>JAINUG010000006.1:8042096-8619596 GCA_029706075.1 Aldrovandia affinis
CTGTACACAGCATATCTCAGTATACAGAATGCTCAGTTCTTGAGATAAAAATCATGGTTGGCATTTTTTGCATTAGCATCCAATGTTTAAAAGCATTTTCTTACATGAAAAATAATTTTTTTACAAGATTCGAGAAAGATGTTATGGATTCTACAACCAGAGAGGCACTCATTGCATGTCTCATATCATGGCGTTTCACTGGTGGTCATCTTCCAAATGCAGGAAATGTAGGATTCAAACATGGGAAATTCAAACATGGCCTTAATCGTTAGTTTCGATTTAATTCAATGAAGATACCTTGTTGGGATTGTAAACAAAGATGGTCTTCCCCATGTTTGATCTTTTACTGCTTTATAACATGCAGATTGATCAGCGACATTGTCTTTGGTAATAAAAAACTATCCCAATTAGGCTATATTCCCACTGAAGAAGACATTTAATAGAGAAATTCCCATGTGAAATTGGTGGTTACATCCACACTGTGGCTTTAGATGCACTAAAAGCACAACTAGGGCCATTATTAGTTGTTTACCTTACCATTAACATCATTTTTCAATGTAGTTTTAAATTGAACTACATTTTCTGTAAAATATCAATCACTATTTTGATATGAACCTTGGAGAAAGTGTTAAGTCAGACTTACTCAGCATAAATCAAACTTTCCTCAAGTTTACATTTACTTGTGCATGTCGAATATTTTTTTGTTCAATATTTATTTTTCTCTCTACAATGAATAATGAAAAATGCCAAACGAAATTGCATGGCATGTACATAAAATATTGCACCAAAAATAATTTGCCTCCAGTGTAAATCTTTCAATTACATACAAATAAAATGCCCAAGGTTGAATGGAAAAAAATGGTGAAAGGGAGCAATGTACTATATTTCACATAAAATGGTGCAACTTTTCTCACACCTCCCAACTCCCTTTTTAAAAGTATGTTTTTTTAAATGTATATTTTACAGTCTTGTTTGCAAAGCTCACCCCTGATACACCACATATTTCCCCCTTGATTTGTGGTCAGGCAGCAGAGTAAGCAGCCTCATCTGAGTCGGGGTCCTTAGCACTGTCTTCACTTGGCAGGGAGTCTCCGCCACTGGGCGAGCGGCAGCTCAGGTCAGCCACACCAGACTCCTGATCGCTGTTGGTGGAAAGGTCAGGGTCGGAACTCTTCAGCACGTCCCGGGGCAGGATCAGCAGGGAGTTCTCTGGCTCCCCCTGCTGGCCGAGGCTGCTGGCAGAGAAACTGCCTGTACCACCGGAGTAGTCCTGAGGGGTGTTGGCAAGGGCGTTGTCGGAGGTGGTGGCCCAGACAAGCTTGCTCTTCTCCACAGGGTCTGTCTTTATGACAATCTTCTTCCCCTGCTCCTTTTCCAGCTTTTCTATTCTCTGAGAGGAAAGTAAAACATTGATTAACACAACACAAATTACAACAAATAGATATTTTAAAAACTACTCAAATGAAACTATTACTATTTAAACAACCATCTGTGTGTTTATGTATAGTATTTATATATCAAAATCTAATATTTAATATGTATTGTTAGGTGAATGTGCATTTTCAAAAGCATCCCTTTTTTAGACACAATATTACCCTGGTAGTGTGAGGAATCGATTTCTGGAACCACTTTCTGCTTTGCCCTGGTACTTTGGCACCACATGACCAGTAGAGAACATTTGTACCTTTAGCATGTCAAGATTTGTCTGTGTTACTTAAGCGGGCAGTATGTGCATTTGTGCGTGTCACTTCTGGTCAGACTAGGTGAGATTTATTGGACTGGACAGAGTACCTCCTGGTGCACAGCCAGCTCCTCCTCCAACTGCTGCGTCTCCTCTCTCACAGCCATCAGGTAGTCCAGCGCAGACTGGCGTGGGTGCAGGCCCTTCTCAAAGCGGTTATACAAGCCCCTCCAGAACCTGTGAATAGTGTAGCAGCTGGACACTGACCTTATACCACAACCCTGCTTCTTTATATGGAGCAAACCAGCTAATTAGAGAGTATAACTGTTTCCTACAACTAGGCCATGTAGTTAAAGACATGAGCAACTGTAACATATATATATACAAACACATATACACATATATATACGTGTAGGTATGTGTGCCTATATATATACATATATATATAGACACACAGGCACACATACCTACACATATACAGACACATATATGCGCACACACACACACACACACACACACACACACATATATATATATACATACTGTATATATGCACACTAAGTAATTATGGAGGAACTTGACTCTTAATTGTATCCATGTAGAATTAATCGTTATTCTCATCTGAACTCTCACAACCAGGGAGAAATTAAAGCAAATTATGAGGATGGGTTCATTATATATTGGTGAGTTTAAAGCAGCCTTTCCTTGCAAGCATATGTAGTAACTCACTTAAAACAGTAGGGAGTGGTAACTGGCCGTAGAACTCCCTGAGTCTGGCTGTGGTCTGGCCTGTACAGAGGATTCATGTAGTCGGCCTTGTTCTTCCACAGGTATGCCCAAACAGAGTGAGTCCTCTCTCGAAGTCTGGCAAAACAACAACAAAATCACACGCACACGCACGCACACACACACACACACACACAAATGACTGTGTGAAATGTACCCCTCAGGCAGAGTTTTAATCCTTTGTTTTCAGGAATAGGTACCTGTTAGAGAGACACTAGTAGGAGGGCATGCTTATCTGCATTTCTACTCACTTCATTGGACCTACAGCACATCTGCCAGATAGGACTTGCCTCTGCACACTAGTTCATGTCTAGTTTAAGTAATCACCAGGGTCCTTCAGTCCTTCATTTCCACAGTACTGGTTAGCCACAAATTTCCAATTGAATGAGCTGCACAGGACTGAAGACTCAGATGTCATACGTAAGGTCTGAATCAGATTCCTACTTTAAGGTCAGGTCATGTCATGTTTTATCCACCCACATTTGCAGAATAAAAAGATAAAAGATCAATGCTACTATTTCCAAAGCTGCTCAGATATTATGGTGCTTAGCAATAAAAGATAAAGACTGCTAAAACAAGTCAATTATTTTTGAGATAAGCAAGCTCTTTCACCTCAGGTCTCTCCTCTCTCGCTGGCTGTTACACAGGAAGTTGCCATATTGACAGGAGTAGACGTGGTTGTGGATCTGGATGAGGAATCTCTCGTTGTACTCAAAGGCGCAAGGGAACTGCTCCATGAGCTGCCACACACACTCGACGAACTGGTCAATGACGGGGGACACCTCTTTAGGGTCCCCATCCAGATGGTTATATCTGAGGGCAGAGACATAGCCTGATCAACCACAGCCATGCCGAGCCATTTAGTTACAGCAATGCATGTTTTGCAATGAGGTGGGCTTTTAGCTACTGTGTTAGCTGAACAGACAATTAAACCACAGAGGAGAAAAGTAACTATTACAATTTGAATTTAAATCGCCAGATTTGAATCACCAGTGAAGACCTAATCTTACTCCATGACTATTTATGGATCTGCGTGAAATAATTAAGAAAAAATATAACAAATGAAACAACATGAATGGTGAATTACATTAAGAACAGATGTAAACCTCACCCAGTGGTGAATAGTCTGAACTAGAAATAACTGGGGAAGGTGCAGAAAATACAGACATCTTAAACAAAAAGGTATTTGTTTTTCTCAAGTAAAACCTCTATTCAACCTCAGTAGTATGGATTCCAGGCATCAGCAATCCTATTTTAATATGGTGCATTTGATTCAAATGAAAATGTTTCAATTGTGAGAGCTCACCGGTGGGAAAACTTATGTCCAAATGACACCCAGTCCCTCTCAATGAGAACCTGAACACAGAAAAAAATTAAAAATAATAATAATCAGAATGGGCTTGCATGCATGGGCCAGGAGGAGGAAAGTTGTGATTACTGTACAGAAACTACTGTCACAACTTTTCAATATTTCTTTCCATCCTAATTTGCATACATCCTTGTGATTCATTCTATTACTCAAACTTTACGATTTCTTACAATTATGTATGCAAATGATCAAAAATGAAGTTTAACACTAGAAGAATCTGAAAAATGTTTTGCATCATGCCTGAATCACTTACAAATTTCAAGGTTCACAGGTTCCACACCTGTTAAAAACAGCACATGTAATTTACAGTGTGGTTGTACTTAGTTTAATGACGGTTGACCTTAGTGCTTTGGATCTGACAGTCTTGGGTTGGAGTTCCAGCCAGGATACTTCTGTTCAACCCTAGACACATTCTTTTGATTACTCATTTGAGTGTTACAGAACGTGCAACGCGTAATATTCCTAGCACTTCACGTTAAGAGCATTTTCTAAGAAAAGAATATGGACCTATAAACATTAATTCAGTTCACTGAAACGATATAGATGTGCTACGTGATTATGCTCCTACAGCATTATCCAGTGTGTCTATTTTTCTTGAAAGTCGAAAGATTGTAAAAGGAAAAGCTTTTCATTAAAAAAATGTTCTCTGTGCAAGATGACGTTTGACAAAAATCCAGCTAGGCAAATTAATCCTCTTGATCAAAGGAGCATGAGTTGTAAGGACAGCATGGGACTGCTTACATTACGTTACACAAAGCAGACGTCAATTAGGTTTTCCTGGTAATTGAACAGTAAGTCAGCATCGATGTGCTCAGATGTCAATAAACACCAGCAACTAAAATTAAATCATGTTGAAGACATTTACTTAAGCTATAAATAGGTGAGATAAGTCAAAGATGGTATTCACATTAACTGCAGGTTAATGAGAACAACTGTGAAGAGGTTTTACAAAAGCAATCACCACAAATCCGACAAATTGTTCAATTACCTTGTATTTTGGCCTAGAATGATAGAAGAGGAATGTGCATCAAAGATTATAATGGTTTGGATAGTACTAGTACAGTGCTAGCACAGTCTGTATGTGGAGCCACTTTAACACCTTTTTTTTGTCTATCATACCCTATATATTGTATTATAAATTGAGGTAGAACATTACTTTGTGTAACAAAAAAACCATAACATTGTGGTGCCGGAGGACGGAGGACAGAGGCAGCTGCACGATTAATCCATTTTTTTATCCAATGTAAATCCCACACCCGACAGGTACAAACATTTCATTCAGTGACAAATCCCCTACTTCCTAGAATCAAATAGTCCCCCTTAGTTCCACCACAACATTGTGCTTACAGAAATGCAATACCTATAATCAGTTTACCATGAACAGCCCCGAATCTATTGCAGTAATGTAATACAAATACATATATAATTCAGTACAATGATGAGTAGCAGGAAAGATGTGTGCTTGTATGCAGTTTGTACCATGAGTCCCTTCAGGGTCCTGTAGTAGGGGTCCAGGAGCACGCTGGCCACAGAGCACACCTGAGCGGTCCTATCCCAACCGTCCGAGCAGTGGACCAGGACACTGATTCCCTCCTCCGCCACGGCCTGGGAGACAAAGAGAACAAAGGGTCAGCTGACATTCTCCGTCTTCAGCCAGACAGTCAGGAGGTTTAATATTGCGCAGGCTCACCTTAGCTATGAAGATCCCGGCATCCAGGATGGCCTTGATGTGTTTGAGCCAGCCGGAATTCTCCAGCCCCCAGAGAAAATCTCCCATGGAGGGAGACTTGTGCTCGCACACTGCAGACCAACCGCATTAGCAGGATCAGCAGGGGGAGAAATACAACTTTATATAACTAATATCTTGTACAAAAATGACAGTATAAATGATGAAATCATCTACATTAATCCACGACACTGTAAACCAAACAAACTATACTCCCATCAAATGAAAATGTCCATGAAATGCTTGGGAGGCAGAAATACCCATGAGGGCATTTTTCAGAGGGTCAATATGTGCTCGCCAACTCTTTGTCCCCTCTGGTTTATAAACAATACACTGAGTTCGCCCATGCAGATGTGTTCTGCTATGCGGCATGATTGCTTGAAAGGAATCTCGGTCGGTGTCTCCCCCATGCAGATTCAAGCAATCCTACAGCAAGCCCAACAGCTGCACTGTGAGACTGCAAAGCACATGGTCTGCCGTTGAACGTCCCCATGGACAAACGGGCAAAACGGGCTTTGGGTCATCAAAGCTCTGAGAAAGCATTCCTCTTACCATGATCTGGAATAACTGGATTCTATTTGAGAGAATCATCATTAGCAACTGAGTGCAAACTGACATGGAGCTTTACTTCTGACCTTACTCAGAATTCCTTTAGTAAATATCCAGCAGTGTAAAAGGATCATTCAGAAAATGTGATCCTTGTAATCTGGTCTGGATAAGAGTCCACCAAGTGAATCTTATTGTGAATTATGTTAATTATAAGGGGCTCCCTGTGAATGAACTCTGGGAGTATATATTTCTCCTATTTCTATACCTTTAATACATCAGCAAACAAAGATTACTATGGTGGATAGTGCGCCGTTTAATTATACTTTTTGGTCAACACTGTGACATGGACTTCTTGCTAATTTTGATATACCTTTATGACCAATGGGGAAAAGGTAAGTAAACAACATCAGGATAATAATATTCTGAATAGCGCCAAAATCAAGCTGTATCACTGTTACAGAATTACTTACTAATTAAGAACAAATTCTTATTTACAATGGCGGCCTGGCAATGGCAAGGTAGCCAGATATCCAGTGTCAGAATAAAATAATCAAAACAAGAGAGATCCCTATTAACCCCCCCCCATCTCCTTTCATCTTAAAACCAAGTTAGTGGTCTATAAAGCAAACCTGTAAACATCATTTAAATTGGGAAATACAATTACGTACTACTCAAAGTTTATCTTTTGTTTATTTTTGATCCCTGCGGGAACCCCAGATAAATACCTATTTGCAAGCAACAAAGCACGAGCATGGTGCATTGCGTAAGAAATGACTGTGCCCTCTCACACAATCTACTGGGGTAGAGAAACATCGCTTTATGCAATATTTGCACAATGCAATTTCATATGCTAACATGCATCTGTGGCAGACATTATTATTATTTTTTTCAATATTATTCCCATTCAATTGTCGCCGAAGACGTTTGAGGTGTGTACCATATTTGCTAAATGACAGATTTACTGAAGTGGGAATGAACAATCAGACCGGCTTTGCATATGTATATCCGAGGTATCCCTACCAAAATTTCTCGGCAGTGAGAATCTCCTCTGTCAAACAAAATAATTGATTCACAGTCATCCATCCATCCATCCATCCATTATCTAAGTTCAGGTTCTGGGGGCTGAAATCTTCAGACTGGACACCAATCCATCACAGATTCAAAGGGCAATTTAGACTCTCCAATTAGCCTAACGTTGTCTTTGGACTGTAATAGTAAACTATCCTGGACTTTTGCCCAGGCGACTATGCACTGCACCACCGTGCATGCAGGTTCTGTGAAATCTTTAGACTGCACCAAAGAGCTTTGCCATTTACAAATCCACGTCATGCAGTGTTTATTCATCAGTGTATTCCACGTCAGTTTGGGCAAAACTGTTACACTGTCCTTAAGAGGAGGGGTAACATGCTTTATTGAATGACTACACAGCAAGATTGCTCTTACTCTATAATAGTCCAATGTTTATCTTAAGTAGCAATGTGATGGATGACAGTACCGTAAACCAGGATACTGGAGAGGTACAGTCTGTGGTATGATTTTTTTAAATATTAATTTTTCTTGAAATATCCTATAATAATTCTCCCTGAGATACACATGTCTTTTGTGGGTCAATATTTGCTTTGGAAATTGTAGAATTTACACTTGCTGATTGACATGACATTTTATGAGGAACGAGAAAACAAGTATTTAAATAGACATCTACTTTGAGATGGCTAAATGCATTCCTTATTTGTATTTGTTTTCCTTGAAAACATTCAAAGTTAAAAAGTAATTTACTACCGGAAAGGCTCAAATCAATATTTGTGGGATACTTTAGAGAACAAAGTGCCAGATGACAGTTTACTTTGCCCAGGGACTGACGTAAAGACTCACAGAACGGGGGCAGATCGATATTTGGGCATTCTTCAATGCAACAGGCACAGTCTACCAAAGAATAAATACAGGATTCCCCTGGGTTCAGGAAAATGTTAACTATGAAACTGGCTGTTGAACCCCCAAACCTGGCTGAGCTACTGATATTTGCCCCAATATGGTAGTGCCATCTGGACTGCCAAACAAGATGCCAAAGTACAGCACTACTGCTTTCACATCTGCAAGCTCACTCAGGGCATTTTTCACACCCACTTTCCACTTTTTCAGAGAAAAATGTCTAACTTTTCAAAGAAACGCACAGGAGTGAGACCCAGGCCATCCTCAAACTTTGCGAGGCACAGATGAATGTTCTCTCTGGCGTTCTGACCAACGGGGCTCCCCAGAGCTTTCAGGGCAAGGAGTTATCACAGCTACGACTTCTATTACATTTTTCAAACGCTGAATCACATCATTCTCACGCCCTCCATCCATGTCGCAGGGAAAAGTCCTTATTCATGTACTCCGAGAAACAAAAATAGACCAGAAATGGTATCCAGATGGATTCAAAGCCCCCTTTCTCTACCCGGCATTTTCCTGGAAATGCTCCTGGGGTACCATCGCTGTTGACTGCGGCCTGCCGTCACGATTGTATAACAAAAATATATAGGAAGCATGAAACATCAGAAATCCTCATATGGCCGAGGTAAGAAACTGCCAGGGAAGCAAAAAGTAAAGTAAACACGACCACATAGTGGATTTATTATGCACAGCAGATTTTGGATGTCAAACATATATAATGTCACTCAAATTAACTTTAATTTCCTCTAATTTCCTTTTTTCCAAAATTCCACATGTCATGTTTGAATGCCTTGTAAAGATGTATCCCATCAAACATTTTCTACTTAACAAATTAACCCATTAACTCAACTATCTTGTCAATTTATATCTTTACTCTCACCAGAAACCTTTTGCCTTTGTGTATCATCGTATCAAGGTATATTTTAACATGTTAGGACATTTGGCCAGAGAGGATTTGCAAAAAAAAGTTGTTTGGATGTTCTGAAACAACCTTGAGATTATTTGTATTTAGACAGGCCAGAATTGTACATAAGAGCAATATTAAAGTATATTTGTTAGTATTAAACCCACACAACTACTAATAAACAGCTGGGCTGAGCACTGTAAACACATACATTTCTTTGAAAAGTACCAGAATCGCAGCATGGATTGAGGGTCTAGCTTTGTATGTTTATTTGGTGTATATGCATACAATTGTTATTCCATTTACTTCTGTAGCAGTATCTTTTCTGGCATAACATTTAAGAATTATGTAGGACATAATACTGAATTGACTAGTCTGAATTGAAGACTTCAGTTCAGCTAAGGTTTTCATAAACCAGCAAGCTCTTTATGCCATAGAGTACTTAAGTAATAAATAAATAACATACTCTCATCCAGTTGACCAGAGAGGGGAAGGGAGTAAGACGCGTTACCTTCCAGAATTTTCTGCAGACTGCTCCTCATCACGTGAATGTTCTCAATGCCAATGAACTGAAATTTGATGTTGGAGTAATTATCTTCATTTTCATAGCCCTTCCCCGCTGCCCGGTTGGCCATGGCATTCAGCTGGAGATGCATTTCCAGAGCAGAGTATGCAGTTATATAAATATTTATGCTCTTCTGTATGCAGCCACAATTATTTTCATTTATGTTGTATTTTATAGGGACAAATAAAAATGCTCAATGTATTGAATTCACAATTATCAGGTGTAGAGCACCACAGTATTTCTTTACAATGCCCGTCCTTTTAATTAGCTTAATTCATAAGAATCTCAGGGTTTAAAATGATTAAATAGGCCTATAGTTACAAAACCAATATATACAGTACCAGTCAAAAGTTTGAGTACACCTTCCATCTGGACTATGGCTAATTGGGCACTCCTTCATTCTTCAGCAAGATAACGACCCGAAACACACCTTGAAATTGTGCAAGAACGGTGAAGGAGGACGTGAAGGACAACTCAAACTGATGACCTGGCCTGCCCAGTGTCCAGACCTCAATCCCATACAAATTGTATGGGACGAACTGGACAGAAGAGTCAAAGCAAAGCTGGGAATTGCTGCAGGAGAGCTGGGAAGACATATTGGGTGATTTCCTGCTGAAACCGAATGGCCCGTGTTTGTGAGGCTGTTATCACGGCAAAGGGTGGCTATTTTGAGGAATCCAAGATTCAATTTTCAATATAATTTTCTTATAATTTCTTTGATGTTCATTTTGTTCATTGTTACATGTGTTTTTTGTCATTTTAAAGTATTTACAGAAACGTATATGGTGTAAAGCATTGTGAGTTATGAGATAAACCTAGTTTCCAGCAGGTGTACTCAAACTTTGGACTGGTACTGTACATATATTAAGTCCTCAGTATACCATACTATATGCCATTTAGCATTATGCTAAATACTGATAAAAGCAGATGTTTTTATGCAAACCATAAATAATAAAATAATATATTAATAATCAGTCAATTTGCCAGCATGAATTACAAAACCAACACATGCCCTGTGACCCTTTGTTACCATCTGTCAGTTATGGACATCATGTGCTGGGCAGGGTTCATTACATTGTGTGAGTATGAGGAGTTCCCCTCCCACCCCCCCCCCCTTCTCACCTTGGGTCTGGTGTCCACCACGTACATGAACTCGCTGCCAGGGTTCGATTTCATGATGGCTTGCAGCATGTTCTCGTCCTCCAAGCACCGCGCACTGAAGCCAGAGAGGGGCTGGCTACTGCGGCAGATAGCAGCCTGGGAGGGCAGAATGGAGAAACGATTCACGTGATTCACAGGGCACACTACTGCACACGTATATAGTATAATCCTGTGAGTCCACAGAAAATAACTCAGGGCAGTAGAGATGACATGTTAGCCAACATTTGAAATATATCTTTGTGAACAGTTAACCTAAACTGAAATATGTTGTTGTGCACAGTGAGCCTGAACTGAATTGTGTTGTTGTGCACAGTGAGCCTAAACTTAAATGCCTTTGTGGAGTTAGCCTAAACTTAAATATGTATTTGTGCATAATTAGCCGAACAGAAATGTGTATTTTTGTACAATTAGCTTAAACCGTAATATGTTTTTGTGAACAGTTAACTTAAACAGAAATATGTAATTTTACACCATTAGCCTAAAACTAAATAGTGTATGTCTTTGTGTACAATCAGCCTAAACAGCAATACCCTACATGTCTACCTGTCACGTGCACAACCAGCCATAACTGTGTGCTGTTCTTTCCAGATACTTGATAACTGGGTCAAAGTGTTCTGTCTGGGAAACTCAGGGTTAAGCCTGGTTAGGTCTATAGTTAAAAAAACATAAAAATTATGTATATATTAAAAAAAGTAAAAAAATGATTTGAGAAGTACTTATCTATATGCTTTTGGTAAATCATATTTCATATATCACCTCTTATATGTAAGAAAGCAGTGCTGCATTTGACCATTTCTGTAATTATGAATTTGTTGGGATATATCATGAATATATACATTTAAATGCATTTTCTTCTGTTTGGAAAGGAAAAATGTAAAACATTCAAAACTTAATTTCGAAAAAGGTTAATGGTATCTTACATTTCGTAAATGTCAGAATGAAATGCATTTTGACACAGTTGCAAGTTTTAGTTTGGTTTCTGTAATAAATTAACCACACTGCTTCATTTTTTTACATTTCAAAGACTGAAAAGCATTATGGGATGCATTATGTGTTTCCCATCGAGAGCCTTCCACCCACAGTTAATAAATAAAGAGCAGCACAAATTTGAACACACAAAGATCTGTACAGCCTGTTCTCGGATTCATGGGAATTTGACCTTGCATCTCACAAAAAAACTCACCCTAGAATGTAATGTAACAATTTTTGTTGTTAAATACACTACTCCTTCAGATACTGAATCTAGAAATGTATAAAGGATTATGCACAATCAAACCCTGCCCTTTATTCTGGAGCTTGCTGCCCTCAAAGATGTATGGATGTCAAATGTGCTTCATGCTTCTGACATACTGTCCATATTAATGCAGCAAAAAGAAAATATTATTTTTCTGAGGGGAGCATTTCTCTTTCCTTGGGAAGCAAAGCCGATGCCAGAAAACCGCTCCCGCCAGGGCTGGACGCTGTGAGGAACCCAGGCTGAACTTTATTATAACCATGTATCATAATATTTAATAAGACAGGACTGCACAGCAATATACTGCAGTTACTCCAGAGGATATCAACTCCTCACTTTCTCAGTCTACTACGCCGGGATTATAAAATGTGAACTAACAATGCATCTAAAATGTAATTGTGCGATGTATTATGCAGATAATTCCAATTATTAGGTGTTCCAAAGATATATTTATGCCACTCTGCCTGCCAGTTCTCCAGTTGGCATGAGTTTGAAAAGTGGGTGGTGAAGTCAAACTTGTTTGCTGAAAGTCCATTTGTTGAAAATGAAAAGGAAAAGGCAGACCTGGCTAACTGTACACAAGAAAAGCCACTGTGAAGAGTCATTATTAGGAAGCGGTTTTGGAAAAGCAGCTGAACTCACATGGTTATCTTGACAGTAGTACGACAACGTGGGAAATCGGCCCCTGCTTCGGAACCTGGAGCTCCCTACAATAACGGGGGGCGTCGCTGATGTCGGTACGTAGAGATCAGAGGGATACGTATCACATACCTGCAAAAACACAAGCCCACCCCATGACAAAGAGTCAAAGTCTGGACCTTAAAAGTTTGCAACACAGAAGTAAAGTTTCAATAGAAGAGTATCCTGAACGCATATTACGTCTGACGGCTGTGTTGAACTTCCCCTTTGAGGTCATGGAGACATTTTAGCAGTGGTTCCAAACATATGGCAACTGAATGCCTTAATCAGGTAAAAATAGCTGTTTTATAGATAGTGCTATTTATTGTCAACACCTGCAAACGGAGTATAATATAAAAATGCATTTAAACAAGTTTACACATGCATGTCTGGAAATAGAGGCTTAAATTGTGACTTTAAACGGATTGTTGCTTTCAACTTATTTTTGACTATTTGTCTGGGTTAACATTCAAGCAACTGAATAGCTGAACAATCCAAACCAAACATTAGCTAATTGTGTTTCTCATAGTTATCCTGTTGTAGTCTTATTTTTCCTTCAATCAGAACATTGTGCAGAATTTGTCCATACCCACACATTACTGGTGGATAAATGTACTATTCATTCTTCGTGTCCAGAACCAGGGCATGTTGATCGTGTAAAGATCAGTTAAACTGTGCATACTCTGCAGTTTCAATGCTCATAAAAAGGTCATTTTCTTACACCTGCTCGCTAGCCATTATTATGTGATCAAAACTGGTGCAATGCACCGTTAACAGGGCAATTTATTTCAGTGTTAAAAGTGTATAAATGTAACTGTCTTTTAAAAATCTCTAAAATGACATGAAGAAAGATGAGACTATTCTGATAACTGGCACGGTTGTTAATCGGGCAAAGGAAATGAAAACTGGTTGACACCAAATTTAAATTTAAACAAAAGAAAGCCTCCTCTATTTCAAGCTCACAAGCTGCCTATGATGAGCACAGACATAATACAACGCTGTTGACTACAGCAAGACGCTGTAAACGCCTTCGCTTCTTGTAATTTGTACTCCAGTTTAGGAAACTTCAATCACTTTGCAATGAGGGAAGTACGAGGGCTGTGCTGACCCTATACTCTCGGTTAGCAGGAGTGATTTGCCAGAGGTTGTTGGGGACCCCCATGCGACTGTATTCAGCCTTGAGGTCTATCAGGTTCCAGGCCTGCTCTCTCTCCTCCTTGTCCAGCTTGGGGTTGAAGGAGAAACAGTACAGTTCTTCATATCTCTCTGGAAGAAATAAAACAAACACAATCAGAGGGGAAATATTCACCAGCATGGCCGCTGGTAGAGCTCACACCCAAACAAACCAGCAGGTAGCAAACAGACGAGAACATGACCTAAACATCACGATGGGTTCGTAGACACTTGTATGCGTGCCTGGATTAAAAGCAGTCCCGATAGATGCGGTTCCAAACGGAACACCGCAAAACAAAATGAAGCATGAGATATTACTCTACTTTAGTTCAGGCTGGTCACGACGAGGGCTCACCTGGCTTGGAGAGGCGCATGAGGGACACGTACACATCGTGGCAATCCCTCTCCTGGGGGAGGACAAACCTAATGACCTGGAAGTTCTTGCAGCGGACGAGCAGGAGGCAACCGGTGGCTGTCGTCGACTGTTTCTCGACACCGCATACAAGGCTGTGCAGCACCTGAATAAAGCCCAGAGAAGTGCCATATTTTCAGCCATCCAGACACAAGGTCCACTATTCCCCAGTCCCCCAAAATCAGGGGTACTGGATACCAGCCCTAGAGGGCTACTACGACAGGGGCATTTACATCCAACTGAGATCCACCTGGTGGAGTATAGGGCTCTCTCATTAAGACACTGCTATTGAGACATGCAATCAGGAGGACTCACAATACACTGTAGGTTCTGTTATTATGGAGAACAGCTCATATAGTACAATGATGAAATGGCAGACAAAACTCTGAAACCGTATCAGTGCTTTACATAGGGCTGTTAGAGGAAGGGATGACTGTATTTTATACTTAGAAAGCTATTCTCAAATCAAAGCTATTCTCAATTCTTGGTTAACCTGCTTGTCTAAAATCCAGCAAGACTGGAATACTAAACAGGAATGCCAAAAATTCTAAACCTTCAATTACTTGGGAGTAAAAGGCTGGAATAATGACTTGCTCAAACATAAAATTACAGTTCTATAAATTAAAAATCTAGTCAATAACAAGAGGGAAAGGCATGTGCCATTATACTTTATTCTGCTGAATCTATAAAAGAAACAAATGTACATTATAACACAGAAAGCAGCCTTAATGCCTACCCATGTTTCTTTGCGCATTTCAGACACATTCTCAACAAAGATGGTGTGGGTTGCAGTCAGGTATAACGTGCCCACACAGGCTTTCCTGGAGGATACCCTGTCAATCAGTCGAACGTTCTCCACCTGAGACAAGAGGAAGAAATATCAATGGAGAAAAATGTAACATGCTTAACCCTTGTATTATGTTTCAATGTTTACCCAATGAATAGTGTTTTGGCCAAAAATGGCCGGTGCTATACAAGTCACCTCAAAATTGTATGATATATATATTTAACCTCCTCAAAAACGAATTATTTGAAATTATCATCATGTCACTGACTATCATTACAAACTTGACCAGATATTTAAGTTTTTTGTCCATATAGGACAGGTTTCCCTTGATATTACACCACTCGTTTTTCATTACAAAGCACACAAAATGTACTAATTATTCATTAAACTGGCCATGCTGGTCATAATGTGCTTTAAAAAATAATTGCTGGCATGTTTTTAGTATCTTGCACATGCAATGTTTGTCTTGCATTTGATGAGGGGCAGATTTGGCACAATAATATCCATTATGACCTGTAACTCACATCAATGGATTGACGGACTACAATGAATCAGAGGATGATTCATTGTAGTCCGAATTACACTACCGGTCAACACCCCCATTTTCCAGTTTTTACAGAAATGTAACTAGCAGTTTAAGTCCAGTAAATAACCTGAAATGGTACAAAGGTAAGCGGTAAACTGCCAGAGGTTAAAAAAAAAGTTTAGGTTACCAAAAACTGAAAAAATCATGTACATTTTATGGCAGTGAGTAGTTTCCTACACCATCAAAAGGCACTTGGAAACTGGAGGAAACTCTGACAGGAAGAGGTCTGGCAGACCCAAAGCCACAACAAAATCAGAAGACAAGTTTCTGTCAACAACTTGCATGATAGGCGGCTCATAGTTCATCAATCAATCAAATATCACATCTTTCACAATGACTTCAACGTCATAGAGCAAGAACTAATGATTTTTTCTGTATTGCTGCAAGACACCAGGGGGTAGAAACCCAGATCATCCAAGGTAAAGCAAGTACTATGCAGAAGAAAAAGTCGCTTTTAGGCCCTTAGGTCTTCAATCTACAGGAAATGATAATCACAGCATTGTTGAATTGCACATTTTAACATTTCCATTATTGCTTGTTTATTCTATACATTTTTGTTTGAAAACAAATGTTGTATTTTTTAAATGGTGTTGTTTCAAGGGCTGCTGTGGCTCATCCTGTTAAAGCACTGTTCTAGTGTGTGAATGAGTCCCACGGTCTTGTATTGAATCCAGATTATACCAGTGCTGAATGTCACCAGCAGCCCCACAGGACAACAAATAATTCCCAGGGAGGGAGGGATTTAGTTCCCATGATGAGTATGTCTCATCACACACCAGTGACCCCCTGTTGGTCAATCGGGCGCCCAGTCTGCCTGTATAAAACTGCACATAAAGTGTCTCCTTCCACCTCATGTCTGTGCAAACTTAACTTGTGAACTCCTGTTTGTCTGTGCTCTCAACAAACACAACAAAAATTGTGTTGTTTCATCATTAGTTTCAATATTATTAAGTTGGACTCAACTGATTTAACAAGTTATAATTAAAAGCACTGGTGGTCTCAACCCATTTTCTTATTAATTGTTAATTGTAATTAATTAACTGATGTTTTGTGAAAAGTAGAAACCCTTGATTCAACAGCTCAGACAGATAATGCAAAAGGAAGGAATTATATCTAATAGTCAATACCACTACACATCTGTTATTAAATATTGGCTACTGTTGCAGTGATACATGGAACTAATGCGGGTGTGGTCAACCCTGGTCCTAGTACCAGTGTATGTTGGTTTTTGTTTTAACCTTAAAATCAGTGGCCAATTTAGAGCCAACTAACCAGGTGAAGTGAGTTAACTGTGTAATCAACTACTGTAATTGATCAATTAAATGTTGAGCAACAACAAAAAAACAGCACACTGCAGCTCTCCAGGGACCAGGGTTTGCCACCTCTGAACTGATTCATTAAAATGACACATGCATGCTTGTACACACCATACTTTCACTGTAGCGGCACATTTCGCTAACATTGTGCCTTAACATTGCACTTCAATCTGCACTCATACACCAGTGAGCATAGCTCACCCCACAAACTTTTGATTTATTTGTTGAACATGTGAATGCTCAAGAAGGCTAGATCCATTTTATCTCAGGGAAATCAAACAAAGATGTAACTAGAATGCATCTACTTTAACTTCTGTAAAAAAAAAAAGCAATAGTGGCACACCCACCTCTTACACATTTTATTCTAGTGGCACCTTACAGGATTTCATTTCTTATCTAGCTCTGCTGCAGGCACGGTATTATGTACTGCTGAAATCACCTAGAATCTAAAATTGATAGAATATGACCAAGCCCCGATGCTATTTGAGAAACAGGCTGCTGTATTGGGGAATCCCGTCACTGTATTAGCTAAAAATGAATAAATTGTATAAATATATCTGTGCAAGATTTGTTAATGATTGTACAAGCCATTGTATAATCATTACAGTGTCTTGATCATTACATCATTTGGCCAGAACACAAAATTACAGTGTAGGCCTAGTGCATTTCTCATGCCAAACCAGGGTAAGATATAACAGATCACGGGAGCAGATTAATTTGACTGAACGAAGCCTTTGCTACGGAATACAAATTGATTATTTTCACAATAGCGAGGCATGGTTAAGCGCACCCCGTGTCTCATCACACATCCATGTGACACCGATGACACCATAATACCAATGTCTTCGTTTTGTCATCATTTTAGTCAATACATTAATACATATTCCCATTATAGCTATATAGCTAGCTAACGTGCTAGCTACATTTCCAAACACGCAGTATTCCTGGTATAAACTGATGACGTAAGCCGTTTGAATGCATCTCTCCATACACAGTAAATGTGTCGGTTACTGTATTAGGCCTATCGCAAACGGCGAAAATAAATCACAAATCATATTAACCATGATATGGGAAGCTGGTTATATTATTTTTAAAAATATGTATGAACAATATATGAGCGTATCAAATAATGTAAAATACATGCGCAAGCACATCTTTGTGAAAAATCAATCAGGATGCACATGGAAATTTAGCTTTCAACGGAAGATAACATAATTTAAATTGCAATAATCAGCGCTGATGAAAATCAGTTTACCTTCGGCATTCTGATGTGCTCCATCACTGGATAACAAACCAGTCAAGACGACTGCTGAAAATTAATTCGGTGCAACTATTTAATTAAACGAACCAAACGGTCAATCTTTTTTAATATATATATGTAGAAATAGCGGACTGAATAAGATAGTCCACGTCATCTAGGCTATGTTTTGCTATTGCTTGGAATGAGCCTCAGGTAACTCAGCCATGGTTCCCTTCCACCGGTGTGAGATTCACCCATCAGCCTCTCGGACGAGAAGACGGCAACAGCGCGGTCCTAAAGCCTGCCTGTGATGATTAGCCCTCTGAACTTTCATCTTGTATCTGTTCAGCCATTCATTTGCCATAGGCCTGATTCATCCATCGCAAATAGGAAAGTAAGCTGGAGTTCTGTTCTTTTCTAATTTTCCTTTTGTTATCTGGTTCTTGTATCTTTCTCTAGATGTGTATTTCGTTTTGTAATGCACTCAATCTTTATTCCAGATACCTGAAGTAAACTTTCTTTAGTATACTTATTTTCATTGCCAATGCCAATATGAAAAGGGGAACAAACATCTACATACAAACAAATACAAATCCTCTTTTACTGTTTACAAAATTGATTGAATATGGTATGTTAGGGAACTGAAAAACCTGTTGAAAATTGGGTAAAACCTGGAAAATGCACTTGAGTGACACTCCTGGAAAATGATGTAATAGAAAAGTTTGTAAATTAAAATGTCTTCGGTTCACTATATTAATCCAGAGACTGTTAGGTGACTGGAGGGAAGGCTACTGGTGATTGTGAGCTATAGGTGGGGCCTC
Organism: Aldrovandia affinis; assembly: GCA_029706075.1. Taxonomy (NCBI): domain Eukaryota; kingdom Metazoa; phylum Chordata; class Actinopteri; order Notacanthiformes; family Halosauridae; genus Aldrovandia; species Aldrovandia affinis. Next base: position 8,061,014 of record JAINUG010000006.1, read on the forward strand.
CCATCCAAAGGTGACTAGGGGAAGTATTTTGTGTCTTTTCTGTCCAACAATGGTCAGGGATTCCTATCCAACAGTCCTGGGTGTTTTAATGATGCAGAGTGAATGCTGTTCTTGATAACCTCTTGGTAGCTGGAGACTGGACTGCAGGTGCACTAGTCTCTCAGATGATGTGCAGGAGGGAGGGGATTTGAAGAGGAGGGAGTTGCACATATCAGCCTCAGTTGGGACTATGGCAGCATACAAAAGTCATAAGAAGCAAGGACAATTTGATGTATTCCAGAAATAAGAATGGTTTATAAGAAAAATAAAGTAAGCTGTAGGGCTGAGGGCTTGCAGACAGTTTGCTGGATTCCAGCAACGTAAAAGATGAGAAAAAACTGCCTCACTGGCAAGGCCCTCTGGGTCAGCCTGGGCAGGAAATCTGGGACAGTACTTCCCAGATCTTGCATGATTCTAGGCCCAGTGGCTCTGAACATAAAAAAACACAATAAACAGTATGAGTTTTAAATGCATGCTTTCCCTTAAATGTGAACAATAACTCAGGCTATCTTGACTCACTATTTCCATTTTTATTTGTTAATGTTGCAGTGCTTCCTGGGCCATGGACGAATGGAACATGATCACTCGCCCCACGGGTAAAGCATCACTAAATATGCCTACACTCTGACTCGACATTCCCCACCAGTACAACAGTTGGATGATTTTGGAACAGAATGTGTGGACGTTTTGTTGAGAGCACACTGCACCAACTAAACAGGCCCACAAAAGCTAAATAAAATAAATTATCCAATACAGCAGGGGGCAGTGACACAGTTTTATATCTTTTAGGAGTGATAACACTGCAGAAAAAGGTGCCATCAGGCAAGGGTAGAATAGGCATTGTGAACAGCTGTAAACAATCGGGGTATCAGGAGGCTTATTCCAACCTCTGATGCACCCTGTTGAGTCTTACAAGCACAAAATGTAATGTCCAAAATGTCTCTTGTTACCAAATACTTCCAGCTCCTGGTTTGTCACAGGTAACTGCAAAAATAAAGGAAACATAAACATAAAGTGTCTTAATAGGGCAAGCCACCACAACAGCTTCAAAGTACCATAGCATAGATTCAACAAGTGTATGGAACTCTATTGAAGAGATGCAACACCATTCTTTGATGATAAATTCCATCATTTGGAAATTTGTTGGCGGTGATGGAAAGTGTTGTCTAGGAATGTTGCTCCAGAATCTCCCATAAGTTTTAAATTGGGTTGAGATCTGGTGACTGAGATGGCCCTGGCATATGGTTTACATCATTTTCATGCTCATCAAACATTCAGTGACCACTCGTGCCCTGTGGATGGGGGCATTGTCATCCTGGAAGAGACCACTCCCTTCAGCACATAAATGCTTCACCACAGAATGAAGGTGATTACTCACGGTGGCTTAGTATTTATTGGTGTTTACCTTGCCCTCTAAAGGGTTGAGTGGACCTAAGCTAAGCTTCCCTGGTACCCCACACCATAACAGAGCCACCAGAAACCTTAATTTAACCTAGCAAGTACTAAGGAGTTAGGCTGGTGGTTCTATGCACAAATCTAGAGCAGAATGTGTTAGAATAAAATAGATGAGTTGCAGCTAGCCAGCAACAGATTTATTCTTCAAGCTAACCTGATACACCATCTCATGTACAACAAAGTGCCATGAATGTGGTGGTTTAGTGCCATGCAACATTTTAGATCTCCTAAAAAGTTGAACAGCTGTTATCCTATCTAAAGCCACCAAAAGCCAATGTAATAGCTACAAGATATGTCCTGAAATTAGCTTTGGAAAAGTTAGGCTTCTTGAACCCCAAAGTAAGGCAGAGTGTGTTGTTATGGGACCTAAGTCACCAAAGTCATTCTTAAATATGATTTAACATTTTTGTTTCAGATTTTTCCCCCATTTTAGTAGCCAGTTACACCCTATATTTCTTTCAATTTACCCTTCCCTACGAGCCTGCCGCTTGTCCTCTGAGTCAAGTCAAACCTTTTGCACTTCTCAGCGAGCTCGTGCCGGCTCTCCCTCCCTTTCCGGTCAGCCAATCGCCACCCCCGACAGGGCTCTCAGCCAGAGCCGGGCTACAGCTGGGTTTCGAACTAAGGCCGCAGTGGGCAACCTGCATTCCCGACTAATGCCTTTACCGCTACACCACCTGAGGCCCTCGTTCTTAAATATGATAACTGAAAATAAGCTTGTAGCACCTAGGTCCCCTGGAGATCAAAAGCTTTATCTGTATTTAGTTCTATCTGTTTATGGTCAACAACTTTCTTATTTTTTGCCAACTTTGTATACTGAAATTTTCTAGGAGTTCAACTACTTAACACTGACCTGTTAAGGGGTCACTGAATACATTTGTAGTTCTTTACACATTAGCTTATATGGAGTATTGTTCCTGATGTTTTTATTATTTACTCTGGAACATTTCCATTGTGAATCATTGCATGACATCCTGATTGAAAATGGTGCTATGCAAACAAAGATTGATTGACTGAAAATCTGGTTCAAATCAGTGAATCACTAACACATAGTTTAACACATTTTGAGGGTTGTGAAGCTTATGGAAAGACAGAGCCCAGAGTCTGATCCTTTCCAACTATGTTTTCTTCATAAGTATGTGTGAATTGCCACCTCATACTGAGAGAGCACTGCGTGGAGATCTTTTTCCACATAAACCCTGTTAGCATGCAGAAGATAATGCAGCTAGGAGAATTTGAATTGGCATGAAAAAAGGCATGTGGTAAAAACAAATATTATGCCAGAGTTCCCTACATCGACCAAGAGTATACACTAATGGAAATATAAGTATTTAAAAAACACATTAGTGAAATACACAAAAAGAAAATGCATGCATTCATTTATCCAGCTTAGTTTTAACTTTACATCATCGACAGCACTCAAAACTGTTTGATATCACAGTGCATTAGTTAAATGCATTAAAATGTGAACAGGGAACTTATTGTTGTCCTTTGCTCTTTGAAACTCTGAATAACAATTTGTTTTTCAACACAGAATGCAAGTTGTCAAAATTTAGCATGTGTTCACAAACCGGAACTGACTGCACATGTAGAATTAAGAGAAACACATACAAAAACAACAAAGGCTGACAAGAAAAGCATGTCAACTCCACGTAACACAAATAATTGTGTTTGTTGGGGGATGTTGGGTCAGTGATCAAGCCCCTGAAGGTTTCCAAAATGATTAGTGATGGACATATCCCCATATACAATGCAAGTAGTCTATTTGTTAGCCTATATTTTATGTGAATGTGGGAGGAATATTCTAAAGAACATACTTCAGCTCCTGAAAACAGTGGTTTAACCCACAGCGACCAGGGGCCTGTCTCACGAAGCAGCATTAGTGGGTTAGGGAGCTAACTTTGGTTTTAAGCCTGGGATTTCGGTCTCACGACTGTGGGTCACTTTCAACCGGGTTGCATCGCCATGGTAACTTATGCTACGAACCTAACCAGCTCCGGAGTAGGTTAGGTTCAGGCTAATGGATCCAATCCTATAAGAATCCCGCCCCCTCACCAATCAGCTCTCTGGAAAATGCCCTCACCAATCCTTGAGAATTGTGTAATCATTTTTTTAAAATATCAGAGATACAAGTTTCTAAACCTACGTGTCACAAATGCCACTTGTCGAAGCCATGCGATCACTGTGCAGCAGTATGTATGTATTGCCCTACGTTTTCTAGCCACCGGTACATATACACTTCTTCCAGTCTTCAGTAGTCCACTGGTGGTGCTTCATGGCCCAGGCAAGCCTCTTTTTCTTATTTTGCCATCTTAGCAATGGCTTTCTTACTGCCACTCGACCTGTCAAACCTGCAGCTGGAAGTCTTCTCTTCACAGTTGAAACTGAGACTTCTTTACTTTGACCAGTGTAAAGCTGTGCTTGAAGCTGTTGTCCTGTGAGCTGCCTATCACGCAAGCTGTTGACTCTCAGAAACTTGTATTCTGATTTTGTTGTGGCTTTGGGTCTGCCAGACCTCTTCCTGTCAGTGTTTGAGCCACAGTCGTAAAATCAAAACCCAGGGAAGCCCAAAGTTAGCTCGCTAACCCACCAATCCTGTGAGGTTCATTTAAGACCCACTATTCCGTAAATCTGTCAAACCAAAACCTGTATTTGCTGAACTCAGGAGAGTGCTCAGAAGTATCTCTCTTTCTAGTTCACATACACACACATTATCTCTCTCTCTCGATACCCAGTAAGCACACATACCTGAGACGTCAATATTGTAGCGATCCTGAGAGGGTCGCTCCTCATTAAAATGTGTGCGCGGGGCATTGTGGGGGAACGCTATTGTTCCTTTATGCGTCTCCCTCGGGTTAATCGCAAAACTGTTCCATTAGTCTTTTATGTGTGTGTTTAAAGACATTGTTATTGTGTTAGCTAGCTGGTCGCGGTGAGTCAGTGTCTGAAACCACCGCGACCAGTACACCCAGTGTAATTGGTGCAGTCCCTTGAGTTTCAAGGAAAGTGTGTTCATTCAACCAAGTGTGAAGAGGACTGTTACTTCCTGGATTATATGTACTTCCAGTCCTGTCTGTTGTATAGTATAGTATAGTATAGTATAGTGTAGTGTAGTGTAGTGTAGTGTAGTGTAGTGTAGTGTAGTGTAGTGTAGTGTAGTGTAGTGTAGTGTAGTGTAGTGTAGTGTAGTGTAGTATAGTCTAGTCTGTTAAGTTGTTTCCCTGTCTTTGAAACTGCACTATCCTATTGTTACCAAATATTGTTTTTGTTCCCCCCCCCCTCTAGTTGGTATGCCAACTTTGAAATGAAATGATTTTAAATATTGTAAGAATTAAAAAAACAATAAAAGAACATTCCTGATTATTACGACATCTACGAAATTCGTTTGAATGGTCAATCGTGTCCTTTTAAGGACACGGTTGTTCCAACAAGGGTTTTTGGGCATCCTCCGTAGTTGTGCGGTGTATGGAACACGGAGGTTTGCCACCAATATTATCCATAGCTGTGCGGTGTATGGAGCATGGATAATTATGGCTTCTTTTAATAAAGTGGCTACTCGCGTGGCCATTTTTGCATTACTACTGGGCTCTGTCTCTTTCTTGATACATCACCTCACGCACGCTCCCTACAATATGATCTAAATTCACATGGAATAGGCCTACATATTTTCTTGAGCGTTTGCTCATCGGCAATACATCTCCAAGACGTCAGAATTAGATGGTTGATAGACACCTAGCAGCTGTATTTGCGACTTTTATGAATCAGGTAGGCTGTACATCTGATTTTCACAAGATGTTTATACAGCAATCCAACATCTGCCTTACATCTCCCTGAAATCAACCCTTAAAATCCCCGATTCACTCCTCCGATGCGCCCACCGGATAGCTCACTCAAAATGACATAATATTTTTTAAAAGCAATGTATTAAAAACGACTTATGTGTAATAATAATATAAATAACAGGCTAATAATCATGTAATTTAACTACACCAACACTAATAATAACAATATGGTTCATTAATAATATGCCTAATAATTTTGCTACACTCTTCTGGAGCCCACCATAGTAAATCTTTCACGTTTTTTGCCTCAGTCTAGGTGGGAGCCAGCAGGGTTCCTCATTGCTGCAGCTCTGCATCACAGTATCAAAGTTTATCACAAATGATTTCCATGCCATTAAGAGAATCACAATAGGCACAATTAGCTATACGTAATCTATCCAGGACTTGAAATGAATTTCTTCATGCACCATTCATCTCCAGCAAGCTATCTCGTATGTGCACACTGCAGATTAGATTAGATTTTTGCTAATGTTATTCAAATTTGAGCAACAGTAACGATTTATCTTAAATAACTAAACGGTAGCCTAATATTGTAATGCAACGGTCTGCTAGTAGCCTATCTGAGGAGATACGGTCACGTAGCCTAAGCTACTATTATATGAATATTTGAGATTTCCTCATATTAGTGTTAATTCTGGGCACAAAACTAAGACACAAATAAATAATGATCAAGGGAAATCTGGGACTACAACACTAGTCGAATGAACCAATTATGTCCAGTGACCAATAGCTAGCTAAACTAACGTAGCTAGATTTCGTAACGTTTGCTAACGTAAGCGCTGTCGATGACACAATACTATATAGCTAGGGTTACTTTTTAAAAAACGTAATGCGGACTTCTTACTCGGTGAAAAGCAATTGGCCAACGTTAATTTAGGTCGCTAATTTAATTAATTAGTTAGCTAGGCGTTACCTATTTGACTTACTTTGCTCCAAACTTTGAAGATGATGAAAAACAAAATGAAATTAAAAAAATGCTGAAATATAATGTGTAAATATAATTAAGTTTAGTCATTTATAAATGCCAGCTAACGGACTTGCTGTGAGTTTAGTTCTTTACCATGCCCCTGTGCGTAAAGATCGTGTACTGAAGAAGTCACATTTCCCTCATGAAATTGATGTAGTAGCGAAAAATCTATTTCTGCGCAGCATGATGTTCAGACGCCCTATATATGACGTTACAAAATGGAAAGCGATGTAGGCTATTGCAAAAACTGCTCCTGTCGAAATCATTTACATTTACATTTTAAGCATTTAGCAGACGCTCTTATCCAGAGCGACTTACAAGATGTCCATACATAAATATAGCCTATAGAAATAGGTGGAATACGTTCAAAAGAATCGAAGCCGGTGGCTACAGCGCTAAAATGAAAAGGCTGAGATTTTAATGTCAACCCCCTTCCTCTGTCAGGTATGCCAAGACCTGGATGTTTGCCCAAAATGAACTTTCTCTAAGACTTAATTTAGCATGTAGTTGCGACTTTTACTACAGCTACATAGTAAGCACACGCTGAGCAAGTCGGCTTCATTTGCCCTAATGTGTGTGAAGCAATGTTCAGTCTGTCTTCGGATAGGCTATATTATAAATCACGTCCCACTCGTTTACCAATTACCAAGTCCGACTCGCATACGCAACAAACCCTCCCTCTTTTTAGATATAGAAGAACGCACGTGGTGGGGGTGCTTAGGTGAGTTCTGAACCTAGTTGACGCTGCTGTCCTCCGCCGAGATCCTCGCTGCCCATCGTCGAGATCCTCGCAAAGTAAGTGCCTAAATATATAATGTCTGTACCGTACAAACAGAATAAGTCCTATCGACTCACTTTCCGTGAAGTTGCCGCTGAAGAGAACATGTAGCGTGTATAAAATAATCTTGTTTACATTTGGTTTTGCGAATACACCATTAGCCTACTATCATTATTCATTGGTTGATTTAATTTAGTTTCTTTAATGAAATTGGGAAACAAATAATAATTTAGCCTATTAGTCCAAAGGTAATTCTTTAAACACATCATTACACTTCCAGTTACTTTCTTGCTGTCTTTATTTAATTGTTAAATTATGATCGTTATTTTTTCCAAATCGTTATTATTATTCAGTAATCGTTTTCAATTGCTATTTGATTATTTGAAGGGTTCAATTAATATCTATGGTAGCAATGTAAAATGAATGGACCAAATGCAATGTTCCTATGAAACGTCAATGAAAGTGCTAAAACTCTGATAATTACATGTAATGCAAGGATTCCCCTCTTATACAGGGCAGCTTCAGGGCTTTTCAGCTTTGTGCTTAGTGAATAGGTTACAGTAGCATAATTATACATGGACCCATAGCAGTGAACACATTCCCAGGGTTTTCAGATAATAGCTTGAATTGAATCAGGATTATGGAAATCGTGTTCCTGTGTGCTGGTCAGACAGTATTGTAGTCTGCCATACAGTCGAATACTTAAAATAAACATTCAGTGCAGTTTAATTGCGGAGATGCATTTATGACTACTGGAGTATTGACAGTGTTGGTATCATATGTGTAGTTTACAATATTTTTTTGTTATTACTGGCATTCAAGTCATAATACGATATTTATAATTATCTTAGCGGGAAGTACGTTTTATTTGTATGCATTTTTATCCATTCATTTTTTATCAATTTTCTGTTGTTTTATGTGTATAATTATGTTCACATTTTGGAATTACTGATACTTACAATGAGTATAACGATTAATGTAAACCGTGCTGATGCAATCACCATACCTCATCAGCTTCAAACTGTCCGATTGAAAGGTAATGAGATACTAGCATTAATTTTACAATACCACATGCTGGTAGAGGTCTATTTGCATACACTGGCTAGGGCTGATCAAGTAATTGGAAGCCACGTATATGTTATCAGTTAATAAATTCACAAGAATATATTTATAGTGCATTAATACGTTAAGTGAATTTCACTTATAATAGAGAATTTTCTTACTTCATGGAATCAAAATTGATTTAAATGGGATTTCTTGCCATTGATCAACACATAATAATCTTGACAATATAATGCCAAATAAATAAAAAACTATAGATTTTTCTTAATTACAAATAAGAAACACAATAATGGATTACATAACTATTCACCCCCATTGACTTAATACTTGGTAGAAGCATCATTAGCTGCAATTACAGCTGTGAGTATTTGCGTGTCTTTCCACAGATTGTCAATGGGATTCAGGTCTGGGTTTTGACTGGGCCACACTAGGACATTGACTTTGTTTGGTTTTAAACCACTCCAATGTTGCTTTTGCTGTATACTTTGGGTCATTGTCCTGCTGGAATATAAATCCTCTCGTAAATCGCAGGTCTCTTGCAGACTGCAGCAGGTTTTCCTCCAAAATTTGCACCATCCATTTTGACAGGTTTTCCAGTCCATGAAGCAGAGAGGCATCCCTGTAGCATTACTCCCGCCACCATCTTTCATAGTAGAGATGGTGTTCTTAGGATGATGCGCAGTGTTAAGGCAGATTATGCTTCTGCGAAGATACACGTAATCGTCACTACGCAGCTACGCAGAGAAGGGGTTTATGGGTTGATTTATGGACCAATCGGACATGTTCTTCGATATACTGGCAATGACAGTTAAAAGAAGCTGACTTACCATGGATAAATAAAACCCAGTACATGTTGTTGTAAATATCATTGACTTTATTGTTGACATCGGGTAACAGAGTCATTAACAGCAAAAGGTAATGCACAGAGTAATCTTTGCAGCGAATTAAGTATTATTGCGATATAGGCTACTCAAGTAACACTCAACAAAGCAACTTTTTTTCAACTATTTTAACCCAATTTAAAATGAAAAACTTAGCGTTAGCTACCTAAGTTAGCCATTAACCAAATGCAGCAATGGCATGAAACTTATTGTTAGCCACGAAAACCACGTATAATCTAATCTTAACCTGAAAATACATATAAGTTTTTTTTTTTCCTGTTTACTTTCTATGTCAATCAATACCAACAACCCTGCAACAGTATAATCATTTTTTGTTTACACCGGGGATGAAAATGGACTTATGTTTCTGGGTTTCTTCTTCGTTTTCTGTATATTCTTTAGTTTAGTAAATGCGACACTGCATCCTAGTGCACACGTTAACATTGTGTGCAAGTATGTTGGCAAACCCCTATGCGTATGTCAGCGTATGAGACGCGTACATGTTCACAGATAAACATAGTGCCTAACGTTGAGGCCAAAAAGTTAAATCTTGGTCTCATCAGACCTTAGAGTTTTCTTCAACAATGGTTTTCTTTTTGCCACCCTCCCATGAAGCGCAGATTTGTGAAGTGGCCAGGCTATTGTTGTACCATATGTCCCACAGTTTCTACCATCTCTGCCATTGAACTCCATCAGAGTTGTCATCGACCTCTTGGTAGACTCGGTTGGACTTGGTTCCCTTCTCGCACGGATGCTCAGCTTTGGAAGGCAGCCTGTTCTGGGCAAATTCACAGTAGAACGCCATATTCTCTTCATTTCTTTATGATAGATTTAATGGTGCTCTGGGGGAAATTTAAAGTTTTTGAAATCATCTTATATCTTTCACCTGATTGGTGCTTTTGAAAAACTTTTTCTCAGATTTGCTTTGAATGTTCTTTGGTCTTCATGATGAAGCTCTTGTTTGGAAATGCACTAACCAATAGTGGGACCTCTCACAGACAGGTGTATTTAATTTGAAATCATTTGTAACACCTTAATTGTACACAGGTGGACTCCAATCAAATAATTATGTGACCTCTGAACACAATTTATTGCACAATAATTTATTTAGGTGTGTCTTAGTACAAGGGGTAAGTACTTATGCAATCAAATATTGTCTGTTTTTTATTTGTAATTAACAAAACAAGTTGTTTTTTATTTTACATGATAGAGTATTTTGTGTTGATCATTGGCAAGAAATCTCAATTAAATCCATTTTCATTCCATGAAGTAAGAAAATAAAATGTGAAAAATGGCAAAGGGGGTGAATTATTTTTATACCCACTGTAGATGCATATATATAGTTAATGTATTTATATTAAAACTATAATTATATGTTAAATCTGCTGATAGTTCAGTTACTAACTGGATATGTGTAAATGTTAATAGGGGGAGTACTGCCAGATTTAGTTACATTGTAACAGTAAAACACAACAAACTATTTTGTTGTGATTTCACCCGTTTCCAAGTGTCTACCTCAATGTCATACGAAAGCATCAACATCACAGCAAATAGATGCCCATGTACTAGTATAATGTCAGTGCAGTACAAGGTATTAATTTAACTTAATATTTATTAATATCAGCATGTCCAAATCTTTACAAATCTAAACCAGAATCAGAAATTTGGCATCAGACCACATTTAGAAGGTAATGTGTTTATTGCTGTATCTTTTTAAAATCAGCCACACATGTCCCTGGTAACACTGTGTCAATTTTTGCCTTGAATGTAATTTGTGGGATATATAGATGTATACTGTATACATGTATAGACCTATATAGATATTCGATAGCCGTTAGCCATTTATTCGTTCAGCTGTATGATGATTGAATAGAATCAGATATTCTTTTTATTTCATTTGAGTTTTTACAATGAAAACTAATGGTGCTAAATTAATCTGTGTCCAGCGAAGAGATTGGGCACTTGTAATCATGCACCAAAAGATGAGGAAAGTTTCATGGAGGCCAAAACCCTGCTGTTGTTTCAAGCAGCTCGTCTGACATTTGAGACTCAGCAGAAATTCCATATACATCTTCCCCCAGTTTTGAAAGATTCTCAAAATAAATGAAGAGCCATCTGTTGCAGGGTAACACAGAGAGATTAGGACAATAAAACTGTTCAGTTAAACTAAGCAGAAGTGATTGACTTACCAATGCTTGGCAGCCCTCCCCTCTCTCCCACTGTGTCGTGTTCTTACATCCTAAAAACCAAACAGCTCCTCCATACCCCAGAAAATAAACACAGTTCACTCTGTTACATTCAATCTGTAAAAAAATCAGATGAAGAGAAAAGGTGATTGTGAGTTGTGAATTTTACCTGTTGGAAATTACTTACAGGCGTAAATTCACTAATGCAATAAGTCGTGGAAATAAACACTTACTGGATTGACCTGCCATTTAGGCCACCAAAGTTACAAAATCTTGGCACAGGTGTTCCCTGACACCAAGCTCATGAAGGTCCACAGACCACAATGTTTTGGCAATGCTAGTAGAGAGCTGTCCACAAAAGCTACTTTTAGACATGCATTCCTCCAGGTTTAATTTAAAGGGGTTTCTGTTGAGGATGTTGACCCAGTTCACCGCGCTAATGTTAAATGAAATATGTTCTCAATTTATATTTAAACCTAGAGCGAACGTCATGTGGTTGCAGGTGCCTGTTTGTAACCTTGTGTTTCTGAAAATGTGACAGTTTTCTGCAGCACTTTCAGCACAGAGTATGGTAGCAGTTAGCAACCGATCTGGAATAAGGATAAGGATCTTGATTTTCCATGTTACACACAGTTTTTACACAGGGTATTTGGAATTATGTCCGAGCGCAGGGTCAGCCATAGTACAGCACCCCTGGAGCAGTTAGGGGTTCAGTGCCTTGCTCAAGGGCACTTCGCCAGTGCCCCAGGAGGTGAACTGGCATCCCTCCAGGTTTCTAGTAAAAAAAAGTTTTGTTGACCTTCCTGGGATTCAAACCAGCAACCCTCTGCTTGCCAGCCCATGTTTAATCCCTTAGGATCCCTTCTATTGTGTCCTACTGTTCCATAACCTCAGTCTGTGATGCTCCCTTGGTGCTCCCTTGTTTATGGCAGTGGGTGACATTGTCTTTTTCCAGTTGTATTAATCTTTATTTAACCAGGTTGGTAGAATGGGAACATAATTCTCAGTTTGCAGTGAAGACCTGGGGAATCAAAGTGGGTTGGCAATGCAAGGATTATGTTACCAGTCATCTGCATGAGGGATGATTCGGTAACCAGGTAGACAGAGGGAATTTGAGAATTTTACCAAGACAATGGGGTTAATGCTCCTGCTCATTAAAAATATGACATGGGCACTTTAGGGGGAAATGGGGTTCAGATAGAAATGCTTCCTAGTTAGACAGTAGGTAAAGATGGTGATGAAGTCAAGATCCTGCCTCTCCTTAGGAAATAGCACTAGCTGAGTGGCATCAGATTGGAAACCAATCACCAATCAGACTATTAGAGATAAAACAACTGACTGTATCAGTTATAGTGTATGGTCACAGTAGATCAGTGAATCAATGACAGTGCCAACAGTTCACTGTTAGTGGCTTTGGTTTTGGATGCTGCCACCAAGAGATGAGTGTTCAATCGTGTCCAAGTGGAAGGAATATGAAACTTTAAAATCCCCTGTGCCAATTATTTATTACATTTATGTCATGATTGTAACATTTTCAATATGGATTTTAATGCTATCTTTGCTATTTATTAACATTTGCCTTATTTTAGACAATACGAGCATAATTGGTATGATTTTATTTCTAAAAGGTGTCTGCTGTGATTTCTTCATGTTGCTTGTCTATATGGCAGATAAGATGTTTTAATGCATTCTCTGCCAATCTACATTTTATCTGTGTTATTCCCAACAAAAATGGATTCTCGGCTAGGATGAAACATGTTGTTTAAGGATAAAGTATTTTGTACTCCTGATAGCTGTTGATAAGACCTTGCCAACTGCAATGGGTCATGAAGACCATTTTTATCTGAGCTTGGAAACAAGTTTTGATGCTTCTCTGTAGAATTAAATGGATGTGTTTTGGTATTACTGTCAATGGAGACTTTATCAGCTTGCTATTTTATGATTAAAATGCGAAATAACATATTCTTTATCATTTTCATCATACGATAGCAAGTTGATAAAGTCTTCCAAATATGTTTTTTTATCTTAACAGACAGAAGCATTTTGTCAATTGTGTACTGCTTTATATGCTTTGCTATAGTGTATTGTATAATGTAAGGATTAATAGTCTGTAGAAAGGTCTTGAATGTAAAATCTAACAGCCAGTTTCTCCATCTATGAGGTCACAACAGGTAAACATCTCCCTGCTATCTACTTTGCTCAATAATCTGAAAGACTGTGGTGTCAAGGGCTGTAACTTGCCAGTGAAGCAGTTTTCCTTTAGTAGACATTGGACTGTTTTGGTACAAAATTTGTTTGCACCTGCATAGTGTGGAGATCCGGCCTGATGGGCTGCTTTAATAAGACATTTATGTTGTTTGCTCACTTGGACTTGTTGACCATTTCAGTTGTTTTTGCTTCAGCAGGCAGATCTAAGAGCCAATATAGGAACTCAGAACACATCAGTGGACATGCCCCTGACTGGTTTTCACATGGCTTTTTAGTGTTTATCATTATCTTTGGTTTTAGGGCCATCACATTTTCTTTTTTTATCTCTCATAATGTAAGTATTTGTGTTGTATTTGACTTGCCCTCAATACAGTTTGTTTTCTTCTTCCATTAAATAATGTTCTTAGATAAACAAAACTTGCTGTACAGTAGCTCTTATGCCTGACTGTTTACAGCTGTTGGGGAAATGCTTCTACTTCTGTATGTTTACAGGCCATAAGTAGGGGGAACAATTGTATATTTTCTTTCTTATGAAGTTTGTTTTAGGAGTAAACAATATTGTGGGAATAAAAATAAAGCTCAATTTATATATGTTGTAGTAAGGACTGTCACTTTGGCCGTCATCCACTTCAGACTGCATAAGGCACTACTACTAAATACTAATTCTAATTTAAGTAAGTTTGATTTATAAAACACAATCATGAAACTATATTTCCAGTCAGGACTAATCAGACTGCTCACAGGTCAAATAAGACCATTATTTTCTCAAGGCTTGTGAAAGTTTCCCCCCAATGTCACTGTAATGGTGAACAATTTATTATTCAATAAAGGAAAGGGTTCCTTTATTTTAGGAAAGGGTTGACTGAACGATATATGTATTGAGATTTATGTTAAAAAAATATAGCCAAAGAGATTCTAAGAGTGATTCTAAGAATAATTTAGCTATTATTATTATTATTATTATTATTATCATTTACCTATTATTATTATATCTTTTCATATTTTACTACTTATAAAAGAGTAAGTAGGTCAGGTGAATACAGGAAATTGTTGAAGTTAGTCTGGGATGACCTGGGGGACATTCATTTCAATAATGAAGAAGATATTATACGAAAAAAATCTACCTCTCTAATACCTTTAATAAACAGGTAATCGGGTGGAACTAAGAATGCCCATATAAATAACTACCCCAGGCTCAGGGATTTAGTACACAGACAGCTCATGAAAAGTAATATAAGCAGGATTTTAACAGTTAATTTCTATTCTTTTGAAGATGTCTGCTGACCTGGTTTTATTCGCAGAGCAACTCAAAGTAATTTTGTGTACTTATCTCTGTATTAATTAAACAAATCATGAAAAAAACAGTCTTTTTACAGCATCTGCCATTGTGGCTTTTTGTACTCTGTATGATGAGAACAGCACCTCAGGTATGGTGGTGCAAACACGGTACTCTAGGAAAGGTCTTCAGATGCCACTTTGCCCTTTGTTTTGCATGCAACATATCTCATTTAAAATCGGCCAGAATTCATACGATTACAAGTGAATATGATAGTAGTTATGGAACTAAGCAATTGATACACTTCCCTATTGTGTGAGTACAGAAGATGTTATGTAATTTCTGCTAGGATACCTTAATGCCCTCCCCTTGGCAGAAATGCATTGTCCTGAGTTCAGTGTAGTGTTTTCTGATGTCCACATTGTAATATATGTAGTAATGCCCCATAGTAATATAATATATTGGTATGCATATAATGTTTATAAACTACAAAATAAACAAAAAAGAGAATATTTTAATTATTCTTGCTGTGCATTGAAGGCACTGCCACAATATATAACGCTTCTCTTTGGAGAGGTTGCTCAAAATGTTGGAGTTAATCTATCTGGATGTTACATTTTTAAAAGCCATGCAAAAGTTGATTCAAGTCTAGACATGTAATCTGGCAATGACATTTTCAAAAAGGCTACTTGACTATTGTCAGGGAATGATGCTTTGCTTTTTGCTTGAACGGTGTCATTAGGGGAAAGTTGTTGGACTTGTTGGACTTTTATCTTATGTTTTTGCTTCAAAACAGTAAAGTTGGACTGGAGCCCCACTTTAGCTATGTCATCCTTTTGACCAATTACCAGGAAGTAACTTGAGTTGACATGCACAGTTTTAGAACTGCATGTAGTCAGTCGCACAGAGAGTGAAGGGGACAATGACTCCAATTAGCTTATGTCTTTATCTGCATTTCAAGTTAAAAATACTTTCTATTTTTGGTTAACAAACTGAAACACATAGCATAGTTTTATAGCCCATTATCAGTGCTGTTGTGTTGTTATTGTATTTATGTGGCCAACACAATATTTTTCATTGTCTGTAGAGCATTTATGCATTTCGGTACTGTTGCTAACAACATTCACCCTCTTATCACTCAGCGATGTCTCAAAAATATCCTGGTAACAGAACCGTCGTGAGTTGTGTGTTGCAAACAGTGCCAAATCTACTTATTGCGACCCATTGTGTCAATGAGTCAATCTGCTGAAATGATATATGTGTTGAATTCAAGTCATTAACTGGATAAGTAGCTTCCCATGCATATCCATCTGTGGCATGAGTAAAGTTTAGATTTTTTTTAAATCACTTGACGTCTCTGTTCTCTTAATCCGTCTGGTATTCTCACCTTCTAGAATCAACATTATGTTGAATGCAGAAGGTCTCATTGATCCTGATAAGAAACGATCCCATGACCTGGCTTTATTCAGGTGGCCAGTTTGGTGGTGATGGATTTGTGATCCCAGTTCGATCCCACTGTTTGCCATTCATTACAAACGCAGTATCTATCTCTACCTGTGAATTTGGTGTTTATGAAGAACAGCTATTTTAACTGGCTGAAAGGTTTTTTGATTTATATAGAATCGTTGAATCAGGAGCTGTCTGTGGTTTGCGTTGACTCTTCAGAAAGCTGCTGGTTTAAGCTTGATTAAAACATTGCTCAAAGGATCCTAAGCTTTTGTGTTCCTGCTCACCAGCCCCTTGACACTGCTTCTTTGGCAGTGGCGCATGGCTGCCTTTTGGACCTGTCAGCATTCCGCCTTGGTATTGTGCAAGTCCTGAGTGATGCCATGGCACTTGGGGTGAAAAGGCTTAATTTGGCTCTATGGCTAGACCTTCAACTGGACGGCTTACAGCCATCTAAGGTCATTTGAGTGCATTTTCAGAGTGTACTGCCTTTCTGGACAAATGTTATTTTTGGTCATTGTAGTAAGTTATGCGGGAAGAAGTTTTGCTTCTTTGCTTTGCACAGTACAGTAGAGTAAGTAGCAAACATTGGCATTGATAGTTGATCTAAAGTTATGTGAGAACTGTCCTTGGGGTCAAGGAATTGTTTAATATTAAGTTGACAGATTTTGTTTGCTTTAGTAAAATACTAGCAGTGCCCTTATCAAGTATGTGTTGTTATATTATTCAATTAGGAGTTTTTGTGTCTTTCTTCTATCTCACAGCAGTCTACAGAGTTGGGCCAGTGTGGTTATTAAATAGGTTTGAATGGAGAAAAGCATAGCCAGCTTCAGTGTCATGCTTGAGAGTAACTGGAAATCTCATGATTATACTGTGCCTCAGGATGTGTGCCAATTTAAGCAAAGGAGACAGTGTGTTTGGTATTGCTGAACAGAACCAAGACAACAGACAACTATTAATAACTATGCTTATGAGTAACTATGTATGAAAGATAGCGACTTTTTGTGCCAAAGCTAAATTTATCCCTTTATATCGCTGTTTGGACTGCTATTCCCGTATGGAACATTTTTCAAACAAAATACTTGACTGAAAGCCTGAATGTTTCGACAGTGGCAGTCTCGGTACTACTCAATGTATTAAGAGCGGCAAAACAAACTCGCCTTTGAAGCCCATGCAGCTGGAATCTGTCGCTTTTATATCGGCTGCAGATATGTTAAGAAGAAAAAAAGGCCAAACCAATTAAACTTAGCTGAGCCGACCACCCTAAGCAATGGGGGGGGGGGGTGGGTAGCGTGCAGAGGGGATGCTGGCATTGGTGACTCCAACTTCCCATCCATTAAGACTGCCATTTACCCACACGGCAATGTCCGGGGCCATTAAAAGTAAAGTAAAGTAAAGTAAAACTTTATTTCTATAGCGCCCTTCTCAGCACGGGTGCACAGGGTGCTTCACATCAATAAAAATAGAATGCATCAATACAAAATTCAATCAAACATCATCTAAGAAATAAGATAAAAACATAAACAGGAACATAGGGTGGCTATGGATGACTAAAAAGCCTGCCTAAACAGGTGAGTCTTTAATTGGCATTTGAAAGTGAGTTCTGAGGGAGCGGCTCTCAGATCAGATCAGATCAGGGGGGAGGGCGTTCCAGAGCCTCGGGGGTTGAGGAAGTTGGAAAAAAAAGGGGTCGGTCAGGGAGTTGAGGCTTGGAACAAATTTCTGGGGGAGGAATTGTGTCTTGGTGTGGGACACACAGGGGAGCTGAGACTCCTTGTCCGCTGTCTCTGTTCTCTGGGCTGCAAGGCCTGTAAGAGGCCAGCTGTGCCCTGCTTGACGAGGCTTAATGCAAACAGAAATGGACAGTGCCCGGCTCCCTGTAGCTTTTTTACCCCAAGGGGTTGCACACATCCTGAACATTAACAGATGTATTTTTCTTTAATAAATCTGACTGGGTCTGGTTAAAGGTTAGGGTGCAGCGCACTGTGAAACCTCGGAGATTCATCTGGTTGATCATTGTAATCCCCAGGGACTTGTTCCAGTATAGCTGTAGCATTTCTGTGAGCTTGGAAGATGTGCCTTATTCTCAATGTTTTCCTCATTGTTAAATGCACTCTAAAAGAGGGGGGTCCTTGGGCCTGAATGCGGGATGGAGAGGGAGGAGGGGGGTTAGGGGTCCTTGGTCCACTGGGCTATGCATTTGTAGGTCAATCGCTGTTATTTCTGACCTGTTTCTTATTATACGTTGTTTTTTGAAACGCATCCAGTGACACAGATATTAAATGGGAGGGTCATCAGCGGAACATTGTGCAACAGTGCTCCATTAAAAAGGCTCACCTTTGTGGCTCCTCCACCCTCCCCTGACCAATCAGCATCCATGCTTTTTAGCAGCTCTTCCAGGCAGCCCTGGGCAAACAGAGGTGTCTGTTTCAATGTTTGTCAAAGTCCGTTGCCTAACCATTTATCAGTGGTCAGTAAGTACTCAGGCAGCTGGGGCTGTTTGGCCTATGTGTACATTAGAAATCTTTTTTTTTTTTTTTTTTTTTTTTTAATGACAGATAGGATCTCCTCTCTCCAGCTCTGACTCTCGGGGCCCTCGTGTGACCCACAGCCCTATGGCTTTGTGGAGCAACATTGCCTCCCTCTGACCGCAGTTGTGGGTTGGATCCCTCCCCCCTTCCCTTTTTCCCCTCCTTCCTCTAGGGCAGTGTCACAGCTGTGGAGAAGGATCGGTCACTGGGTTGGGGGGACAGGGGGAGAACATGTTGAGGCAGAGCTGGATCGAATCAAGGGAGGAGTAAAAATAGCAGTCTTGGGTTGTTACATGTCAGTGGAAAGTATTTTGGTCGACGGATTGAAGAAGTGTTGAACTTGCCTTTGCTGTAGAAAGACTGCGATCCACCTCTGCTCCCCTGGTCCGTGTTGCGTGCTTGCTTGGTCGCACGTCAAGTGTGCGCCTGTTTGAGAGAGAGAAAGAGAGGCCGATAAAGAGAGAGAGAGAGAGAGAGAGACAGAGGTGCTCTGAGTTTTGCCATCCGCAGTGTGTAAAAATAATTTAAAAAACGTCAAAATCATCTGAACAGGTAGGTGCTGAAATGATTTAGATTTGTTCTTCACAATTGTAGTCTGCAGAGTGATGCACTTCTAATTATGCGGAAAAAAACACAACAAAACGAAGACACTGGCTATTGTTTTATCGATTATGCAACAAGGAGTAACACTGTACACATGCGGTGTTGACTTCTATAAGCATTAACATCACTGCCCCGCACGTGCATGCACACCCACACAAACATGCATTGATATATATGTACATAAGGTTTCTTTAAATGTAAAATGCAATAAATGAGACCTTACTGAAATGGGGGCCATAATACCACAGTATGTTCCGGTTGAAGGAGGAGTAGTCTGAACTTGTAGACTTCTCTGACTGGTGATGGGTGGGCAAGGTTTGGGGTTCATTCCTCAGGAAATGAAAGGTAATGCCTTGGATTGTAACCAAGTCATATGGTGACTGCTGTGACCCACCTAGAGTCCCTGATTCCAGCTGGGGGGCATTGTGGGATACAAGTGTCCTCTGACCTGCCCGTGGGGCTCAGCTGGAGTCTGCCAGTGTGTGTTTATATAACTCAGATTATTATGTTAATTTACAGTTGCATAGGAGACAGCCCCTCTGTTTCATGTGGCTTTTAAAACAGACTTGATTAAGTGGGTATTAGTACACAGACAGTAGTATTTGCTGTTCAATGCGATGTAACAGAAAAGCTTATTTTTGTAGCTTTAAAAATGCATCAAAACCATTTTGCCGCTACAATCAGGGTATTTTTCTCTCAAAAGACCGCTGTACAGATTCTGCTCTCGACATGTACAGTACATGAGGTTTTAAAATGATTTGGATGAAGGCAAGTGAACCATATAATGCACATGGGAATTGCCGTTGAGAACAAAGCAAAACTGTATGTGTGTGAAAGCCTCTTCATTTGCATTTCCCATTGGAACTGATGCAATTAGTGTGGAGATCAACCTTGCTCGCATTTGCCTCATAGAAGAGGGCCCCATGTTGTTAACACTTGATGCACCCCTATGAATGCAGGCATTTTAACCTTCCCATTTTCACAAAGCCCTCCAATAAAAGTTAGGATGGAATGAGGATTTTGTCATTATTGCAGTAAGACCCCTGGATAGTACCCTTGTGGAATTTCTGTTTGTCCTTTTGTGGGACAGTTCTTAATGTAACGTAACCCCTTTGCTGGTGTTCCCTGCAGGACTCCAGAGGCAGGATGCTGGCTCACATGCTCTCGTTTGGCCGCTCATTGGTGCGGAGGAAGGTGGTGAACATGGACAATCTGGAAGACTCCAAGCTGTGCCGCTGCTTGTCCACAGTGGACCTGATCGCCCTGGGCGTGGGCAGTACGCTGGGCGCGGGCGTCTATGTCCTGGCCGGCGAGGTTGCCAAGGGCAACTCGGGCCCCAGCATTGTGGTGTCCTTCCTCATCGCCGCGCTGGCCTCTGTCATGGCCGGGCTGTGCTACGCGGAGTTCGGGGCGCGCGTGCCCAAGACTGGCTCTGCTTACCTCTACAGCTACGTGACCGTGGGGGAGCTGTGGGCCTTCATCACTGGCTGGAACCTCATCCTCTCCTACGTTATAGGTGAGTAAGCAAAGGACTCAGTGAAAGCATGCATTACGTAAACGACTTTCAGACTTCTCAGGACTTTCATGTCTCCCTTCACATTGGCGTCACCAAAATACTCCCTTCCCTGGCGCAGTACTCTGGCGCAGGGATTCTGGGGCCCAAGAGAAAAATATTTTCCCTTTTAAGGATTAGAATTTTTTATATATTTCCATATTTTATAAATTATGTATTTTATAATTTCTAAAATAAACCCTGTTTTGTTCACATATCCTACATAGTATTATCATTATCATTATTATTACATTATTTATATTTGACTAAATAGCTACTTTGCTGATATAGATCCATTATATCAAGACATATTTTTAGTCTTAAGATTAAAACATGCTTTCAAGTAGTAATGTTTTAAATAGAGAGTGTAAATGAATCGTGTGTTGGATAAATGTAAATACATTGTGGTGGGACTGCTGAGCCACCTCCGCTTTCTTGGTCTTAATAACCTAGCAGACAAAAGCAACCAGTGGTTTGTTTTCAGTGACAGGAGACCTGTGAACTTGTAAAGCGGCCAGTTTGTAAGTCCTGTTCCATGGCCTCTCCCCTGACAGGAACCTCCAGTGTGGCCCGTGCGTGGAGTGGCACTTTCGACGAGCTTATCGGCGAGCAGATTGAGCAGTTCTGTAAGACCTACTTCCGCATGAGTTCTCCAGGCCTGGCAGAATACCCAGACTTCTTTGCTGTCTGCCTCATCTTACTGCTTTCAGGTACGCTACATCCTTTATGACTTGATCCGAGTCACCTGAAATCCCCTGAAATTGTGGACTTTCCAAAGTACCAGCTGTGCTAGCTACTAAAATTAAAGAGAGTCCCTTTACTTATTTTTAAAAACATGTTTCTTTAAGGTGGGAACATTTTGAACTCTTACTTACTACACATACTTTGAACTTGAATTTCTGTTGTCAGTAAGCATAAACAAAAGCATATATATGCTTCATACACTAAAGATTAACGGTTGGCCTTGCATATATGTATGAAAAACATGATCTAACTTAATAAGAAGCGACAGAATATGTTAGGATACAGCTCAACTGGTAGAGAGGGCATGTCAAGTGATGCGAAAAGATGGAATTGTTTGAGCAGTAGAAATCAGACAGCAACCTTCTGCCCATAAGTAACGATGAGGGCTTGGTGGCTTTCCAAAACGTAATGAAGTATAATGAAATATACTGGCTTCCGTATTTCCAGAGGACACTTTGTGGTTGTAAACAGGAGGTTTCTGCAAAACAACCTGAAAAATGCTGACCATGAACCATTTGTCATGTCTTTAATTTGTATTGATGAAAACACCATGAACTAAAGCAGCAGTGCAGTATAGTGGTATGGTATAGTGGTTAGGAAACTGGGCTTGTAACGCAAATGTTGCAGGCTTGATTCCCAGGTTGGGCACTGCTGTTGTACCCTTGAGCAAATGCGCTTAACCTGCATTGCTCTGGAAATGGATTGTAAGTTCAAGCTGTTTTAGCTCTGGATAAGAGTGTGCTCAATTCTGGTAACATAGGGTAACAACTATGGTTGCATATGCTTCAGTTTACTACTAGCTAGAGGTTTGTTTACAGAGAGGCTATTGAGTATAATAGCATATACGATTAAAAATCACCGAAACAGAATGGTGGTATGTATCAACTGAACTGTGCTATGAACTAGAATAAGATATTTCCAATTTTATCAATGTGGTCTACTCGTATGATTTTAATAGCAGGTCTACAGTATGCTTGGTGTGATTTCAGGCCTCAGCTACACCCATCTTTTAAATATTGTTTATGGGTATGCGTATAGGCTGAATTCTCTGAAAATTATATTAGAATTATTTGAGAGCAAAGTGAACAAATTAGTATTTGTTGGTTTTCTTTTGCTTTTACAAAGTAGAAGCCCGCTTCTATTTCATCCTATATTGAAGAATAGTAAGATGCACTGAAATTATAAACACAGTACGTGTAGGAAGTAACAAAGTTCTTTCATACAAAGTATCTGTATGAAAGAATAGATATATATATATACTGTATATATATATATATATATATATATATATATAGCCAGTTTCCTGAAAATCCCAAATAGGTTTCCATATGTAATGATAAATGACCAATAATTAGTTGACAGTGAGGAGGCTCATACAGCAGATACTGAGTACTAAGATACTAAGTTCATGGTCATATTTAGCCTCTGTGCAAAAATGTATTTGATGTACGATAGTGTATTTAACACGCTTCAAAATAGAAATATTTATAAAAATGTACAATTCAGCTTGGCAAAGAGGTCATTTTGCTGTTATGCAAAATGATGTGTATGCATATGTCCATTTTGGAGCTTTAAAAAACCGATCTGTTTCCTTTTTGTCTCTCCTTTCTGTCTTCCGTTTGCTCAGGACTGCTGTCGTTTGGAGTGAAGGAGTCCGCCTGGGTGAATAAAGTCTTCACGGCCATCAACGTGCTTGTGCTCATGTTCGTCATCGTCTCTGGGTTTGTGAAAGGAGACCTGGTGAACTGGGAGATATCAGAAGATACTCTGGTGAACTTCACTATTGTGAAAAGGTATGAAGCGCAACCAGTCTTAAATAAACGTGAGGGCCATATGCAGAAACAGGTGTCCGTTTTAAAGTTTTCGTTTTCTCACTTTTCCGGTGGCTTTTAATTGGGTAATTCAGGATATGTTTAGTTTTTGCCACTACCGTTTGTGCAATATCATTGTAAGTTGCCAATGTGTCTCCACAGGAATCTGTCGATCGCTGCTAATGTCACCAGCGATTATGGCGTCGGCGGCTTCATGCCATATGGATTTGGAGGAACACTGGCTGGAGCGGCGACTTGTTTCTATGCTTTTGTTGGGTTTGACTGCATTGCAACCACAGGTACTTTATTCCACATTGAACATGACATTCCCACCATTACCTCTGTCAGCTCATGAAGAGTGTATGGTTTCAGAAGGTTGATATCTTCCTGTTGTGTAATGGGAAAAAGTAAGTGGGCTGTTTTGGTCTGTTTTTTTAGAAAAACTACTCTTTCACTGATTGATTGATCATTGATTTTGATTTTGATTTTGATTAGGTGAGGAAGTGAAAAACCCTCAGAGAGCGATCCCTATTGGAATAGTGACCTCTCTGCTGGTCTGCTTCCTGGCCTATTTTGGCGTGTCCGCCGCCCTCACTCTCATGATGCCCTACTATCTGCTGGACGAGAAGAGCCCCCTGCCCGTGGCCTTTGAATATGTGGGCTGGGGACCCGCAAAGTATGTGGTGGCAGTAGGGTCTCTGTGTGCCCTTTCAACCAGGTAAGGGGCAATCCCCCCCCCCCCACCCCGCCGTTCTGTGGCTGTACGCCTCTCATGTCTCTCTATGGGCACATTAAGTGGTGGAGTGTCTCAAATTAAGTGCTGTTTGTCTAAATCAATATGGGGATTCTGATTCAATGAGCGTAAGAACCCGTTTCTTTTGGAAATAATTCCAAATTCTTTAAATGCTCCCGTTTTTGGGTCTCGTGAAAAGGCCTGAAAAGCTATGGCAGGTTCTCTCTCGGTTTTCCGTCACCACATTAGTTCTGTCATATTATAAAGTAAATGTTGTTGGTATTGACAAAACCGCAGGATATTGGAAATTGGACATTCAGGGTTTCCAAACTGAGGCATTCAATCGGTGTCCAAACTGATGGGCTCAATGTGTGATTTTTGTATTTTTTTTAATGCTAGAAAACAAGTTTTAAAACAATTAAGCGTTGAAACACAAGGGTTGTAGTGACACACATATGAAGGACAGCACAAGAATACTTTTTTTACGTCACTTAGAGAGTGTTGTTAATTTATGTTAGCCTTATGTAATTTGTGATATTCTGTTAGAGTACCATGTGCTTAGTTTTTTTTATGTGATGGGGGTCTATACAGTCAAGAGAGCAAAATGGACATAGCTGTATTAATGTAATGGAAGATTACTGCTTTGCTCAAATGTAAAAACAAACATTGCAACTGTGATGGGTTGATTCCTTTGACTAAATTATCCATATTCTTTTGTGTGGTTCATGGTTTTATTTTTAAAGAGAGCTGTCTGTTTGTGGGGACACTGGGATCATGTGGAACTAGCTCTCTTTTCAAAGTAAACCCCAATTTTCCAATCAGTCTTTCTTTTTTTGGGTACTTTCATTTCTGTAGCAGCGTGGCACTCCTTTCTAAGTTGGCAGTAATGCAAATGTTGCAGGTTCAATTCCCAGATACAGCACTGCTGTTGTACCCTTGAGCAAGGTACTTAAGCTGAATTGCTTTAGTAAAATATCCAGCTGTAATTGTAACTGGATTGTATGTAAAGAAATGTAAACTGTGTAAGAGCGTCTGCCAAATGCCTAAAATGTGAAATGTACAGTATCTTATTAGCCACATGCGAGTGACTGTACTAGCACTATGGTTCTCACTATTTATTAGTAAATGCAATGCCAACCACAAATGGCCTCATTTGTATTGATGTAGTTGACTGTGGTACTGAAGACACAATTTAATTTATTTACACACCGTATTGAAGTCTGTGGGAACAATGAAGCCAATTTCCTGATGGTTGAAGCACTGGTGGTGTTGGTCTTGTCTGGACCCCAGGGCTGTTTTTAGAAGAGCGCTCATTAATCCATCCATTTTTATTGAAAAGGAAATGGAATGATTATGTAATTGCATCTAAAGGAAATTTGCCAAACAATGAAGATAATAATTAAGGACTAATTAAGGACTGTAGCCTTCAGGGCAGATCATACGTTTGACTGCTGCTTCAAATGATGTTACCAAAAAAAGAAAGCTTGGTTTGCCTGTAATCGTGTGTGTATCTGTGGTGCAATGACTGTGGGAGTGGGCTGCTAACATGTTTGTGCTGTGCATGTCTCTGCTCTTCATACAGTCTGCTTGGGTCCATTTTCCCAATGCCACGTGTAATCTATGCTATGGCAGAGGATGGGGTGCTTTTCAAAGTGTTAGCCCGAATCAATCCTAAGACCAAGACCCCACTAATTGCAACAATGACCTCTGGAATAGTATCAGGTGAGGCTTTGAGGAAATGCTGTAAGAAATGCTGATTAACTGTCCACCTGGCCACCTGAGAAACCAAAAGCAGCAGCCAGTAGAGCTAATGGTCTTCCTTCACATAAATACATCTCGCAAAGTTGAATTTGCCATGCAGAGTAATGTTAAGCTGATCCTCCTAATATGCTGTTCAGTTTTCTGCTGCCAAGTAATCTTTCAATTTCCCCAGCTCAGTCATTCAGATATTCTTCACTGCTGCACTTTTGGGGTCTCACGGTTTGCCAAGGTGCTGCAGAATGTCCATGTTTGAAACCTAACTTTTGTATTTTAGCCTCTTGGGCTCCATGTTCCCTCTGCCCCGCATTCTGTTTGCCATGGCTCGGGACGGTTTACTGTTCACATTTCTTTCCAAAGTGAGTAAGCGGCAGTCGCCCGTGGCTGCCACCATGGCCGCGGGCACCACAGCGGGTAAGCTCCGGAGAAGGGTCTCGCATTGTGCATCCCGTACCCTTGTATCCCGTGCTTGCGTGTCTGTGGGTGGAGGAGACTATGTGCATGCGAGGGCTGACCTGGGAGCGGGTGCACATCAGTGGTGTGGAGGTGGCTGAGCCAATCAAAGCCTAGCATGTGCTATTCATGTGCAGAAGTGAAGGCGTGAATTGCTGGCAAACATTTAGTCAAGCACCGCTCAAGCTCAAAATGGGTGTTTTCTCATCCACTGTAAATAGAAATAACATCAGTATTATGTGTCCTTTGGAAATGGGAAATATCATAATAATTTAAGAATTGGGCATGGCTAATTGGGTACCTACTGCCTCTCAGTTCCTGAATGCTCTTAAAAATCCTTTCCTATTGAAATGTTGAGTAGAGCTGTTCCTAATAAGGGGAATGGAAATGATGGCAGTGAGTGTAGAAGTACAGCTTTTATGGTAATGGGTATAGATACAGACTGTAAAGCTGTTCGGTTTTGTTGGAAGTGGGTGTAAATGTAGAGTGTAGAGCTGTTGATGTTAGATTCTGCTGGCAGAGGGTGTTTGGGATATGAGGAAAGTGTTATATTTTGATGGCATATTGTGTATGAGCGGTGCCTTTGACTGAATGGTCCTGTCGTCCATTGCAGAGGGGGGATCATCATCCTCCTTTTGTCGTGATTATCCCCATTACATTCTTATACACCCAGCTTGCACATGTAGCTGCAGCATAAGCTGTCATAGAAGATTATTGCATTTCGCAGTTCATTGTTGAAATGTGAATTATTCGATTGATGCGACACCTTTATTTGGGTGACAATTATATGTGCTGTCAGATCGAGTTCACTACTCCAATCCCTGAACCCCCTTATGTCCTGCTAAGCTATTTCCTGCTCCAGCCAATGGCATGGGACATCACCAAGGACACTGCAGGGTTTCGATTTTGTTACGTGCAGCCATATTTCAATTCTCTTTAACCTAACATTAGTAATGTTAATGGTGATTCAGTTGCTGAATGCTCTTTAAAAAACCCTACATACCGTAAATGGCATGAAATTCTCAGAATTTCCTAATGAAATGTTGGGTAGAACTGTTCCTAATGAGAGAGTAATGGGTATAGATTACACATAGAGTGTAGAGTTGTTAGTGAATTGTTTCATGCCTGCCAGTAATTTTCTGTTGTTGATTGTGTTCTGATTTTGTTTCTTTTTTTATTTATGGTGTTTAATATCATGTGATGTGATTTGTGAACGCGGTGTTGCCTGTGACGTGTTTGAGATTGAATTGCTGGAGGAGATGGTGGAGGTTGCACTGACCCGTGTCTGTTGTACACTGTCCATTCACAGCGGTCATGGCCTTCATGTTTGATCTCAAAGCCTTGGTGGACATGATGTCCATTGGAACTCTGTTGGCCTACTCCCTCGTTGCTGCGTGTGTGCTCATTCTCAGGTGAGTCTGCAGAAATAGACGGCTCCAGCTTCAAGGAAATGCAAAACACTGAACAAGTGTAAACAAGATCAGAAAAATATAGCAAATATCACCACGCTAGTAAGGCAACGTGTCTTGCATTATTAAATAAGACCTCTGATGTAAACCTTTTGAATACAGTCATTGTGAGTCTCAGTGGCCCTAGGGTTCATGGCAATGTTTGTTTGACCCTGTTTTGCACAGATGGTAATCTTTACACTTGGAATAGAAGTTGTATTTTACCTGAAGGCATACAGTACATAATTATGTTTTAAAAAAATGACAACTTCCCAAAAAGCTGAGGAAATTCAAGAATGTGGAGGATGTTAACCAAAGAAAAACATAGCTCTATGTGAGGTGTACTGAACAGTCAATGCACCCATCTGGTCAACTGTTGTGTACTGTGGAATGCCACCAATAACCCCAAAAAGTAATAGTGTGTCTCAGGTTTATTTTTTGCCAAGCCTGTCAGAACACTTCCAGTACCCAGCTGACCTTCCTCTGCACACACATGCCCCCTTGTGGCTTTAAGTTACGTAACAACAAGCAGACAATTTCTATTGCCATAAAATAATCTTCAGTGAGCACTTACAAACAGATTTTTAGGACATTGGTTAGAGCTTTACTTTAAAATTCTCATTCAACTTCAGTGAATGAGAACTCCTGACACACATTTGGAAGTTGAAGTAATGTAATTTCAGCTTAAATGACCACATTTTTTACCATATCATTACCCGCCCTTCACACTAGGTGTCCTAGGGTGCTGAACAATTAAAACAGCAAAATACAACAGCAAGCAAAATACAACAGCAAGGCACAAATCAGTCAGTTTGTAGAGTAAATTGACACCAAAAAGTGGTCACGTCTGTGTGAAACATTGCCTGAAGGGATCATTTAATTTTCTGAGACAGGTATCAGCCAAACTTCAACCAATGAGAAGCCCAGTATTAATGGAGAGAAGGATGCCCTGCCTTCGGTAGAGGGGGAATTGGAGCTGACCGAGTCCGAGTCGCACCTCAACATGCTGAAGGACGGGGGGCTGACCCTGCAGTCCATCCTCAACCCCTCTGTCCTGCCCACCGAGCAGTCCTCCACCGTGGTCAACATGGCCGTCAGTGTGATAGGTCAGCACCGCCACACCCAAGCGCCCCAGCAAAAACACTATAAACAGCGCTGCCTTTATGACACTTCACATCTCAGTAATAAAATATGATACAGGTTACTGTCAAAATAAAGGAGCACTTGCGCTGGCGGATGGTGCAGCGGTCTAGTGCACCACGCTTTGGAGTGGTGTGCACTGCCCGTCAGGGACGCGGATCGAAACCCGCGTCTACCAGACCGGCCCTGGTCATCAGCCCGATCGGAGGCGGCATTTGGCTGTCCGCCTCCGGGGGAGGGGGGAGGGAGAGCCGGCACAAGTTCGTCGAGGAGAAGGTTAAGGAGTTCGTGGAAGATTTCCCGTCTCGAAGGAGGTGGAAACACTCAACCAGGAGTGTGTGTCTCGATCCCGGAGGACGGGTGACGAACTCGTGAGGGTGGGGAATTGAAGTAAATAGAGGGTTTAATTGGCAACCAAATTGGGAGAAAAACGGGGAAAAAATCAGAAATAATATATATATTTTTAATAAAGGAGAACTTGAGCAAATGAAGGATTCACTCAACCCCTTAGAGGGCAAGGTAAACATCAATCATGAAAGTCACCTTCATCTTATGGTGAAGCATTTCTATCCTGATGGGGGTAGTCTCTTCCAGGATGACAATGGTCCAATCCACAGGGCACGAGTGGTCACTGAATGGTTTGATGAGCCATGGCCATCTCAATAACCAGATCTCAACCCAATTGGACACTTATGAGAGAGACCATGTTTCCCACCACCATCAACAAAACACCAAATGATCGAATTTCTCGTGGAAGAATGGTTTATGTATGCCAAGGAGCACTGAAGCTGTTCTAGAGGCTTTTGGTGGCCCACGCCCTATTAAGACAATTTATGTTATAAATTGAGAATGTCTGTACTCTCTCCTGACCCAAAAATGAAACTCACACATGGGGATGAAAAAATGAATATTGTATTGTATTGTATAACATGATTTGCAGTCAGTAGGAAGAAAAAGTAAAAATTAAAGTAAAATGAATGAATAATACTAAAAGTAGAAGAAAGCACACATATAGACCAAAATAATACATGTTATTGCATGGTTAGTTACATAAATGTGTCATCTCTTACTGTTGTACAGGTAATTGCCAAAATAAAGAAATAATAAAATCAGGGAAGTCAGTACCCAGCTGGGACTTCCCCACCCAGCTGGGACTAGCCTGGGCCAGGGCCTTTTGAGTGTTTTCCCTGGGTTACCAAAGTGTTTCCTTTCTTTTGGCAGTTACCTGTATGTAATGAATGTTTTATAAAAGCTCTTTAGTTGTAAGAATGTCCTTTCTTGAGCTGCTGGTGCATCTCTTTCACTAGTGCTGGTGGTGTGCGTGGTCAGCTCACTCACCACATATAAAGGACAGGCCGTCCTGGATCTGGAGCCGTGGATCCTGATCGTACTGGCAGTGGCCATTGCCATCTTCTTCACCTGTGTCTTTGTCGTCTGGAAGCAGCCTCAGACACGCAAGAAGGTCTCCTTCATGGTGCGTATGCCGATCAGGGCCAAAGCAGGACGGAGTGATTGAGTTTTCCCTCCCTTCCACACAATGCCCTTTAGGGCATTCTGAAAGCTGTTTGGAATCAGCACATTGTACTCTGAGGCAGCATACGTCAAGGGTGACCAAGTTCTGTTAATGACACTTTGGGCTGTAAGTGCAACAACAGTTTTATACAATGTATTCTCATAATTCTCGATTTCAGATTTTTTTCAATCTTAGCCAAGTGTCATAGTGGCAGCAGGTTATAGATCTTCTCAGGGTAAATGCAGACTTTTTAATAATGTGTCTGATCTGTAGGTCCCCCTCCTGCCGTTCCTGCCCATCCTCAGTATATTTGTCAATGTCTACCTCATGGTCCAGTTGAGCGGGGATACCTGGATCCGCTTCTCCATCTGGATGGCTGTCGGTGGGTAGTTTTACACATACAAACCTCCATAGAGACATATTTAATATCAACATCTTGCAGCTCTGCGATTAAGTTGTTTAGCTGTTAACTCCTGGCATAAATCCATCATTAAGTTGATAATTTCAGTACAATAAGGTCTATATATATATGTATGTATGTATGTATGTATGTATGCATGTATATGTGTACATACAGGTAACTACCAAAGTAAAGGAAACACTTAAGTAAATGAGGGATACAAAGTATACTGAAAGCAGGTGCTTAAAGCAGGTAGTTGAAGTGAATTATGCAACTAACTTCTCAGCATGCTTACGGTTATGTGTAAAAATGCTGGCCAGTTGCCCAATACAGGCCCAGTTGCCCATTATTTTGGCTCCCATGACTAGAAGGAGAGATCTCAGTGACTTTGAAAGAAGGGTGTTGGAGCACGTTTGGCAGAAGCTTCAGTGACAAAGTCTGCTCAACTTGCTGATGTTTCAGGAGGAACAGTGGCTAAGGTGATGTTGGCATGGAAGTCTGAGGGAAAGACATCATCAACTAGGCGCAACTGTGGTCGAAACTGTGGTCGCATACTCTTCGACCGTCATATCCATGCATTGGTTTTAGATGCAAGGCAAAACAGATGAGCAACTCTGAATCAGTTGACTGCAAATATCAATCTAGCGTGTGAGCAGGCATAAAATAGTCCATTGGAAACTTCACAGACAGGGATACTATGGTTTGGTTGCAGCCCTATTAAGACACTTTATGTTGGTGTTTCCTTTATTTTGTTTACCTGTGTGTATGTATATACAACTGAAATATTTGTATCTCGTGGGGCTATGCAGTCCCGCCTAATGTCCCGCTTTGACATCCACAGGGTTCGTCATCTATTTCGGCTACGGCATGTGGCACAGCGTGGAGCGCCAGCGCCATCGGCAACGGGAGGCCCTCGCCTGCAGCGTCGCTCGGGAGAAGACGAAGAGCGAGAAGGGCAAGGCGGCCGAACACAGCGCCGAGGAGAGCCAGCGGATCCTCCCCCCGGAGAAAACCAGCGAGTGCTAACGGGGCGCCGCGGTCTCTGCTAACGGACGCTCTCAAGCACACGGCAGTACTCCACACCCCAGCACAATACATGGGCGACTCGGCGTGCCTCAAGCAAGCGCACAGAAACGCCACTCTGCCGTTAGGCCTGCCGTCTCCGCGGCTCTCTCCGCGGCAGACCACATGACTGAGGGCCACTTGGTCAACAAAGCTGTGGGACGTTGCAAACATACGTGCAGCAAGACACGGACACACATGTAGCAGATCTCAAATTAACATAGGAAAGGAGAAGCATTTATTTACTTTCTAGAATGTATTAGAAAAGGGAGATGAGCTCTCTGCACAGTATTTTTGCCTTGAATTCCTTAATGCCTTGTTGTTCCATATTGCATTTAGTCTTTGAAAACTCTGGTTTCTAATTACAAAAATGTTTGTATTGTGTATCATGAAGACACCCATACTTGAGGTTGAATAAGTATTTTAATATTAATATTATTTTCATTAATATTTTAATTTTATGTACATTCAACTGTAGAAAAAAGCTGTGCTGTAATCATTGCATGGGGACAGTTTATGATCAGATTAAAGATTATTACTTCAGTCTGGAATAATAATTATAGTATCAGTTGGTAGCGCCGCAGTATTTGTATGAATAAAATGACATAAATTAAGCTACATTTGGCACAAAAATGTAACCTGTACTATTGTTGTATTTCCATTCAGTATAACCTGTTTAAGAACAATAGATTTTAAATGAGAGCTTGTCAAGCTGGACAGATGTGCATTCCTGCATAGCACGATAAATTGTGCTAACCTACATTTTACCAATAAGCTAAACTATGGTTACTGGTGTCAAAGAGCTACCATTCCTGGTAATGATTTTGCCATCTGTTTCGGAGGGCAGTTACAGTTACAGTCAATAGTCCTCCTCTGACTTTAGATTGTGTGGGGGTTCCAGACAGCTATTACTTGTTTTGCTTATTAGATTTTTCTATAATGTACAGAGGATAAACCTCTAGTGAATTACAGGGTCATTACCGAATGTCAGTCTTATATTTGACTGTACGCGTATCTTGCATATGCTTGTATTATATATTAGTGACAACGGCACTGACATATATTGCTGAAAAAGCCCTCCTGATATTTGAAAATATAGCAATTAGTTTGCTAATCCAGGGAGCTAGAACTGTGAAGCTTTACATAGCAGTAGATTTTGAATGTTGAGAAAATGTCAATATGGAATTTATGTGTATTCTTTTTTATATCAGCTGCATACTGCCTCTTTTTAATAATCTCCATTTTCAGAAATACGTGCCTTCCATTACATAGCTAAAATGATACATGTATGTTACTAATTCATATTTTAAAGCTATATGTATGTAAGTTTTGCTTTTGTTGTTCAGGGTTTTCCCCCCATTCATTTTTAATCTTAAAACAAGTATAGGATATACATGTATGCAGTACTTGATGTGTTTGTCATTTTCATGATTGTAACAGTGTTACAATGTTTTGCATTACGGCAATTTAAAATGATCACGGGTTACCAAAGCCTATGTAAGTACAGCGTTTTGAGGGTAGTGGAGTCTTGTCCTTCTCTATTCTTTTAAAAAGCATTAAAAACTATCATAATCAAGCAGTTGTAGGTGTGCCATAAAGACCTCCAAGATTGTGAAAAGACTTGACAATTCTGTTAATGGGGTGTCATTTGGAGCATCCCTAGTCCAGGCTTTCAGTTAATACTTTACTGAGTATTAACTGCAGTTAATAAAACTCACTCAGTCCACTTTGACCAATTTTGAGAAAATCCGCCCCCAAAAAATTGTTTGAAAAATCATGCTTTAATACTTAAATCCCTAATACTAATAGTGTAAAAGTAAAACTGCAAATATCAAACTATTTATCAGAAAAATAATACCAACCTTGAAAAATATGATTTATCGACTCAGTCCACTGAGTGATTTTGGGGGAAAAAACTTCAAATACTGGTGTGAATTTGTGTTAATCACACTTGTACTAATCTAAAAACAAACAAAATAACAGTTTAATTCCTTACAGATTTGCAACAATGTGTATATTGGTAATTATGGTGAGGGCAGTGGATTTTAGTTGAACTCTTTCATTGTGGTGTTGTAGTATCTGGGGTCTCCTCCCTACTCATACATCTTGTGAACCACTCATTTCCGTGTTAAAATATGTCCAACAGTCAGGAGGGGCACAACTGAAAATAAAGGTCCATCTCTTTTTTAATGTTGGATTTTTTTTTCTTCCTTAATACAAGCAATACATTAAAGTGTGATTCATTATGCTTCTCTGTTGAAATCTAAAACTTTTTTTTAGTGAAACTAAACAAGGTTAGAGTTTTTGCCATATTATTAATTTCATTTTTGGTGCATGCAATTTTTCACAACAGAGATCCTGACCGTGTATGCCTTGTATGCTACTGTTTTCTTTTTACAAAACTGTGCGCCTGAGGATTGATACAGTCTATAATCAATATGGGACAAGCAGCTGTGGCACAGATTTGCAGTACTCGTTCTTGGTCCTAGAGATCTGTCCTTAATCACCTGGTGGAACTTTTTAAGTTCTGCACTACAATTCACACCCCCGCCTTTCCATTTAAATTAATCAGCTGTCCTTGTCCCTTGTATCTAGATACATTTCAAATTAATTTAAAGATGCATTGCCAATGTGGAGAGGCAGTCACTGCCAATGTATTTGGAATGCTAAGATGAGTGATTTCACCACAGTAACCAGTAGCCACATGACCATGAATCACATACATGCTGTAGATATTGTTCTCTACAAAGTATTTCCTTCAACATAGGAAGGAATCTACAAGGTAACAGAAAGTAGAACGGCATAGTTTTCCTATTTTCTACACTCATGACAATAAATGTATTTTTCAAATATAAGGGTCAGTTTCTTTCTTTCTGGATGGCGTAGACAGTATGCTGGGCGCATGTTGTTTTGTGGAAGGTGGAAGGAAGGTGATAGGGAATCAATGTTTCTGGCACCCCAAGGAGACACAGCTGCAGATTTACATTACAGCAAGCAGCAAAAGCAAAGAACAACCTTTTAAATAACGACTAACAACAGAGGATGTGTTTGTCATTCTGCATCAAGTGCTTGGATTTGTCCCCACACTTATTCACTTAAATTAATTTGAGGGGAAATGTTTTTATTTTATTATATATACATATATATATTTTAGGAAATTGTTGGTTCAGTCCAGCAGGTGGAAGCAGAGTACACATTTCCTGCTTTAGAGAGGGAGTGAGCAGAAGTTTGAGACAGGAGAGAATTTCCCTTTTGTCAGACACAGATGTAGCCCATAATTTGCACTGGGCTGCTGGTGCCTGCAGAACGTGAGTCCACACCATCTCCAGCCCCCTCGCCTGAAAAGCGGCTCCCGCACGCCTCTAACCCCTCACTCGCACCCTCATCTTCCCACCATGAAGCTGTGGGTCCTCCTCACGCTGGTCCTCCTCTGGGAGGAGATTGAAAATGGTGAGCATTATCACTTTGTTCTTCTCTTCCCTTTCTTTCCTCTCTGGCATCTCCTGTGTACTTCTTAGCACATTTTTACACTCTCACTGCTAATACGGCACTGTAATCAGAGATTACGAGGGAGGGTTAGATTATGTTAGAGGTCCACCAGAAATGATCTGAAGTTGGAACAAACAATGGTGAACCTATGCATTTTGGTTAGAGGAGAACCTGGGGGAGGACTGGGGTGAGTTGAGCGCAGTCAGAATATCGTTTTACATAATTGCAAAGGCAGACAGTAGACATTTAAAAACCAAGATGGTTTATGGACAACCTTGCTATCAAAGCCACAGCGTAGTCCTTTTCAAAACCACAGATGTTGTCGGAAATCTTACACTGAAATTGCAGTTAAAGGTGTTGTTTTTCAAGTTCTCTCTCTGCCAAAAGTGGTGAACTCAAGAGTGACATCATATTATGTACATATTTGTTTTTATACGAGGTACAGAGGGGGACTGTGAACAGGTTTTTTTTTGCTGAAGAGAATTTAGCTGGAGGCAGAAAGCATCTGAACCAATCACGTGTTTTCAGGGGCATCCAAGCATGATCATGCGATGAGTCGATGACCGTGCAACAGGTGTTTACTATTAACCTGCTTTTTCTCGAGTGGACAAGAGGAACACTGCAAAGAATGGGCTCTCAGCTAACTGCTAGCCAGAAAACACATTAATCAGATCAGAGCAGTGGAAAAAATAACTGCAGGAACCTCTTTCCCTATTATACGCCTACAGGGCATACGTCAAAGTTCATGGATGTATAGATTGAACACTGTGATGATATATATGTTAAATAAAAACATCTGTAAACAGATGGAATTTGGACCGTGTGGATGGAGTTAGCGTGCCAGTCATGGAAAAAGAAAGAAACATATTTCCTGTGTATAATGTTTAGACAGCTGAGTGTGAGGAATATTGTCACCACAGCTCTCCAGATGGGGATGTGGCATAGCTGTGCCCTGATAACTTCAATACTCTCCCTGAAGGTGCAGCATACACATGTGAAACCAATAACGAATACTGTGAAATGTGGTGGAAAAATCAACATTGTCTAAATAAGTGTAGCAATAAATTCAATTACATAACTGTTTGATGGCATTTTCTGTTGGCAACTGATTGTTTCCCTATGTGTTGAAAAATGTTTGTTTTTTTAAAAGCCTACACAAAAAGTGACCATAGCTTTTTTAAATTTTTGTTTCTGATGTTTTTCCGGTTTTTATCCCAATTTAGTAGGCAATTATGCTGTCCCCCACAAACTCACCACCCATTCTCCAGGTCAAGCCAATTCCCTGAGGCCAGCAATGGTCCAAGACGGAACTCGCCCACCTACTTCTGGAGAAAACCCTTCGCGCTTCCGGGCGAGTTTGTGCCATGTCACCCTCCCCCCTCCCCCTGGGGCGGACAGCCAAATGTCACCCCCGATCAGGGCTCCCAGCCAGGGCCGGTCTGGCACAGTCGGGTTTTGAACCGCGACCGCAATATGCAGCTCACACTCGCAAAGCACCAGTCAATCCGAATGCGTTAGACCGCTAAGCTATCCGAGGCCCCCTAGTGACCATAATTTTGAAAGGTTTATTAAGAGGATTCAAAATATCCATTGACCTGTATGAGAATGCAAATTTTTTTTGCCTGAAGGTAGATAACTGTATGCAGCGAGTCCTTGCACAGAGAAGCATGAAAGTTAAAGTGTGAGACCCTGTGCGCAGGAAAATCTCTGCGTCTCCAGCCTGCCATGTGATTACATTTAAATCCAACAGTAGAACAGACAGAACCCTGGGACAGGGTTCAGACGGTTTCCTGCTTTCTTTGGAGGAGAGCACGGTGCGGGGTGAGAATGGCTGGTGAATGTGTGCTTGTGATATCCCTCTGAGAGACTCTGGACTTGCTGATCTCCCTCTGACCCAGGCCTCTGCCAGCGGATCAAACGCAGGAAGGAGGCGGGCGAGAACCGCATCAAGCTGGGCAACAAGCGAGTCAAAGTCCGCTTTCCCAAACACAAGGAGAGGGATGTGGGGGGGAAAGCCCAGTCCATCCTGACGCAGGTGCTGGATAAGGGTCGCTTCCTCCGGTTGGGGGAGAGCCTCACCCTTGCGTCCGGGAGGAACCTGGAGTTGCGCTGCAAGGGCAATCAGATTGAATGGGCCTACCCTTCAAACCTCGACACCTTCAAGGACTCCCGCCTCAGGTATGAAACACAGGGATTAATCCGTTCGATTAGCACCTCGGGTATCAAACACAAGGAAAGGAAAAGAAAAAAAAAGTTAAAATAATCATTCAATTTACTTCTCATTGTGTGTGGGTATGAATGAGAATACAAATGTAGATGGCTGCTTCCCTTAAACCAATAATTCACAAGCAAATAATAGTCTAATTCACTAGTTCACCAATTAAAATCGTATTCCACCATGTAAGATTGGAGATCAAATAAAAATCAGGCATTAAAATATAGCTTTCTCAAGACAAAATGTTTGCCTATTCATCTCTACACAGATACATAATATAACATTTTCTTCTGATCAAATGTAATGTATCTCCTGATGTTATGCAACCATCATCAGATGTTAAACTCGGCTAGGAATCTTGCAAGTTTTTGCAAGACTGCAAAAATGGCAAAAACTCACCCTTGCATGTCTCAGTTTGCAAATGAGTGAAAATTTGTACTACCAGCCAAAATATACATTGATACAATAATAATTTGATTTGGGTAAAATCTCTTTAAAGAGGTGTCAATAAAAGTTAATTCCTCATTCATGTTTGTGCCTGAGATGTGGTCCACAGTGAATGGCTTACTCTGTGTTTCTGACACCAGCATCAAACAACATGACAAATACAGCCAGCTTATCCTGACATCGCCCTCTGCTGCCGACACTGGGGTGTACAGCTGCTGGGCTGTGCTCTGTGATGGTGCTGAATGTGAGAAGGATCTAGACCGCACCTCTGCTACGTACATCTACTTTACAGGTCAGACCACCACACCGTTACAGTTACAGTTACTTCCCTTTTAGTCACTTCTCTCAAAAAAGAAGTGTTACAATCACGTCCCTCACCATGGAAGTGTTACAGTCACTTTTGCCTGGATGCTCATACAGTAGCTCCCATTGGACTCCCAGATGACAGCTCTAAGGAGGCACATTGGTGATGTGTTGATTTTATTTTCCTCATGGGTGTGGTAGTATAATAAAAAACATTAAAAAAATATATATATATATACAGAGAGAGAGAGAGAGAGAGAATATAGAATATAGAGTGCTTTGGAATGTTTTTCTTTCAAATTTCCTTTCCAAAGGCACCCTTCAAACAAATAAATTTTGTATTTTTATATGTTCTATCATTAGTCGTGTTCTTACTTGCTGGGTTTCTATTTGTTTCTATGTTCATGGTCACATTGGCTCTTAGCATCATATGAATGCACAGACATTGATTCTGCTGTGCAGTTATAAGATGGCGACAGTCATGTGAGTATTACCTGAGGTACGAAACAAATTTCATGATCAATTTCATCATTGCCTCAGGTATCAAACAAAAGGAATAATTCTACATATATGTACATAGCTTTACCTCAGGTATGAAGCACATGGATTCATTGTAGATTAGTTTTACCTCGGGTATCAAGCACAGGGATTAATTGCATTCGATTATCACCTCAGGTTTCAAACTGCTAACTGTGTTTGATTATCAGCTTAATTAGCACTTGATTATCATTGGCTCTTGGCATCATATGAATGCGCAGATATTGATTCTGCTGTGCAGTTACAAGATGGTGATGGTCACGAGGAGGAGGCCAAGAGCTCACGCACGCCTCGTCGTCAATTTCCCCTCAGACAAAGACCAGCTGTTTGTCCCGTCCGCCATCCACTTCGAGGTCATCTACCTGCGCCCGGACAAGCCGGCCACCGTCCCATGCCGGGTGACCAGTCCCCAGGTGAAGGTGTCGCTGCACCGTGAAGTGCCACCAGAGGAAGTCCCCATAGACGGGACGCAGTTCTCCTACAACCCCACCAAGGGCTTCATCATCCATGAGCCCACCCCAGAGCACAAGGGCGTCTTCTACTGCAAAGCCATCGCCAGAGCCGTGCCGCAGATCTCCAACAAATACCTTCTGCTCTACGTGGAAGGTACCATGCAGACCGTAGGAAATGTTCAATGAACGTGCGATTAAATGAGTTAACTGTTATGTTAGGGTCTGCCGCGACCCATTTCAAGTAAAAATAATATAATAACTACCATCTAGTTTTTTTTTTTGAACAAGGCTTCATGATATCCTCCACAACAGCTATATAAAAACTACAAAACTGATTTTGACCATTTTAGACAATTCTGAAGGTCTCTCTAAAAAAAAAAGTGTATGCTTTGGTGTTCGGGTCCGGGAAGACCCAGCAGTGCATTGAAATAATGTGTCTTGGGGCCTTGTGGCCATAAAATAAACTTACATCAGGATTGTATGGTTATGAATGCATAATAAGTTAGTTATGATGTAGTAAAAACAATATCGGATGATAGTCATTGTTTTGGAGTGTTTTGGACTTAGTTAAATCATTGGTCAAAATTTACCCATGAACACACAGGACAGAAACACCTTTCTAACATATCACAAGGGTTAAATGATTTTGATTATACAAGTAACTGGCAAAATAAAGGAAATACGAGTAAATGAAGGGTTCTGGTGGCTCTGTTATGGTGTGGGGTGCATTTTCCTGGCATGGTTTAGGTCCACTCTACACCTTAGAGGGCAAGGTAAATGCCAATAAATACAAAGCCATTCTGAGTGGTCACCTTCATCCTATGATGAAGCATTTCTATCCTGATGGGAGTGATCTCTTCCAGGATGACAATGCCCCCACCCCCACGGCATCTTTGAATGGTTTGATGAGCATGAAAATTATGTAAATCATATGCCATGCCCATCTCAGTCACAGGATCTCAACCCAATTAAACACATTCTGGAGCAGTGCCTGAGACAGCATTTTTCACCACCATCAAAAAAACACCAAATTATGGAATATCTCATGGAAGAATGGTGTTGTATCCCTCCAATCCCTATGCCAAGGTGCATTGAAGCTGTTCTGGTGGCTTGTAGTGGCCCAACACCCTATTAATTAAGACACTTGTTTTAATATACGTCATTTAGCAGACGCTTTTATCCAAAGCGACTTACAGTAGTGAATGCATAAATTTTCAGTATATGTGGCCCCAGTGGGGATTGAACCCACAACCTAAGCGTTGCCAACGCCGTGCTCTACCTACTGAGCCACAGAGAGTGTTGGTGTTTCCTTTATTTTGGCACTTACCTGCATTTGACAGTCACCACTGTTAATCAGCACCAACTGATGTGGCCTTATCTGTGGGTGTATGATTGAATGTGTGGCCAATGCGGTGTGGCGTTAGGATGAAAAGCATGTCACACGTGATTGGCTGGAGGATGGAGGCAGGAGAAGGATGGGGGACAGTTTCTGGGACTGAATAGGGATGATAGTTTGGAAGTATCAGCGAATACCTACGAATTCATATACAATGGCAATGTAGAATGTGGTTACGTACACAGGCTGCTGTTGGGAAAGGGTGGGGTGGTGTATGGGGTGGGGCTGTACACTGTTTCCTGATAAATAAGTTTGAAAGGTGCGGAAGGTACTGTATATACTTTACATTTCAGTTCCTTCCTTATTTTTTGTTTATTTTCGTCTTTACATTGGTTGCTTGCCACGTAAAACAATTGTTTTTCAGGAGAGTCTAATCTGTGCTCTTAAGCCATGTGTAACACAGCTGAAAATAAAAAAAGATATCAGCAGGCTCCACATTTTAAGGAAACCGCATAGAAGCTGGTGATACAATGAGGACTAGGTTTTCAGTGTTTTTAATTCAAAGTTGTTGAATTCCTTCCCCTCTCTCAGTTCCCGCTGGCCCCCCCTTTGCCACTGTCAAAGCGTCCTCCGCTGTAGCGAGGGGGGGCGACAACATCAACGTCACCTGCACGGTCCTGGGGGAGCCTGAGCAGCACGTGAACTTCACCTGGACTTATCCTGGTCAGGTGAGAGGCAGTAAACTCCATAGGGGGACAGGGCAGTTTAATCTCAGCCAAATAAACAGTATCAGTATGGACAAACTTCCCCCAAAAAGCCCTCTATCACACACTGAGCTCCCAGGCCTCCTCCCAGCACACCTGCTTCCTCTGCCTCTCCTGGGCCATTGTGTCTCAGCACAGATTCCCCCAGCAACACAGCCAAATCCCCGGGCTTCAAAAGCCAGCAGCCCTACTCTCCCTCCATCTGACTTGCATGCCACAGCCGGATTTCATTTACCCAAGCCAACATTGGCTTAATTAAAACCATCTCTTGGGTTTTACATTTGCGGCTACAACCAGAAATGTCAAGAGACAAAAGTATGCCATGGGTCATACCCCCTAGCTTACCCCCGATATTACTGACAGCCAGTTGTGAATATATGCAAATATATGCAAATATGAAAATATGACTACCAGCATGAGAAACGCATTTTGCATGCAACACTGAAGAGCACTGAAACATAAGTTGTGATTTTGGTGCATACACTTGGAAGAGGCTTCTACCCTGAATGGATGTACTTTGATCATCACCAAAGATCCCAAGTATAAAACCTTGACTTGAGAGGATGCTCTACAGTGAATAATCCTTCCTGTTGCACACACTGACTCCTCCACGACGTGTTCCCTCTGCAGGGCGAGCGGCCGGTGGGCATTCACGAGGCGTGGAGGTTGATAAACAGGGGCATCGGACACACCACCCGAATCTCACAGAGCGTCATTACCGTGGAGGACGTAGAGACCATTGACTTTGGGAAGTACATTTGCAGATCCAAAAACCAGCACGGGGAGACTGCGGTGGCCGTCATTGTGGACTCTTACTAGCCAGACCCTCGCATCGCTTTGGGTGGGAGGGACGGGGCGAACGGTAACCCACATAGACAGTGTGCACCACCCCCTCCGCCAAAGTATAATGCTCTCATGTTTAGTATCTTGTAGCTTGATGGTGACTGTGTACGTTCGCTATGCTGTAGAATGTGTGGGCGGGAAGGTGCAAAGCATTGAAATAAAGTGTGTTTTTAGAGTGGTCTATGGGCATTTCACTTCATCACACTCAGTGAATTCAACCTGCAAAACAAAAGGTCAAAAACATACAATGTGAATGGTGCATTTTAGCATTTTTTTAATGGGAAAACCTGAACGCTTAAGAAAGGAAATGGATGAATGTTGTATTCCCGGTTGTCATAAAAAATGTTACCTGTTGTGTACAAAGGAGGATGAATTGACTGATAAGCAGTCATTTAAACAAACACTGTTGTTTTCCATTTAAGAGTCAGCTTTCCATTTGTTGTTTAATTGAGGTTCATTTGTAGTTTTGAACTGTCTGCATAATGGTACAAAAACCACTTTACTGGTATGTGATGCTAAAACCTTATGTAAGTAGTTCCCTGAGTGTGCAAGCAGGCGTCTTATCCACTGGCAGCAGACATACACAAGTAAGTGCCAGAGTGATGTAACACTTTTCCACCTCTCTATGTAAAGAATGGAAGTGTGGGGGGGTTCTCCACTCCATCGTTAGAAGACTATCGCAGCCCTTCTACTTATGGGGAAGCCAATTATAGAAGAGAACTGGCTGTCCCGCTTGGTAGGAGATGGCTGAAATGTGGAGAGATATACAGAGACACACAGGGGCTCCCGCCTTCTGGCATGAGGGAACGTAAAACATAGTTTATGGCTGAGCTGTGCAAAGAGTGTGCTCGCCTATAATGGACTCCTTATGTGGAATGCGAGCCGCGCTCTTATTTTGGTGCATAGGAACACACTTACTGTATTTTTCCTAC
Organism: Aldrovandia affinis; assembly: GCA_029706075.1. Lineage (NCBI taxonomy): Eukaryota > Metazoa > Chordata > Actinopteri > Notacanthiformes > Halosauridae > Aldrovandia > Aldrovandia affinis. Next base: position 8,104,220 of record JAINUG010000006.1, read on the forward strand.
ATTCTCACTTCACAGTACCTCCGTGGGCCAGCTAGACTAAAACAATTTGCCAGTTTGGACGGAGCCCTCTCTAGCAGAGTGTGACTTTATATTACCTGGCATACGACCACACCTAATGAAATCTGAAGAGAACGGGGTTGCATGCGTATTTATCCTTTTGCCAAATCCTTGTTACTAAAGGCTGCTTGATTGCACAGTGGCTTGGATTAAAGCAATAGTTAATTATGAAACAACCTGTATGGTCGGCAGGTGAAACATAACGACGAGCTGAAAGCCATCTCACAGTTTATGGGGGAAAATGACATTGACCACCACAAACCTGTGGCCTTGGGATTCGCAGCAGCCATTTTGCACCCAAGCGCACACCACACATTAGCAGAGGGAGGGATTTATCGAATTTAAATAAAGCGGGGGGGAGAGTATTAGATGACCAGATTGAGAATTTTTCCCAGGACATGGGAGCCTTCAAAATATTCAGCCATTGAATTATTTTGCAATAATGGAGGTTTAATGATGGCAGTGACTCAGCACCTTGTGTCATTTCTGTTCTGACCGCAATGGTCTACAGTGGTTTTGCCTGTCACTGCTGCGGGGTGTTGGTTTACAATGTGGCTCAGAGGGAAGACACTCGTTTAGAGTCACGAACACCGCTTCCAGCAGCAACCCGGATTCCCCAGGTCTCCCATCCAAGTAACAAAGCCTAGCCCTACTTCAGTCATCTGACAGAAACCTTGAGGTTGTTTACAGGCATTATACAGGTTAGCGTTTACCAGGTTATGCAATCAAAAGCAATCATATTAATCAAACCGACTAGACGGTACAAAAGTGGAATGGAATTAGGCCTACATAATTTTACAAGGCATTGTGCCATTTTAAATGATTGAATTATGAATATCATTACAAATACTGTATATAAGAACCAACTAGGATATAAGCCATTCAAATCTTAATCAAAAATTGTACTACCCTTTATTCGTTCAATAAGCATGTCAGGAGTTCAGGAACACAGAACTGCTTCAATATATTTAATATATACACATTACACACATTGTTCTGCTTCAGCAGCACATACCTTCAAATATAATTTAGTTTAAGATTTTCAGAATTGTATTAAACATTTATGGGATAGCATTCTATTTATTTTTACATTGTCAAAATAAAATCGGTTCAAAATATACAAATCGGTGAACTTGCCAACATGAATACAAGAACCCAATTTACATGAATGCCTGAACTTCATCTTAATCAAATTCACCAAGATATTTTTAAAGGGAACCTGGCTTTAATAAGAACAGGTTTTGATTAAATATGTCTGCATGCATGTATCAGGAGTCCATTTAAACGGTTTGCCACAGCAAAAAACTTTAAACGCAAGCAGCTGATATGGTAGTTCTTCACAAACAGAATTGCCTGCAATTTCGTATATTCTTGTTAGAACCTCATTACTGTGCCAACTCTCACTGACACATCGGTCAGTGACATAAAGTTTGGCATGTGTGTTATGCTTCATTTGAGACACAATGAGGAGAATACAGAACTGTAGAAATGCTGTTGACACTACAGTGCCAGCACCAGATTGTACTCCATCTTTGGGAAAATTCGAAGAACTAATGTGACACCACTGACCACTCAACTAAATATTTAATTATACACAGACACAAGGGCCAGATGAATAATACAGAGCTTGCAACCTTATTGAAAATAACTAAAATTGAAAAACACATTAAATTACTCTAGCACATTATTTAGGACATGTTTATTACCCACTTCAGTTTCTGTACATCGTTTTCTGGATTCATCCCGCAGTTTTATAAAGGATGCCATTTAAATCAAACATGAACAAGCGCCAACCATTTTATAATTCATATACATGACTTTTATTAATTGCATATTTTGCATAACTTCACACCAATAATTTCAACATCCACACAGTTACTTTTTTTGGATACAATGTCAAGGAAATCTTCCTACTCTTACTCTTAATGTTACACATTAAGCTTAGCTTTTTATTTCACCCACCATCGAACTGCAGTGACATCTTCGTAAATAATGTCTCTTAAAGCTGCAATGGGAGGGAGGGCAGGGAAACCGGTTCTCTTGTAGTGTCCATAGCTTGGACAGTCAGTGACGGTGAGGGTGCACATGTTCATCAATCATGCGGTCTTATTGGTCCCACAGTCCCTCCATGGCACAACTCTGGTGTGCTCATCTCATGAAGGGATTTACTATATACTGACCAGCAAAGGGTGAGCATACTGCTGATGGCCAAGACTCAGAAATACTCTATTTAACTGTAGCTGCATGGACAATGCAGTGATCATTACCCATGTCTGCATGAATGGATGCATGACTAGAAGCCACAAAATACTACTTGAGTATTGTAATAGATATTAGGAAGAATTAGTGGATGGTATACTTTTTTTGGTATGTGGAGGGGGAAGCGGCACTGCACCTCAGACATAGTTATGGTTAATCAATTGTAGATGATTGCAGCAGCTTTACAAAATATGTTAAATGATCACACTAATCCTTAACCAAGGCATCCACAATATTTACAGGTGTAGCATAATGTAGATTCATAGCGGACATTCCAGTAGACGTGCAACCAAAATCCTAAAGGCAAGGCCTGCACTTCTCATGATTTCTCCTCCAGACCTCCAATGGAAGAGTTGAATACAGTCAGATTAACTAAAACGGACAGTTAAAATGGCAGGTGTGATCTGACTGAAATGTTGATCCGTGCAGTGAAGCATTGATTTAGTAGTACAACAGAATTATGCTCAAAACATGCATGAACTCAAAGCATGAAACGAGTCCCATTCTGCATACAACGCTTCCTCAGAGGGTAAACATGGCTAGTACAGCTGTGTGTCAGGCTCTATAGTTACACTTATATAAAGTTATTCTTTATGCATCCCCCTCTTAGAGAACTATTACCATCAGCCTGTTTTTTTCAATGGCAGGCACAATCAAACAAGAGCAACAATGAAGTCAAACAAGAATATGAAATCAGTCAAGAGATTGAAATCAACTGTTCAATCATGCTGTTCTTGGTGCAAGAAAAATTATTGGCTCATGATTTGGGCAGAGGTAAAGGTTGTGAACGTGAACACCATGAATGCCTGAAGCCCAAAATAATCTCATGAAATGCATATGATCTAGAGGCAGGATCCCTGCATGTAGAAATGACTGCATTTTATTATTAAAATAGGACAAATACATAAATCCAGTTCACACCCAATGAAGCAGTGTGTGAAGAACAGAAATATAAATTCATTTTAAAATAAGGCAGAGGGAACAACAAAATTGATAACAGGAACAGTGAGGACTCAGTGAGTGAGAAATGTTTTGTTAGGTATTCATCACTATACCACACGACAGCAGAGGTCATTTGCCTTGTCAGGATGCACCGAACATCTGTATTCATGTCAAAGAAATCTACACACTTACTACACTATCAGCAATGAAAATGCTGCAATTAAAATGTATTTTATCCTCAAAACCTTACTTTTACAAAGGCCTTCATTTTTGGATCTCTTTACGGACGTCGAGAAAACAGGAACAATCCACTCGTTACTGTTTCCAGACAAAGAACAGGCTTAAACACAAACTCAAGGGCTGATACCCAGTTCCCTCAAACAGCAATCCCACCCGGTGAACAAGCCTTCACCGAGCACAACACAGACACAAACATGGTGATTATCTACAGGCCCTGAGATTTCCTTTTTTCCTCCGGGGAGGGGGAAGGAAGAGGAAAAAAAAAAAAAAAAAAAAAAAAAAAAAAAAAAAAAAAAGCAAAGACCAAGGATAGCCTTGCTCTGTAAGTGCTTCTGTGCAACAATGTCTTTCAAAAGTCTTTATAGTAAATCAAACTGTACAAGTAAATCAGCAGAAACATATCCATTTTGCAAAAGTTTTCTTTGAGTGACGAGTCATACGCAGCTAATATAGCTTTTTACCTAAAGAACAACATTGTCCGCTCAGTATTTGTGAAGCTTCCTGGAAGCCTGCAAAATCGTTATCTTGGGGACACTGGTGCGCTTGAAGAGAAGCTTGTGTTGCACGGTGACTGGAAGGTCTTGGAGGGAGAGGTGGGGGAGAGTTTGCTAGGACTGCTCAGATCCCCATTGTGGAGTTTCCATAGAAGTTCCTCGTTTTCCATGGACAGCCGTTTGTTCACTATAGACTCTTTCTGGAGCGTTTCCTGCAAAACTGCTTGCTCTGTCCACAGTTGCCTTCAAGGAAAAAGCAAAAACACAAAAAAGCACAATAAAAACACACTCATCGGCCTCCAACTGAACTTCCGTGCCAAGACACTGAACCTGTGTTTCCAATTATATGCTTAAAAACAAACAATTTATTAATAGAACAGTGTATATAGTAATAGAACTGGTAGACCTGCTGACCCCATGAGCCAGTGAACATCCTAGTGCTTGTATTCATGTTCTAACCTCAGAAAGGATGAGTGAAAGAACAGGCCTCAAGTTTCCTTAGCAAAGCCACTCTGCTCTCAACGTTTCCAAGAGGAATTCACTCCACCCCTCTAATAGCCTGAGGCATCTCAAGTATGATTACTGAATTCCAATCAAGCAAGGGCAGCGCACACTCGCACACAAGTGCACAGTACCTTGACACTGCAGCATGTTTATCCATCCTGGCTCTAAAGTCTTCGTTTTCTTGTTGAACCTTCTTAAGGCATTCGTCCAACTTCACATTTCTTTCCATCTATGATTTAAAGCAAACCAGCCATTCAAATATTGCAATACAAAACAATTTTGCATACACCACACAGTCATAATATCAGTAATAGCGGTTTCTTACAGTGGATAACAGAGAAAATGTGTGTGAAACTGTATCCTACTCCCCTTGCATGTCCCCAACCTCAGCACTGTTCTCCCTTTAATGAACTCACCAGTTTGTCTATCGCCATCAGTTTCTTATCCTGCTGATGAAGCTGTTTGTTCTTGATGTCCAGGACCACTTTGAGACTTTCCAGCTCCTGCTCCAGATACAGGGTGTGGGAGTCCTTCTGGAACACAGATACAATGTGTGGGTGATCTGGCGTCTGTGCTCTGGCGTCTGCTCTGACTGCACTCAACAACCCTTCACAAGTTAATGTCCAGTTATGGCCTACAAAGTCAAGGCATCAAGTTATTTTGAAATGATCCTCATTTTCATTTGCTACGCTCGCGTCATTTGCCATAATGATGAAGGTTCTCAAAATGGAGAAGCGTGCCTGAGGTATAGGTCAGGATGTGCAGTCTCTGAGAAAATGTGGTTCTACTTCAAAGCTGAGGAGTTGATGTGGAAGGAAAAAATGACCAGTGAAAAAACAACAACTGGGTTAAAGACATGCATGCAAGACAGAAGAAAAAATAATAATCCAGTGTCAGCACACGCACTTGTGAAGTAGTTCTGCTGTTCTTCTAACTTCCAACAGAGGGCGTCACACATTGCAGAGTAATTACATGGCACAGCATAGCTGTACGTACAACTAATACGTGTTTAAAATAAAGTGTTTTATGGAAACATTTTGTAATAATAAATAATGTCTAAGTATACAATACATCTGCGTATTTAAAATTTCACATGGCCCAGCACCAAATCAGTTGTGTGTGATTTTTGAAGGTCAGAACTCATGTTTGAGGGACAGCATTAGACTAAGATTTTGGAATCCTAGGCCTCCCGCGTGGTCCAGTGGTTACAATGTTTGACACTGGCCACGGAGACCGGCTCTGGCTGGGAGTGTCATCGGGCCAGCAATTGGCTGTCCGCCCCATGGAGGGGGAAACCGACACACACAGTTCGCTGCGCACAAGAGTGGTTGTGGGGTACCGGAATCATAGTCGACGGCATGACGAGTGTTGTCTTGGAGGAGGCAGCTACGCCCTGGTCACTGCCGGTCACAGGACTATAGCAGCAAACTATAGGGGTAAGGGGGATTGAACTAAGCACACGGGTAATTGGCTACCAAATTGGGAGAAAACGGGGTAAAATCTGAAAATAAAATGTAAAAAGTTTGGAATCCTGTAATGAACCGGTTGTCTCAGTCCTACCAAATAGAGAAGCATATATAGCACTGAAACAAATCCAAATCCCTTCCTCTGCCTTTTCAAATTGCTGAAAATACAAGGTGGCATTTAACACTGATCATAACTGACAGGCTTCATTCTCCAAGCCAATCCCCTAACCTGAACTCAAGCGTTTGAGGCCCACGATCATAGAATACATCAAAAATTGTTTCAGATTTTTCTCCCAATTTGGTAGCCAATTACACCAGCCATTTTCATGTCAATCCCCCCTCGTGTCTATGAGTTCACTGCCGTAGCCCTGTGACCGGCAGTGACAAAGGCAAAGCAACGTCCCTTCCGAGATGGGAATCGAACCATGGCCAGCGTCGGATGTTGAAACCACTAGCCCACGCGGGAGGGTTAGAATACATCTTAAGAAATCTTTAGTTTGTATGTCTCTTGTCAATCAGGATTCATAGTAAAAAAAAAATGTAGGCAGTATTTCACATTAGTTTTACCAGATTTTTTTCAGCTAGCATTCTCCTCCTGTCCTCTTCAGCCTTCAGCTTCACGTTTAAAGCATTGTTTTCTACCGTGAGATCTTTAATTTGCTCCTGTAAGAGAAATGTGTGTGTGAAAAAAGCACTCAGCCCAGAAATAATTGACATTTCTCCATTTGAGGAGATCAGTTGTTGATGTGGTTCTATTAAGTGACCCCTCTTTAAACATTACATTTCTAAAAGCTCTGTGTTCCATAGAATCAATCGTTGGCTTACAGATAATTTGGCTTCAGCTTCCTTTAGAGTTTTGTCCAGAGTTCCTAGTTCCTCTCCATGGGTTTTCCTGAGTTCTGGAAGAGGGAAACAATGATCAAGGGATACTCAGCAACGCCACTCAAAAGGAACTCAAACACGTGAACTTGAACTAAATTCAAACACGTTTTACATCTTTCTAACAAAGTGACTGGGAGTGCTGTGAATGACATGTCGTGATAGAGGATATCCATTTTCTCCCTTTTCCTGACATTTATTTAGGAATTCCAGCTGTATTATGCTCTGCTGTCACTGCTTGCTGTCCACATGTTAACAGGAAGCACTGCAGCTCAGCATGCTCTCAACGTTTCCAAGCAGGTAGCTTCCAGGCAGCTCTCTGATGCACTCACATTTGAGCCATTTACCTGGCCAACACTACAGGCCACACGGAACACTACAAGAGAGATTGCGCCAGTCAGAGGAGAGGCACATCTCATGGACGACGACTTGTACCGTAGACTGGACTGAACGACTTGTTCAGCACCGTAGGTGCCTGAAGAGTAACCAGGGGGCACTTGTGAAATGGCATCCTGAGGAGCTCGGACGCAAGCCCACCCCACCTGAGCAAGATGTGAAAGCAACGCTTGTCTGGTCACTGCATGCTCCTTGTTATCATCAGCGAATGGCATGTTGAGGGACATTGCATGTCTTTGTAAATGATTTCCCCAGGAAAGGCCTGCTCTATAGGCAGGGTGCTAAAGAGTGCCACATAGCTTTCCACTGAATGGCAAAAAAAATCGCTCAAAAACCCAAAAACGTTTCAGGAACTCAGGGATAGACAGTGCTCGACCAGTGTTCGTTTCCTCAAACTCAAATTCCCCAAGGTGAGTTGTCTGATATGCAGAACAATATAACGAATTGAAAAGTCACCAACCTTCAAATGTTGTTTCATACTGCTGTTTTAGACTCTCAAACTTCTCAGCATGGCTGTCTTCCAGTTCTTTTCTCAAAGTTTCATGCTTGGATTTTAAATCCTCCACCTAACAAAGGAAGAATGACACAGTTTAAGGGAAACAAAACCACCTTTTCCCAGTTGATGTTATGCTCAAATTTGGAGTCAACTTCAGGCGACAACATGTTTCTAGCTTTCATCTGCGTGACTGGGTAAACCCCACTTAAGTATTACGTTTTCACAAAGCTGACGCAAAATGACTGTTTAACAAAATGACACTGCCTTGCAATACCCATTACTCTCACTTCAACTTCTGAGTAGACATGGATGATCATGCCTGTGCAGAAAAACCAACAGCAAGGAAGACATTCAGTTTAAGGCAACGAATCACCTTTTACATCACGCATATTGTTTCAGGTAAACCTTAAGGGATTCCATAAATTGGTGGTAACCTTTCTGTAATATTTTGGTCATCTTGCTTGTAATTGGGCTCTTAGAGAGTGCAGACTACATTATAGTAGAACTTTGTTTTGGTGGTGAGGGGGTTAGTTGAATAACAACACTTAAAAAAGTATGATTTATGAAACAAAGGCACAAAGACCACACTGACATATTTTCAACACTAAATGCAACGTCAGTCACAGGATTCAACAAGCCCTTTCCAATGAATACCACAATGATGGCATACTGGCTGCACACAATGCCTCTAGGGCCTTTGGGTAGACATGTAGCACATCTACCTTCATCAATAGAGGACAGCACATACTTCAGGCGATCAAAGCCTCTATCAAGGGCAGTGAGGTTTGCTCATACAAACATGTATACAATATGTGAAATAACCCAAGCTATGACTGCCATTAGTTGAACACATTACTTCACTCCGGTCTTTATACCCAAACTCCATGCATGTGCTCCATTCTGCAGTAAGTGCAAGTATGTTACAAAAACAAAGCTGTGAGGCTTTCCAAGCTTTGTAGTGGTCTTCACATACTGACAATTTTTCATTTTGTGTGCACTGGGGGATGTATAATGCACCTATGGTTATGGCTTGTGTATATAAATAATGTACTCTTTAGTTCACTAATGTGATGACAAGCACATACATTTTGAGAACTCAAAGTACTTTCAATATTCTAACAGCTGTGTGTTGTAACTCAGCATTGGACTGGTCACAAAAATAACTGTCAACCAACCACTTTGAACCGGAAATGTCTGAATCAAACATACAATTTAAACCTGGCTGCAGTCACCAATTCCACCACAATGTAGTAATCATTTTTTGTTGCAGCAATCCCTCGCTTTCAAAATAAAGCAAATTGTCAAAGTTCTGTCACGATAACATTACATAAATCTTCCTGAAACCAAGTGTTGATCAAATATGAATGGAAAGACTAGTACATACCCATCACAAGACCCATTGTGCTGTGGAACATTCAGTCAGAAGAGACACAACCGGAGGGCAATTACCATAATTACAACCCAAAAATGACAAAGTGTGTGTGTGTGCACACACGCATCCTTTCATCCACACACTTACAACTATTTTAAAACATATAAGTTTGCACAGGTAACTGCCAAAACAAAGGAAATACCTGAGTAAATGTAGGGTTCTGGCAGCTTCTTATGGTGTGGGGTGCATTTTCCAGGCATGGTTTAGGTTCAACCCCTTAGAGCAGTGGTTCCCAACCCTCTCCTCGCAAACCCTCAACCGGTCCATTAACTTGTGTACCAGCAGACCTGATTGAACTAATCACCACTCACTAGTTGAATCAGGTGCGCTGGCGGTGTAATTTAAGGAATACATGGACCAGCTGGGGGTCTGCGAGGAGAGGACTGAAACCACTGCCTTAGAGGGTAAGGTAAACAGCAATAAATACAAAGCCATTCTGAGTGACCACCTTCATTCTATGGTGAAGCATTTTCTATCCTGATGGGAGTGGACCTTTCCAGGATGACAATGCCCCCATCCACAGGGCACGAGTGGTCACTGAATGGTTTCATGAGCATGAAAAGGATATAAAAACCATATGCAATGGCTGTCCCAATCACCAGATCTTAGCCCAACTGAACACTTATGGGAGATTCTGGAGCGATCCATTTTTTCCACCACCATCTACAAAACACTGAATGATGGAGTTTCTCATGGAAGAATGGTGTATTATCCCACCAAGAGTTCCTGACACTTAGAGTCTATGCAAAAGCGCGTTGAAGCCGTTCTGGCAGCTGGTGATGGCCCAACACCCTTTTAAAACATTTAATGTTCAGTTTCCTTTACTTCGGCAGTTACCTGCAGTGATTGAACACAGGCGGCGTGTGTCTCCCCTCACCTGCTGCTGCATCTGGTTCTTGCACTTATTGGCCTCTTCTTGGTAGGCCTGGTGGACCTTCTCCCACTCGGTGGAGTAGAAGGTTTTGAGGCGCTCCTCCAGGTCAGCCAGGTCGCTCTGGTGCTGCTCCTGCACCTTCTGCAGGACCCCCTCGAAGGCCACGCGCAGCTCATCCTTCTCCCTCTCGAGATTCACGCACGATGTGGCAGAGGTCACTGAGGGGCGACAGTGGCACACCGTTTCAGCTTCAACGCATTACAGCGCACTTCACTGAAGGTAAGCTCATGTGGTTTAGAGTGTTCAGCACACAAATATGAGGCCTTTGGTTGGGCAAATGGTGGGGCTTTACACAATACGCTATTGCTCAATAAGAGGGCACACAGAGACATGCTTCAGATACTTTAAGCAGCTGAAATAACCATCATGTCCAAAATATTTCCACCATTGAAAAACTGCTCTGTTTATTAAGAACAGATGCAACTCAACTCTTCACAAGAGAGGTTGAGATATAGAATTATTACTGTACAGTTTGTAAACAAACCGTTTTCCTGAATGCACTTCCCTAGGACATCCTCTGCTCCACATTCTCGTTCCATGTCTTATGCATTGTGTAAATAAAACAGGTGTGTGTTGGCTTGCTGGTTGTGAGCCTCTGGCTGGTGTGATTGTGCAGTTGGCTTTCCAGAAGGATATGGATTTTAGTAGGCAGGCTGCCGCTGCCTCAGAGATGACGTCTCTGAGGCAGCGGCAGCCTGAGAGCAACAGCTGTGTACAACAGGGCCGTCTTTATTGTGCCATCGCTAACAGAGAGACAGGTGTCACAGACACTCCAGTTTAACATACAACTCATGGCCTCACAGACTCTGCATATAAAGACACACTTGACTTAAGTATAGTTCACTGTATATTTCCACGTTCCATTGAAAATGAATTGTGAGTCCACAAACTGTGGGATGTGAGACTGAAGGAACTCTGACTGCAATGAATTGTCTGATCTCTCAGAGGAATGAGGTATTGAGTGACATCACATGCAGCAGCCCCAGAGGGAGCTCATGCTTTTGAACCACCCATTAAGCAAAGGGCTGAATATTCTGAACTGTTTCCATGGTCACAGAATGGTTTTGGAAACTGTGAGTGAGTGGGGATGATAAGAGCAGCTGCTGTGTTCTGTCAGGGTCAGGGGGAACATGTCACTCTGGGAACCAGGGCTGGAGCTCAATAATAGCCTAGTGCGTCGCACAAATCAGTGCTGTAATTCAATTAGTGAGTAAATGCACAAAGACTCCTGCCATAGAGCTCTGTGTTTTGGATAAACAGGGAGGGATGATGTGCCTTAGAAACACAAGCAACTCCTCCACCTCTCAGAGACTAAATCTATATGGGATTTAAAAGGTAAACAAAATAGCCCAGGTAGACGTGAAAACAAAACTGTTACACCATCACGGTTTGCTTCGACTCTTTAAACACTCAAAAAGCATGGAAAGAGTTCAGAAAGCCACTGATAGCAATCTCCTTGATGCGAGCGCATAACTCTCGATTTGGCTGGTGATGCATTTAAATCAAGGTGGAGAAAACCCACAGATGAGGCCCCTGGAGCCGAATGGTGTCAGGCTCTCCTGCTGAAGACCGTTTTAATTCCAAGCAAAAGATAAGAGCTCCGAGGCCCAGATGAGCACAGGGACCCTGGGTCAGGTCGTTTCCTATGCAACAGCAGCAGGGAGCCTGACATTCCACGGATGTGTGTGAAAGGTTAAAGGTCATACAGCACACCCAGGCAAAATTAATTACAGATTAAAAAATGATGACACCCTCGGGGAGACAGGGGGTGGGCAGGGGTGTGAATACCCACAGAGCGGCTGGTGCTCTACCAAAGCGCCCCAGCCGCTTGCTTTTCATGAATGGGAATACTATGGAGGAAGTGAGGGCCTGGGCCGGCACCACAGGTGGTGATGATGACAATGCAACGGCTAGGCCGCGACAGCTGCTTACAGACACGTGGGCCAAGTGTAAGGAGATCATGGCTGTTTTCGCTTTTATACGACAGCTCTGGGTACCTGCCAACTCGGCACAATCCTGCAACTGCCTCCAACAAGCGGGGCGCGCTGTGACATCATCGGAACAACAGGCTCACGCTGGCTGTTCTGAACTCTGAACACATGAAATTCAAGATTGTTTTTACCCCCCGCAGGAGCGTTACACGCTCCGTTTGCGGTTAAACCCCAGTACCATGCTCCAACAGCACAAGGGGGGCTTACGGGAGATCTTTTGAACACTCATGAGTCCTGAAAGAATGCGCCACTAAGCTGGTACATGAAGACTATTGGTAAAGAAGCCACGTGGACTGCTTTAGGATATTTTACACGTTATCAGATGGAAGGGGCCCCCATTGCCACCGGTCATGTGCTGCGAGCTGTAGGTTTAAGGCCTCCCTCAGTCCATTAACATCCACCAGTGCTTTAGAAAACACAAACCCCTCTCTTTAATTATTGTGTGTTTTTACAATCTTGCTTTTATTTATGATTTTCTATGTAATGTTGGTTTATGTGAAACTTTTTGTATGCTGCCTTCTTGACCAGGGCTCACTTGAAAAATAGATACCAATCTCAACGTGACTACCCTGGTTAAATAAAGGATAAATACTAAAAAAAAAAAAAAAAAAACTTCTCAGAAACTTCAGTGTGACCGAGATCCGATGAGTCAAGATCAGCTCTGGAGTTACAGTATTCCCGATTACAGTATCGAGCGGTTATTAGGATTTCTGCTCATTATAAAACACACACACACGGCACTTCTTTTACACTGAAAAGTCATTATGGCAAAAGCAAACATTGCAGTGGTCCAGTGATAAGTAAAATGTCTTCTTACCTAGCTCTCCACGTAGTGTCACCAGCTCCTGTGACACATTCTGGTGCTGCTTCAGGGCCTCGTCACGCTGTCAAAGGAAACTCATGGTTACCAATTCAATATTTTCAAGTGCTCTCAAAAATCACACAAATATTTAGTTTTAAAAAACGGAAGGCCTCTCAACATGTACAGCAAGCAATTAGAATTGTCAACCACACGTGAACGTTTGAATTGGAGCATAAAGGCATGAGCTTTAAGATATTTGAAGAGCAATGAAAGAGACCCTTGAGCGGATTATAGTCCCATTTTCCCCTTCTGAAGGAGAGATTATCAAAAGAAACAATATTGACAGAGACATCCTTCTGAATGAAAAACAAACAAACACAATATTCTGCTGGTTAAACAAAGAATGACAGCCTGTTCCTGTTCTATTGTGATATTACTGGATGAGTGACAGCTCGATTCCCCCCAACCCCCAATCTTCCCGGAGTTCAGAGCTCAGTTTAAAACAGGAAATAAAAACAATTTCAAAATGCCAGATCGTCAAATTTCTTGCCTGAATAAACAATCCATGCAGCAATTGAATGCAAAATATGTATGATCACATGAAAAGTCCCTCACAAATTATCCTTTGACAATGCTGCATTCGCTTAGACTGACTTATTCAGATATTATCTCAAATATTATTTGGAAAGACCGTAGTGCCCAGACAGAAGATGTGTGTGTGTGTTCCCCATGTGGTCGGTACAGGGGAGATGAAATGAGTCCCCCTCTCCCCTCTCTCTATGTAGAGAGCAGCCAGAAGCAGGTCTGCAGTGCTCCAGACAGCCTCATGCACCGACGCAGAGACGACACAAAGCATCCCATCGACCCGGTCCCACCTCTCCACCGCTCAATACCCGAGCGAAGCATTCACACCACAACACAGCGCAGCAGCTCTTCCTCCCCCATCACCCGACACGAGAGAGGGAGCCCCACAGTACAGACAGACCCAAAACACCCCCAACGCTGAGAAACAGCAGCCTGGGGACGAGCGCAAGCGCAAAGTGGAGTGCGGCTGGGTGCCCCGTCATCCCCACGTCCCGGCTCCCTGGCTGCGGCGTGGAACAAAGAGAGAGACGCTTTACCCTTTTCCCGGTGCAGGGAGAGCGAAGGCACTCTCTACTGCTGGAGCAGCCCATGGTCCCGGAGCCTCCGAGACTTCCCCAGGCGCACGCACACACAGACACACGCGCACACACACGCACACACACGCGCGTGTGCGTGCGGGCACTGGAATGTGAGGAGCTCCAACGCAGGTGGAATCCTCCACCTCCACCACATCTAAACTGGTCTGTCTACATTGGAGGCACAACTAAAAGCAGCTCCATTGGACCTTGCCTCCTACAGCTGCCTCCGGTGCTGACTGGCTACCGTATTCCTCCTAAGAGTGGGTCGGTGGAAGGGAAAGAAAAAAAAGAAAAGAGGCTGCACTGAGCTACACAGTTGGCTTTGCCCAGCGGGACTGTGATCACTTTAAGACACGGTAGCAGTGTGCATGAAAAATTGTTAGGACTGTTCGAGTAGCACTTACTAAATTGCTGCATGTTACAGGATAAGCTTGGAGGACGACCTTGTTGGAGATTAATGGAAGAACACTGCATTTCCACCCATCTGCATGCAATGTGTTAGTTTGCAACAGCTCTCCTTGATTTAGTGTCCTGCAGCACTAGGTTTTAAACACTGAAGGGTAAAAGCATTGTTCTTGTTGGCAAAAGGTATTTGACAGCCTGCTTTTTCAGCTTTCAGATCGTTTCAAAATGAAGGTGCGTGAAAACTAGGTTGGGAATTACCAAGCCAAGAATACCAAGAATAAACACCACCTCATGAAAAATAAATGAAAACTATCTTTGCATGCTCATTGCTCACTGAATTGGGGGTGGGGGAATAATAAAGGTAATCATTTCAATTCATGATCTAATTTTTTCCCATACTGGTTAGCCTACTTTTATTTTTTTCTAAATGGGACCTTTTCATAATTTAGTCCAATTTAAATTTTCAGTTGACTGAGCTCATTTTGAAATTGCTAAAGAAATTGTACTGCTCTCAAAGAAAAATCCTGCAATTACTTTAATCAAGACAGACGTTTTCCAGAAGAGACCCATGTAATACAGTACATAGGATCACAGTCTGTACCAGAACCAAAATAAATAGAATATGATTGATTGAGATCAAATTCCCAACATTGGTAGAGCTTGTTACAATAATTTAAAAAAAAGTCACATGACAATCTTGAAATTAATTTGGTGACAGTAAAACCCCATTTTCAAATTTGAAGAGGTCATAATTTTATTTTATTTTATTCAAAATCTCTTATTTCATGTCTTCAGTTGAAAAGATCGGTTGAGAGGAGACTGCTTTACTTGTTGGCATATGGCTTTACTATAGCCCTAGTTATGTTAATCATAATCCCAGTTTGGTCTGATTTAAATGCACTACAAGATCAAGTTATAGGTCTGTACTAGATCAAAAGATGTCCATGTTATGGAGAACTCCTCCTAGAGGAAATATTGCCATTCATTTTACAGGCAGCAGTGTGGTCTGGTGGTTAGGGAATTGAGGCTGGAAACTAAAAGGTTTGAGGCTCAAATGCGAGAAGGAGCATGGAAGTTGTGCTGTTCAGCAAGGCATCCATTTATACAGCCAGCCACTGATGTAATCCAGGTTAAGTAATTAAAATGTTAGCTTTGTAAGCCACCATGAATGGAAGTCTTTACTCAAAAAATGTGCTCGGACATGCATAATATTAGAACATAGCGAAGATCAACTAAACGTGACGTGTATTAGCGGACACCACCTTTAAAGGTTTGGCTCGGTGTTGCACTGCAACTACTTTGAGTCATCGACTCTGTCACAGTGATGCAGCAGAGCCCCGCCCTATTCTTGTCCACTGAATCACTGGTCAATCAATTGTCTGCTAAATATTTGCTCGTCCCTCTCCATCACAGCTTAAAAAAGGTCCTTTAAACAAACATCTTTGAATTTCAAGATTGTAATGTGTGATGCATTTGATAATTATGGATATACCCAAATTGCATGCAGAGTACTGAAAAATATTCTCAGTTCAAAATGGCTGCCTTGTGGATCAGTGAGTGCAGACATTTCAGTTGTCCGCCTCCGATTATCATAAAATCGAGGGAATGCATGGCTGGGTAGCCATCGGTCTCCAATGTCTTCAGGGCATATAAAGCCATTTTAGACCCATCAGAAGATAATAACCCTCCCCCTTGTTTTTGTGCCTGCTGTGGTAATCGCTTTCCCACAGCTCTCCCACCACCACCTCCTACCAGATTACGAGGTACCAATGTGGAGACTGGCTATCAAATGACATGATAGGCCTCTTTAGAGGAAGATAACTCCTGCAGAGGGTAAAGACGAGGTCAATTTGGAGGGGTGGGGGCAGACAGTCAGGCTTATCAATATTCCACGCCTTAGTGGTGTAAAACCGAGGCAATGCAGCAAATACAATGTGCAGCAATTCCTCTTACTGCTTACCTCATGAGGTCATGACGGATGAGCAATCCAATTCGCTGATACGATCACGGTTTGTGCTTTTCTGCACTCCACACCTTTGCATTCAGTTGTTTAATTGGCCAGTGCTTTTGTCAGTTTAGCTCAGCATCAATCCAATCACAGGCATTGATTTAGGGATGTCCTGATAAAGAATGTGGAACTGTTCAAGTTCCAGCATGCAAGTTCCTGTTGCAAGTGATGTTTTTCATCATACAGTCCAGAGTGGGATATGTTATTATAGGTCAGAGGCAATGACAGTGGTGTAAAATCAGCCCAAATTCTGAAACTCCTCAAATCTAATGGGTAGTAACACTTCTAACCTTGGGAAGGGGCTGTTTTCCAAACAGGAAAACATGTTTCCCTCCCAAGAATGAGTGATCTCAGATCTAACAGCCACCCATTAAGCTGCCCATGTCCTCCATTTTGTTCTATTGGTCATGGCCCTGTGTAGGGTACATCACAGCAAGAGCTCTGTTCGAACGCCTGGCTCTAGCTAAACTTACCATTGCAATAGATGGTGGAGTCAATGTATACAAGTATACATACATACAAAAATATAATCAATCAATAACACTTTTCAGATGGAAACTGTGTGTTTGGGTTACTGGTCATAATTGAACTGGTGTCTCACACAAGCATAAATCTGATTGCATGGGAAGTCAGACAGTAATCAAGACTGTTCAGGGTGTTGTCTCCTGTTTGATGTTCTGTACATGAATAAACAAGAATGACACAAAGTCTCACTCAATTCAGACCTCTTTCGCTCTTACTAGAGGCGTACAATGGTCAAATCACTCTGGGCAAGCAGGTACAGACCCCAGACCCAACAGCTGAAACCACAGATAATCAAAACTGCCCTATCTACTGTATCGGTCTCCTCTTAAGAGTTTTAAGAGTCAATACGTTTTAAGAGTCAACTGCTACCTAGAACTGCTGCATTATTTAAAACATGCTCCATTTACATTTTAGAACTGTATTTAAAACATAGAATTGGTAATGGCAGAAGCCCGTGCCCACACCATTCCTGTAAATCTCTCTGCAGCACTGGGACTGGTCAACTCTGTGTCTGCACTGTGTCAACCGCTCAGCTGTCCGTCTGACCTGCAGCACTGCCTGATAACGCAAAAAAGCATTTCAATTCTCATGATGTCTGTGGTTCCAAGCGCCCCGGGGACTTCAGCAGACATGACGTACACCGCGCCACCATGTCTCCATGAGTCAGATACCGGACTGGGCTCCTGAGACAGACTTCTGTACCGATTCACACCATATACTGAGCTCTGCATAGCCTGTGTGTACGGCAGGAAATCAAACACTCATGACGGTCCTTATAAGGAGGTAACTGGGATTACCTTTTCACAGTACACTATATAATAATTATAAAGAAAGATCAATAGGTATAATTGAGAACTATGAGCCATTTACCTTGTTCCGCCCTGCTAATATTTTGTTTCTCTTTAAATCCTGCCAGGTATTCACAGTGCATGGCTGTTAAGGAGGAGTAGTCCAGATCCATGGATTTTAACCTGTGTTTAGGTGCTTAACCATGACAATAATTAAAGGGCAAGCAAAGAAATAGTATTTTGGGGGGTTAGGGCTTTTAACGACGGATTTCCTCCCACGATTTTTAATTGAGAACTTCCTCAAAAAGCAGACATCTCTTCCCCTCAACTCTGAACAGGCACAGCTCAGTTTGAATAATACAAAAAAAATCTATATGCATTTAAGAGGCCTTTAACAAAGGCCGAAAGTGAAATACTGGGCAAAACAAACTGCTTTGAGGCACTGCTGAAACTGGAGTGAATTTAATCCTCTTGCCCTTAATATCACTGCAAGAGGCTATGGCGTGTGTGCGTGCATTTTTCTTGCCATTTTATCAAGGACGATTCTAAAGTTAGGCTACTCTAATCTCTCCCGTGTCAAATAATAGCTCTGTATCAGCAGCAGACAAGAGTACACTCATATAAAGTACTGTTTGTGTAAGTGAAGGGGTAGCACAAACATGCCAATGAGACCCATGATTGTGTGGGCGAAAGTATTTGAACTGTGAGTTCGTTAAAGCAATCACCAAGTTTTCCCCACATTAAGAAGGTAAAACTGGCACCCTTTCCACAATAAAGTAAGCCTACTGCTTGCAAAAGTAGCCTACAGAAAAGTCAAACACTGTAGAGCGCAAGAATGACACCCCCTCCCAGTCAAGCTAATCACCACCTTCCACAGACTGTGCAGGCGTGTTTACAATCAACCATCCCCCCACCACTACTGCTATAGGCTATATGCTCCAATATAAGCGGTTATAAACTTAAGATTCCCTTTGATGAATCCACATACATGTATACAGAATGTAAGCACATTAGACATTGAGCAAATAATTGCTGGTAGACTGCCCTTTCCCTGAAAAACAAAGAGCAGAGCCTTGTGTGGGGAAACCCCTGAGGCAACGTTCAGTATCATAATTAAGCATCTTATGAACAGGGGGCTTCAGGGGTGTCGAGCCTGTATTTATAAATCCCCTCCCTGCACTTGGCAGGCACTATTCACACTCAGGTACAAAGCATTTACATCAGACATATTTTCATTCTGGGCTGAAAGAATAAGGCATTTGGAGAATGTACAATCGCATGGCCAAATATGATCTAATTTCCTTTTAACGACTGGTCTTTCAGCATTAAACACTGACACTGTTGTAGCAACATCATAACAAAATGGAGGCCGGAGAGGAGGGGCACGGGGAGCGCTGATACAATATCGCTCTCAGTGCTGCTCGGGGGGGGGGGAACGGGACCTCCTAGCTGCTCATTCCTGGAGACCAATCGTTCAGACTAGAGGGAACATAACCAAAACAAACAGAGCGGTGGTGAGCGCTGCTTCAACACAACCCCCACCAGCACCTGCAAAAAGCAGGCCCTCGCCACATGCCTCTACTGTGCTTAAGAAAGCGCTGTGACCTACGCTGTGAAAGCAACACTGCAACAAGTCTAAAACCCTGGTAAACTCGATATCCATTTCAACAACATCACACGCCATTCTAGGCAAGCCAAAACCTCAACACTGGAGGCTACCACAACAAGGCTATGTCTCCATTTTAATTAGAAATCCACACGTTTTCATAAAAGTTTCAACACAGTTATAAAGCAAAAATGACCTAGTTTACAGCCAAACAAATCTTGGACAGGTGCAACCATTATCATAAGCCCTATAAAGACTCACATAAAAAATGCTTAAGGCAAATTTGAGCACGAGCATGCAAAGCACATGGAAAGAAGAGTTGGAAGATCTATATGCTTTCCTACCTCTGTCACGATGTGCTGTATGACCACGGCGATGGCCTCGAATCTGCGGTTGCCGGAGCCGAGCAGCTTCTTCAGCTGCTGGATGCACTGGTTGCTCTTCTCGCACTGCGCCCTGTAGTGCTCCGTGCCCAGCGGCTTTCTCTCCGTGGGCAGGAGCTCGGGCTGCCCGTTCGTCTGCGGCTGCGGCTGCTGCTGCTGCTGTGGCGTCCGGGGGCTCGCCTTCTGCTTGTTCTTGTCCACTGCAAGAGAACATCCGTTTAGCGTCCGGACAACGTTCAGCATCATTTCCCCCCCACACAGACAGACGCGCCCTGCTGTCGAAGAGGAGTTCCAGGGTCTGAAACCTACCACTGCAGGGAAACTAAAGTCGGAGGCAGCTCCTCTGTTGGCCCAGGCTATTTGTTACATTTTTTAATAAAGATGGAACGTGGTACTGTCCAGGGCACGCTTAGGAGCATTAGGATGAATCACAGAGCAATTAGGAGCCATGCACCGGCTTCACGTCCCCGCACAAAATGGAACCCCCTGAATGAGATTAGATCCATTTCCAGATTGAATCTTCCCCTCTGTGGACGGCGCGGTCAGAACAGCCTTATTTTAGCGGAGCCGTGCCACAGAGCTTTTGGTTTACATCAGCTTTATAAATATAACACGGAGGGTATAATAATGGAACGGGGGCCGCTAATGAGGAACTACATTAGTACAACAACCCCCACTGGCAGGGGAGGGAGAGAGACCACAGCAATGTGCTACCCATCAGTTCGAAAAGTAATATGCATGCAACAGGAGTGATTTATGACATGACCGTGTACATGATACTGAAGACCTGCAGTTAGCATGATGTGGGTACTGCTTGTTCTGTTCAGGATGCAACACCTACTGATGAAGAAAAGCAGGGGCATTGCCAAAATTCCACAGAAATAAGTGATATGCTACCAATGGCCTTTAAGCGGCCATCATTTACATTACACTTCGACTTTACACATAATTGGACTACACTGTTAACTCTTACACTGGCCTCCTGGGTGGTCTAGCAGTTACACTGCAAACGGTGTTCGATTCCAGAGGCCGCACCAGTATCAGCTCTGGCCGGGAGTGCCACAAGGGGGTGGCAATTGGCTGTCTGCCCCAGGGTGGGGGGAGAGAAGCCAATGAGAGTTTGCTGTGTATAGGAGTGGCCCTATGCATGCATACTGGAGTTATGGTGACGGCTTGGCGGGTTCGGGCTCGACAAAGGCGGGGCCCAGCCGTATGTCACTGCCGGTATCAGGACTAGGGCAGCGAACTTGTAAGATACATGAGGGAGTAGGATAATTGACGTGGAAAATGAGGGTATAATTGATACAAAAAATGGGGAGAAAACCAGGGAGAAAACAGCAGAAAGAGGAAGTAGGGAGAAAAAAACTAAAAAACAACAACAACTCCACACTCCTTAATTACCATTTGGCAGTGAATACCCCCTGCAGGTAATTTTGCGGTTTCACTTTTGCACACTGACATTTAAAAGAAGACACCCACTGCACAGTATATGATGCAATATATCATTATGAGGACTGAGGAATGCTCTTCCATTAGAATATAACCAGTATGAGTCACTCTTGACTGAAGCCACCCACACAATCTCAAAAAGGAAAATGTCAAAATCATACGAACTGGTTAGGTGTACAATCAATGCAGTTTTATAATGTTCTTGTTCTTAGTAGCCTGAAACCGTAATCCTGAACTGTAACAGTGTACATATATAACTGCACCACACTGTGCAAATAAAGAAGTTAATTTTGGAAAGGAATGGCAGTCTATCCGACCTCCAACCTTGCATCTAAAAGGATCCCCTCTCAAAATGTCTCGTCGGGTTAGGCCCCCTAGTGAACATCCTGAGTAAGTGCAGAAAACAAGTTCTTCACCCCCTGCTGATTTTCCTGTGCACTGAGCTACAGTCTCTACAACAAACAAATGCATTGAAATAACCAGAAACCCAATGGATCACTTTTGCGCACATTTTAAACTTTGTATTTTAATTGTAATTAAGAAATTACAATACGGGTTACACACTCATTGGAAGAGGACGAAAAGTACGTTGTAAATCGTGATTTAATAATGTAACCAATTTGTTTCAGCTGTAATGCTAAGAAATAGGATTTATCAATAAAAAAGGGAATCAGATCTGATAGCCATTTAGCAATAGGATGGGCAAATGTAAACCATCTGACCCTAATGGACGCAGCCCCACATGTGACGGACGACAGGGGAAAACGCTGTACAGTAAGCACAGATGTGAAGATTTTCAGCTGTGAAGCGCTTCAGACAGAAAGACAGAAGGTGCTAAAAGGCATGTCCAAAGTGAGAAGAGATCATGCCACTGTGTCCCTCTTCTGGCTCAGTGCTTTCATCGCGAGTGTTAATGCGAGTGCTGCCTCGATCATAGTACATTGGCGTGCACTCCCATTCAAATACCATTTAGATGAAACATCAGATTAAATTAACCACTGGGAGAATCAGGTTTCTGATTGATTCAGTAATGCATTTTTTTAAATGTATTTAAATGAGAAAGAATTGCAAATATCATGATTTATAATTCATAAGGCTCAGATTGCAGGTAGAGTATAGCAAAATTTGAAATGCTTCTTACTTGAAGAGCCATTATACAAACTAACTGCATTAAAAACAAGACTCCACTTCTTTGGGGGAAAAACAACAACATTCCTTCCTGAAGAGAGAGACTATTATCCCATACTAATGGTGAACTGGTTTGGAAACTATACAAATGCACAAACAATTCAGTCTTGGAAAGGCCCATAAAAGCAGAACTTGGTCAGGGGAAATGGAAACATGCTGACTGATCAGTTATACTAAGGGAGTTGATTCTGTATAGTAAAGAGGTTAAACTAAAAGCCAATAACTGAGAGTCACAGATTTCTAACACAGCATGAAATGTACAGAGCATGGTAAGGACAAGCATAAACAACCTAAACGCAGTTTTGTTTAGAGGGGGTTATATTGCCCAATAAGACTATTCTATTATACCGACAACAAGGCAATGAACTTCCAATTTATCTGCCTCAATAGCCTTTTATTGTGAGATTTGCAAAATTTGATATTTGACTATTTTATATTTATTAATGTATTTTAATATACATTAATGACAATGTATTTTAATTTCGAATTTGACATTTTTTATTGTGACCTTGTTGTGAAGCATGTACTCTGCTGGGAAGGGTGCAATAAATAAAGTTTTATCTTATCTTATCTTATCTTAATACCAATTATATACACATGGCCACTGGCAAGTTAGACTCAAACCTGCTCTTTAAGGAGTCAAGTTACTCTGTTCAAGTTAAGAGCAGTTACTGGTCAAGGTTAAATTGAACAAAATCTATTTTATATTGCATATTGTGAGTTTATATGATAGAACATACAAATACAAATTATTAGCTGGTGTACAATAGATGACTTACAGAACCCAATAATTAGAATCTACATCCAACACAATACCACATGTTCAACACTAAAATCACTTTTGCCTTGATGCAATTATGGAGAAATTATGAATCGCATTGGAATCACATCTGCACATCACATCTAACCCCTGCAATCCCTTTCTGGCTCATGGGTTGCAGTCTGCCTTCATTGTTAAAATTACACTTCTTACACTAGCACATATTAACAAGACATTTTGTTTTCTACATAGCGCACATCCATTTAAAGAATATTTAACCACTCTTAGCTTAATGCTGAAAAAATAGTGTTTGTTAATGTTAACTTAATGTTAACTAAATTTTTACTTTAAAAACAAAACATTTACAAATCAATATATGTAACACAATATACATCACCAGCACACATAAAATAGCCCAAATCAGGGAGACATTAATGACAAGAGGGGAGGGGGGGAAAAAAGGATGGTCATTTCACATTTACACTTTAATCGATGCAACTTTTAGCATTATTAAGAGGCTTCATCTTTACACAGTGTTCTGCTTGTTTTGAGGGGAGAAGTAAAATGCTACAAATTATAGGACTTGTTTGCTACAGCTCCCCCTGCTGGTCTGATTGGTATTTACATATTTCTCTCTTATACCAGGGGAAAATGCTGCAGCCAGGAGCCCGACTGAAGTGGACACACCGCCCTGCCACATTAGCTTGCAGTGTGTACTACGTTTCACTTACTGCAATGCAGTCGGTCCTGTACAGATTGCCACCCCCAAATGACTTAAGATTTCAAATGCTTCAGAGTTATTCACTTCAATTTGGTTCACTAAATTCACCTTGGTGCTATCATGTGAGATTTTATTTTTCCACAGTACCGATGAAAGGCAGCAGCTTTGCATTTCCAAGGGAACAAACATAAGAGACCAGAATAGTCATAAGGAAAATTAACATATGGGCCGATTTAAATGTGCAAACTATTAAAGCAAGGTCATTCTAGCTTTAGACAGTCAATCCTTTGCAGAGGTCAGGATGACCATGAAACATGACGGGTCATCAAAGTCATGTAGTCTACAGCAATAATGTAATTCTCCAGCAGGGTATCAAATTACACTCTGTACCAAAGACAATGCAGGGAATGTCCATCAGTAATCAATAGTGTTTACAGAGAGATTAATTATGCAGTCATCACGTTGAAAACAATCAGTTCTCGGTCTGTGGTTTAATCGGATTATGGTAATCCCTTCCTACAGAGAGGCATTTAATCATAGTATACTGAATACATTCAGTCCTATGAGTGGTTTAAGGTGCTCTATGCCCATTTTCATCAAAGTACAGGTGGGGACCCACTTAAGGGCAGAGATTAAATTACAGAGGGATCCCACATAAGGATTAATAATATACAAACACAGAAATAAAAACAAGTTCACAGCATATGGCATTTTGTGAACAAGTTAAAATGACAGCAACTGAGTACTTTCAGCTATAATTTGCAGATCTCCAAATAATAGGACTATTCTTCCTTTGTGCCTCAATGACCTTTAGAAAACAATAATTTTTTTACCTTATTCACAGGACATGGAATCTTACTGTTAATTATGGTATAAAAACAGCAAATTTAAAATTATAGACAAAAAAAGAGAACATTTGAAACCTTAGTTCAGATAATCAACTGATTAACTGAAGTCTTCAGCATGACTTTAAATTACAGCATTTTTAATGGTGACTCGGAGGCAGGCTTTACAGTGAGCTCTCAGTTCAGGTCATGTGGCATTGAGGCGTGATGTGAATCAGAAACGGCCATCTGTGTGCCTCTGCCTGCATTCCCGTGTACCTGAGAGAGTGCGTTCATTCCCTGTGCCCTTTAAGAAACTCAATGCACACTATAAAACAGCACACTGCACAGACATGAATAATTCACAAGTAGCTCATCTTTTGCAATTGAATTATTCAAAGAAGCAAAAGTGGTTTTCTAAGAATATCCTCTCTCATCTCCATCAGATATAGTTAGAAGAAATAAATTGATTATGGCTGAGAAATAACCAATGGGGTAAAAGTAAATCTATAAGCACCAAATAAAATGAAAGAAATGTAAAGAATATATTCAGAGTGTATTTAAAAGATGATCAGAAACTGTCTGACCATAATTCACATTTCCCCCCCGTTGTACAATATAGATAATCCAAGTACAATCATTTTTGTTCATCCTCTGACTGAGGTGGCCAAATTCCAAATTCTAGGCTGATGTCACAATAAGGACATGAATCCACAATAGAGGAGCAGCTATGCTGGTACCACTGGGGACTGGCCTTTCAGTGCACACTGAATGATGGCCATCAGATCCTTCACAATGACACGCTTACCATTGTGTGGAATAATGTAACGAGGGCCAGTGGAGATGAAACTGAACCACACAGATGAAAACATTGCTATGGTGTACAGAGAAACCTGTGATTAATTCCACACCAGGCCTTCATTACAGGCTGTGGGATGGTACATCCAACTGGTTCTCTGTGCAATGACATAGTCCTCAGAATCAAATCCTGATCACACAAGTGTGAACTGCGACTGGCAGCCCTGCGGGGCAGTGCATTATTGGCCATTGAAGGATGTGCATGCTAGCCTGTGCTCTTCCCATCACTACAACATCCTTAATCCATCATACCATGTATTAATGCATTTTGTAAATCGGACTGATAAGAGGGTCTGCTAAATGATTAAAATGTAAAAATGTAATCTGGTTGGGCTTTAAGTATGAATGGGCATTCCAAAGGAGAAAAAAGAAGATTGGAGGAGAATGTTTTTTTTCCTCCCTCAACTATAACAATGACTCTTGGGGTGTGCCAAACAGCCTAATCATCCATTTGTTTATGCATGAAAACAAAAGATAAATAGCCAATTTGGTACAGATACAATCCCCAAATCAATTAAGTGCCTATTAAAACTGATTGGCATATTGGTCTTGAAAAACAAAACTTCACAGTGAAATGTATAGCCTAGAAATGTGTGCTCTATTCCATTTTGATTGTTTCAAAACAGAACAGAGTTTGAAATAAATAGTTCTAAAACTAAAAATGATAGCCTAAATGGGAGCAGTGAATTAATACAATGAATACACCCACTGTTCAATGATGTAACAGTAACAGAGTAATGCATCAAAATCACCACCAATTCCTTTGAATGCTCCAATGCGTCATAAAAATAAAACTGCAGCATCAAATCCCATATACAAATACCTTTGTATGTTATGTTCATCTTGCATCTGAGAGGTGTACAGCAATGGACACAAACAAAGCACAACATCTGGGGCCCCCTCTATCTGATTCTGTCATCTTCCTGTACATGGTCGCATGGCACAGCCCATCCTGACCCCCAAACCGGCTGCCTATGGAAAAATGCCCCCTGCAGTTCAGAGGGCCGTGTACAATGCCTCTCAGGTCAGGGCTGAAAGGATGTGTGCTCTGGGACACAATTTAGAACTGCCGGATGTCAAAAACAATATATCTCACTGCATGCATCTAGTTTTAGAATGTCTTCAAGGAAACTGTAACCATTCTGTGGCAATGTCAAATGTGCTACAGTTGTGATCAAAGTGTAATACCATCTTCCATATGCACTCATACACATGCAGTATATAAGCATGCACATATATTATACTTGAATCAAAATGTAAATAAAACTTCATCTCAAAAAACAAAATAAAAACAATGACTAACAGGAAGTGCATGAGTATAAATATTAGGTCTGGCCCTTAATGCTTCATTTTTATTTCACGGATTCAAACCACACAAATATGACAGCCTAACACAGGACAATGAGTTTGAAGTCCTAATTTGGAAATGAGAACACTCACGTCTCTCATTACCTTCTTTGTGGGATTTGACATACGATATTATACTCCAATATCTTCAACAAGAATTATCCAAATTTGGGCAGATGCATGACGTACACCCTTGGAGCGCCATTCCAAAGTAACAATGAACAAAATGGATACCGCAGACCATGCAGAAGAGAACCACAAGCCATGAAGATGGCTGTTAGAGGTCCCACAGGCTCTGCACTTGCAAATGAAGGTGAAGTAGCCATGCATGGTAAGCTGAAGCACGTTCATGAAATGCACTGCTGACCGATGCTTATTCAGACGACACAGGCTGCAAGTGCACGCCCTGGTAAAACAGTCCCCTGTGCACTCGCTGAATGGCTTAACACCACAAATTGAATATTGCGACAATTTCCTCCCAACCGTGAGATGAAGTTGATTTATTAAAACTCTAAACAGATTATGCAGATTACATCTGGAGATGCCCAATAAATGGGAGCTAATGGAATTAGGGGGAAATGGAGTGACGACGCTTATGCACAGTGGGTAACGAAGCGAGGTAGACACAAAATTTGGGATCATGTAGTGACTGTACAAGGATTACCGAAACGTGGGAACCTGATTTAATCGGACACTTAGCTTTATTTTGAATACGAATCGATCATATTTAACGAACACATCACACAGCTGCTCCAAAATTGTTAGACTGAACTGGGTATATGATGCCCTTTTATTCAGTTCTCCCACCAAGAACTGTAAGTGAATTCCTAGTTGCCCCTTTTCAACAACTTCAATGCCTTTTCTTCACAAGGCATGTAGTCAGACAAATAATTAAAATAAATAATCTAGACCAATCTTAACACTGTCCAAGTAGATCCATTTACTACCTTAGAACCTTCTAAACCAAGTATGGCTTGGTACATAGGACTCATGATATTAAGTGTTTGTCACTTCTATGTAGAGCATACTCTCCCATTGTAAGAGCAGCCATGCAACTTGCCAGTGTACAGGGGGACCTGTGTCACGATGTGCAACCAAGGGTGCTGTCTAAGCAGCTGTGATGAGCACTGAGAAAGGAGGACCTCTCTTTATCTCACAAATCGACATATGGGAATGGGTACATGGAAGGGAATGAACAATGGCTTATATGTCCATACTCTTTTCAAATAAAATGCAAAAAGTCCAGCATAGCTTGAAGCATTTCATTGGTTCCCACTCTGCATATTAATCTTTGTTACTCCCTGAAATTATTCAACACGGTCTGTGAAGCACAAAATGTTTTTCTAACTAGATTGCCTGCCATTTTTGATGGAGATCTCAGATGTGTTCCGGAAATAGGGGACATTTTTCAAACGCTGTCCTGTTAGAGTGCGAATGTCTTCACCATCCTCAAAGTGGCAGAATTATTCTGTCTGGGTCCATCGACACACCTAATCAGGTCCCACATCATAACTGCCTGCAAATGTTTCAAGCCATCTATATTCTGTATCGACTAATGACTTCATAACTTGATATACCCATCGCCATGGAAACCTGAATGTAGAAATGTGGCCACAATGCGATTGTGAGAACCAATTTGTGAAATAAAATAATAATAATTATATCCACCGCTTTGTTTACAACAATTGTTTGCTTTATTTACTAATGTCAATATGAAATAGCAAAATAATCATAACATTTTGCGATATTGCAAGTGCCAAAGAATCCTGATTCATCCCACATGATTTAACTTATGTTACACAAATTGTTCCCCTTTTCTGGTACATCAAGATCCCCCATAAGCAGAACATCAGGAGCCAATCATTTTTTTACATATTTATTTAAAACAACATTTAACCTTTGAGCCATTTTTAAATGGATCACAAATTATATTTTGACCATTGAGCTTGGAGATCAAACTCACTGAATTAATATTAGTATTAATCTCCATGTTTGTAAGGCAGTGTCCCCCTATTCTCCATTTCCCTTCATCTCATGTTCTAAAAATAGAATCGCCACAGGAAAGCATTCATTAAAAAACAAGCCTGGATATAAAGGTCTGTGGGAATTTTCCTGTCAGAACGATGCTCTCAGAAGAGTGGGCATCCTTGCTTCAACCCAGTGACTAAAGCCTATGTTAACCTACATTTCACGCTCTGCCCACAGAAGTAGGTTTATAAACCTGTACAAAAAATGCTAAACAGCTACACTAGGGGAAAGGGTGGAGGGGAAAAAAATCAATTATACATTTAAAAGGAAAAATCAATTTAATCTATTCAAATGTCATACAGCTAAAATCTATTTGTATACAATACATTGATTTAAAATTGTTAATAGCCTTCAATTTCTATTTTAGGATATACAAAATGTTCCTTCTGCGCATGGCGGGAGTGGAAAAGCTGCCATTCTGCCCATGATACTGTTCAGATTCCAATCGAACACCCTTGCGGACTGCCACAGCCATTATCATCAGTAGTACAGGTAGAGCCGTTTATTAAGCACAGTGTCTGAAAATAGATAGCCCTTTCTAGGCACTGACCTGAGTGGAACACCACCGTGCTCTTCTTGCATCCCGAGAGCAGTTGGAGATTCCTGAGCAGACCTTTCGCTGTCAGTTTGACATGGATGTTGGACAGCGAGAGTTTCGGAGACCATAACATTTCTCAAACGCCCAAAGGACCAGGATGCCCTCCTCTGAAGTGCAAAAACCAAATACACTAAAAGCACCTTCCTGGTCAACTACCACATGCCAAGTGCCACCGGGTAGATCAGATTGCGTGCTGTGGAATCCAATTGGAAAAGCGCAGAGAAGAGGGAAAAAAAACAACAGACACGGCAAGAAGAACCCCCCTCTTTCACCATATCAGCTCCACTCGGCGTCGACAGAACAGGCAGAACAGACAGAACAGAACAGACAGAACAGGCTCGGTCCGACGGGGGTGACTTTCACGACGCGGGTCTCGCGAAGGAGGCTAGGGCTAATCTGTACGGTCGACACAGCTCTCCAGCCATTCACACCCAGACAAAGCTCAGCAGCATCTCTGAGCTGGCGGCAGAGAGAGAGGATGCAGGATACAGAGAGGGGGGTGGGGCAGCGAGCGAGCAGAGAGCACAGAGTGGGTGGGCCCTGACGCTGGGATCGCTCTACATCCCAGCCCTCGACACCATAAGAGAAGGGGGAGGGAGGCAGAGTGGATGGTTCACGGCAAGGTTATGCCTGATAATATGGAGTAAAAGGCAGCCATAATACACATGTGCTGCTGAACCACTGCCCAGATTGTTCTCTGTAACAGATGCTGTGCTTTTGTCCCATCAATTCAGATAAAATATCTTAAGGGACTGCGTGAATTAGTGTGTGAATGGTTGTCAGGGAAAAACAAACCAGGGGGATTCTGAATATTTATGAGTGACATCGCTTCACAAAATGGCTTACGTGAGACGGATCCAGATCAACCAACGGTCGTTCGCTGGAGGGGGAGCAGAATGTTAAACATTAGAGTTTTAATGCTGAATTCAATATGCTATTGAAATAACTATTTTAATAAGGTTGACATAAGGACAATGCAAAACTGTCCTCTCAGGCATGGCTCTCAGGCACAGCCAGTGCAGTGACTGTATTGCTTTTCTTATATTAATGCTTACTTTTCTTATATTAACTATTCTTCTTATTATCAAATATTCCTTTACATTATATTATACAGTAGTAATAATAGCAATTATTCAAATTTAATTTGAAACACCCTTACCAACATTGTAGGACTTCATTAATCACATTTCACAATATTTGTTGCATTTACTTTTGTTTTGCAATACTAGTGAAGCAACAGTTTTGGTAAGAGCAATTTTTCTAATAAAATGGGATTCATTGATATGTCAGTGTTGTAACTGGGAATATGTATAATAAAAACACAAATCACCCATTAAATCCCTGTGCTGCAGCAAACCCTGACAGATTTGAGCACCGGGATCAGGGCTGTAAAAAAAATCTCCACTCCAGCCAAGTGCATGTTCACAACACTTGGAGGTCTGACGATTTAATACAGGCACGCTCAATCACCAGAGAGGACACGCTGCTCCACTTGGATACACATTACTCAGGCACACTAATGCTTAAGACAAATCTGAATACGAATACAAAGACACATTTGACACAGCACACCAGAGTTGCAAGCAATTCTAAAAACCTTCTTATAAACAACACTGTATGGCAATGTTCACATTTGAAAATAAATCCAGAATTAAGATGGATGGAAAATGCCTTTTCTTTGATGCAAGGTTTACTTAAGTCATCTCAACATTGATGGAACTGTCCTAAGGAGAACAGCCCTATTGGACAGGCCAATAGAATATTGGACAGGCCAATAGAATATTGGACAGGCCAATAGAATATGGGACAATACAAGATTTTGGTACTAAATTACTATAGGTTGCACATAGCACTGCTTGATATGAAAATGCATCATGGCTGTTCACATGGCACTGGAAAACAGATTGAACTCATAGAAAGAGAACCCATAATCCCTGAGCAGAATAACCAAAAGACAGCTATTTTTATTGGATCAGACATCTGTGGCCAAAAGTGCCAGAGCATAGACTGTCACATGCTACCACAAACGATAGGCTGCCTCCTAGGCTCCCTCGAGTTACATTTATGACGCCAGCCCAGCACGGCAAACAGAACCTTCTCCTTCTGGATCATAATTATGTCTTGAGTGCAATTATGTTTACAGGAAGCACATGTGGAGAAAGCGGAGGACTGCAAAACATCAGACTGCTTCTCAGAATGTGGAAACTGTGGACCCAATCACAGGGAGAGGTCTGTTTAAAATAAGCATTCCATAAAGCGTGTCGAGTATAGCTGTAAGAAAAACATGCTTGGACACACCTCTGGAAGAACACAACCCCTTAACGCAAACACCCCTTAACAAGATTCTGTCACACATTCATGTTTGCTGTGCATGCTTTGTAAAATGGCAAAAGGATAAGTTTTTCCTCAAACAGAGGAAGATGTAGGTTATTGCATTCTCTGTAGACTGATGCCTTGCATCAATTTGGTAAAGGCCTATTTAAAAAAAATTAAGATCACTGACTGTATTCAGTTATTGTTGTAATAGTGAGGTGGGCAATGACCACCTAAAATAGGCACGTTTCATCTCAGTCCCATAAGAGGACAAATCAACACAAAATAATCTAAAGGTGGCAATGTGGAACAACTGATCATGAGGTTGTACTGTTGTGAACTGCAGATAGTGTGCTTGGCAGTCTATAACACGCAGTATGATTTTAAACACACATTTTCCAGTTAATATTAATGGCCTTGCTTCCATTCTTGTTTACATTTGTGCACTGGCTTAACAGTTCAGAAATGTGTCTGGTGCCTACACTGTCCTTATGAACACCCACAAACTAGCATGACAATTTTCACCAGTACCGTGTTCAGCATTGATTTCATGATCTGGGCTGATGAGAGCTACCACAAACCAAGGAAAAATGACAATTAAACACCACAATCATGTTCCAACAGTCGTTTCTTGCAAGAAGCAGTGAGAGCACAGCGGAAGACCAACAATGACCGCAAGATGCGACCAAAGCAGAAAATGTGAAGTTTTAGTGAGATTGGGCTTTTGTGAGAGTTAATTTGGCCAAGACCTACCTAAAATGATAAAGAATGGGAGCACAATAAAGAGAAATGTGTCCAATAGCACAGGCCCATATAATATGGGTTAATGCCAAACAGTATGCTACAATACTCCTTGGTTTAAGTGCACAATCAGCTCTTTTGAAACCTTGAAGAAAATGTATTTAACAGCAGGGGGCCATGCTGCTACATAAACCAGTCAATGAGAACATCGGCCATCATTGAGTCTCATTTGGTTGTGCTGATAAGTGAACCAAATGATACTCCCAATACATTTTCAAGCTTTTTCAGATTAAGTATCAAGTTGTATGCCTGGGATCAACATAAGCGCAAAAATATTGTAAAGTTATGACATTTCTAATTTTATGCATGGTTCATAGGTTCCTATAGGTTGACTGTTCAGACTTGTACCAAATCTACATATTCTGAAGAGCTAAAAATACATGATAAATTGATATTGCAATGTTTTTTACATATTTTATATCTTCAAAGAATGATACGGTGATAAGATGTGGTCACAAACAGAAATGAACAGTCTCATTGATGACCTGAATAGGTAAACCTCTACACTTTTAAGAGATCACTCCATAAGCATTACATGGATCGTACACTTTGCCAAGGGATTTCGGTGGGATAAAAATCAGGCATGTGTGCCAATGAGTTTTATTGCCAAGACCAGAACTGAGATTACTCCAGATTGCTCACTGAGGTCATGCATAATATACCTCAATATTCACAAGCATGAAATTACCCTACTACAGTGGAAGTGTAAAACAATGCCAATTACTCTGCACGTGCGTGATAAAATAGGTTAAAAAAAAAAAAAAGGACAGATGTTTCACCAGGAGCAGTTCCATTACATAAAATGTAATGGTCAGTGTGGTTTAGTTCTTTAAATTTTTTTAAAAAACAGCATGTTCCATTCACTGTAGCCCTGTGAATGTAACCCAATCCATAGTCATTTACAGCAAGGGACAGAGACAACTGTAGTATCATAAATGGCCGGAAAGCTATTCAATGCACCAATACTTTCAGTCTGCAGTATATTTGCCTTGGCCATTAGATGATTGCAGAGACTGGTGTCCTTGTCATGTCAGTGACAAATGAGCCTGGATTCTGCTGCATGCGGTCGCAGTGCCGAGTGGGCGTTTCTCAGCAGACCGCACTCCTTAACCAGCTTGGTGCCGTGTTAAGATGAAGGGGCTTGGGCAACACATTGTGTACATTTCTTCCCACAACAAAGTGCCATTTCAATGTACATGTCCTCAGCATTGCCAATGATGACAGCAGATGTGGCAGTAGCTCAGAAGCTCAGTAGCCTTCTTAAACATGGCATGATAAAGATAGTTTTTTTAATACCATGTACCATTGTCATCTTTATAATTTGGGTTTACAAACAAAGCATAATGTGAAAGATTTTTTGTGTAGCAGTACATGCTTTTGAAGGACATTTTAGTTTTAGTATGAAAAGTGCAACATGAATAAGTAAAATTTATTTTCTCCAGTTGTCTGCCTGAACTAGTTCCAATTAAATGCAGACAGGCCCACCAGGAACATTAATTTGTTTACAGCGAGGATGCGGCTTGAGTAAAGGCTAGTTCAAGTATGCATTTTAAAAATTAAAAAAAGGTTACGTGGAATGATGGGGAACCCAGATCACAGACGGGTGGGTGATAGCATGGCTCAGTATGGCTCAGTAGGCAGATTAAACTGCATTGAACTCCCCATCTTCCAACAATAATGCCAATGATCCGTACAATTCTATTTTGCAAACTCAAAACGTACGTACCTGATGAAGCAGTGCCTGTGCGCTGGAATCTCACTGAGCCAGTCCTCTGCAGTGGCCCTGCCACGGACATCGAGGGCGATTGATTTGGTAAAGCTGCATTCTTGCTCCCTGGTGCCACAGCAGGAAAGACGACAGATTCCATAAGGATTTGCGATGGCCTGTCCCGTTAAACATTCATGAATGAAGCTTGATGGTGTGAGGAGCTATGAGTCAAGGTCTTAGGCCAAACGCCACTACATACTGCAGAAAGTTGAGCTCGCTTAAACTGTTGCATGAACATCTAAATGTTGTTACGTGGGTGAGGCAGAGAGGCTGGAAGCTATTCAGGGACACAAAGGGCATTTGATCAATTTAGGACTGTCTGACCAATCAGTGGGAGGGTGGGTTTAATTTAATCAACCTCATAGAACTTATAAAATACATGCTAAAGGCAGCTCTGATTTACTGATTCTTTCAAATCTACCCAACAGTAGCAGTGCTTTTAAGATTAGATTAGATCATGGTGCCTTGCCTCTACGGAAAATTCTTTTAGCACTGTCATTCAACCATATTCTTTCGATACCCCAAAAAATTGAATGACAAAGGATTAGTTATAAAGAAAACATGCTGGAAGATCCAGCTAAAATTTAAAAAATATAAATAAAATGTGAAGTGTTTCACATGCACTCATGATCATACATCAGAACATTTCCTTGTGGATGAATGGCTGATTATGGAAAATGACTAAGATCTTGAAAGGAATGAAAGTCAAATTTGCTGAAACCCAAAAATTTGTTTTGTCATTTTTAAGGCACACAATTTAAATTAAATGACCGACCTGAATGTCACAAATGTCGATTTATATTTTTCTTTACACAAAAAAGGGAAAGATGGAATCAATAAGAATTCCCATTAATTTCAGATGACACTATCTAATGAAATGCTCCTGTAACAATATAGCTTAGCGTCTATAGCAATATAGCTTAGTGTCTAAACTGCTTGTCATCCAGTGGTCAATTGACATTATCCAGATATTTTTTGCAAATTCCATAAAAAAACAGGAATATTCCTGGTTTGACACAATTGCATCCATATAAAGCAACTCACGAATAGTCAATTTCTCCACAAGACTACATACCATGTACAAGCGAGGGGGCCTTTAGTGTCAGAGAGCTCAATGCATTAGGACCCTGGGCAAGCAAACAGCATGTGGCTGGGCCTAACCCAAATCTCAATCTCCAGTGACCTAGTGAAAACGTGGGCTTTGAGGCGGTGAATAGCATAGCAGTCTTACACACCGCAACATGGCTGGTCCGATACGAGTGTGGCTGCCTATCAGGGACGCAGTTCAAAACCTGCCAGACCGGCCCTGGCCTATAGTCCCGAGCAGGGCCGGCATATGGCTGTCCACCACAGGGGAAGGGGGGAGGGTGAGCCAGCACGAGTTTGTGGTTGGGTTCCGTACAGGCCCAGAAAAATTGGGTGGTTACCTGAGCAGTGGTTCTCAACCTTTTTTGTGCTCTGTACCACTAAAATATTTTCAACAATCCCCAAGTACCCCCTACCCATAATATATATATAGGCCTATATATACATATATAGGCCTATATATACCTATATATACATATATATATAGGCATATACCTCACGTGTAAGCAGCCAACACAGATATTTTGATTTTTTTTAAAACATTTTATTAAGATTCACCATTAATAATTACAAAAGATATTTTGATAAATAAAAAAATTATAATTTAAGATTCATCATTAATAATTACAAAACAAAGCCAGCAAATCTGCAGGAAATAAGAGCCCAGGGTCTGGCATCTAACATTTCAACTTGACTAGAGGATGGGCGGCGGACTCGTGGCGGGAGGGTGAATTGAGATAAATAGAGGGTATAAAACTTGAAACTATAAATTTTTAAACTAAAACACGGGCTTTCCTGGTGTCAGCCCTGACCGGTTTTATTACACCTTGAATGAATGAAGGTATGCGGCTTTGGCACCAGCCTAATCCAACCTGGATTAGCACACCATGTGCCTACTATGTTACACACACCAGAATTTGGGGATTCTACCTATGGGGTCAGGCACACCAGAGAAAAGCGGAGGTCTACAGTCATGCCCTGTGACATGGTAGCAATGTTGCCTGAGCCAGTTTCTCAAAGAATAGCTAAACCCACATCTCTGTATAAACCAAACTGTCTTCCCCAAACCAAACATAAGCGATGTGATCGCTTTCATGATTGTTACACGTCATTGTTATGTCTAGGACTTAATGTTTGTTAAGGTAGTAAGCCTACATTTGTAGATTTGACGTTGAATATTTTGTCTTCATCTCAGTGTTGGAACTTAGCTCTCAATTTTAATTGAATTATGAGTTGTATGTTTTGATGAAGGTTGATCCACCAGATCGCTCTGCCCATCAACTTGTTGTTTATGCTGCTTACTTGTGTGTCAAGTGGTTGTTTGTCTACTCATACTGAATGCAATTTAGACAAAAGTGTCTGCCAAATAATTGTAATGTAATAATTGGCATCCTGTGTAGTTACTATTATATTAAATTAAATAAATATATTTTACATTTAGGATAAGTGAGGGGTTTTAACATGTAATACCACTTGCAGTCAGTATTCAGAGTGATGAACCTTAAACAAGGGCATTTGACTGTTAAGGCTACCGGATGCAGGGAATAGACATTTTTAATTCAATTCTCACTTGCATGACAATGGACAATCTGCTTTGTGTGAGAATTTAACATTATGTGGCTGTATTAACTGTGCCGGCAATATTTAGCCAAGCAGTGATTTGTGCCTGGTTTGATGTTCGAATGAAAGTAGCTTGATTAACCAGTGATAGAATCCCTAACACTGACTCGATGAGTACTTGCCATTGTCATTGCTTTTTCATGGACACCAGTGCACCCACTCATATATTGTAAATTGTTTTTTGTGATCATTCAGTCCAGTTTTAATCTGTAGTCTTCCAACTTCTATATTCAACAACATACTGCAAGCAAATTGAACCCTGAACCGCAGAACTGTGATGTTATTTTCACATTGTAATGTAAATGTGAAAATAACCATACAAGCTTTTTAGCCGCATTGTGGGCTGGTGTAAATGGGGTCATTTATAACGTCATTTATATGCCACCACTTTTTGTGTGTTAAAGTTACAGAGCACACCATGTAGGGGCTATACATGAAAAATCTAATATAATTTCCCTTGATTTCATCAGGGCAGCAACGGTATATCAGATCACGACAGGGAAGAAACAGTCTTATCACTTATTACTGCCAATGTGCTGTGGTGAAACTGAAAGTGAGTTCATGGCAGGCCAGCTCCTTACCTGCGGTCATGCCCTTCCCTTGAGGAGACTGGACTCTGTTCCTGATCCCTGCAGCCTTGGGGATGGCGGTTTTTCCCAAAAGCCTCGGAGCTGGTGCCCCAGAGGCCACAGGGCGAGTGGCCTTACTCTCAGCTTTGCAGGCGGCAGGAGCAGAAGCTGTAGATGTTAAATAAAAGCAATGGACCAATTACATGAGATGAAACCTATTCAAGAGAATTACTTTTTTATGAATTCATTAAGATCAGTGAGGGGATAAATATAATTGGGTGAAGAAAAAGCACCAACTTGTAGTTTGTAATTTTATCTGTATCCAATGAAATTGTACACATGGTGCTATAAAAGTGAAAAATACTTAAATTCAATTTATTTAAGAATTAGAAATGAAATAAAAAATTTAAAAAGATTTTTTTTTTTTTAAGGCCAAGTATCCCAAATACTGGTACATTGATTATAAAACTACATACAGTACATTGAAATGTGAGTTATGTTCCTTCAATCATAGTTTGATTTTAAACACAAATGAATGCCTACTACAATCACCATTACAAATTTACATAACTGATTAAAGCCTTTTGACACTCCAGTCCTTTGGGAGTCCTTCCTCCAAATACAAGAAAGTTATTTATGTAAATCAGCTCTGCACATGTTCCTGCAGAACAGCCTTCGCATTGACGCTTTTTCCACCAAGACTACTCAACCGATCCTGCAGCAAAAAACTCCCCAAAAATATTTGTAAAGCACCATAAAAAATGACCAATTCCACAAAAGAGGACAAGCAAGTGCATGCAGAAATGCTTCTGGGAAATCGCAGCGGAGGGAAAGACATCCCATTCATACGCTCAAGTAACATTTGAGCGTGCATTAAATGACAAAGGCTTTGCTGCAAGAACACTGCCGAAGACCACATTTTGCATTTCAGAAATGCATTGGGACACACGAAAAGCACATACAAAACGGACTCATACATACATTTTTAGTCAACTTACTTTTCCATAGCTGGATCCTAGCTTTCCCATTAAAAGCAGCCAACAAAGGAATAATACAGAAGCGATAGGATCCAATGAGCAGGCATGTCAACAGTGTCAGATCACAGTGAGAGCCTGCACTGGTCTGTGGAATTAGGGTGGAATTGATAAAAAGGTGAGCTGAAAACTCGGTTGAGGTACAGCTCCGCAGTCCTCCAGGAGCAGACATTGGGGAAAATGCTGGGATCGGGCAGTAGGGGGGTGGGAGAAAGGAAACTATTAACAAAACCACTACGAGGGCACCTCAGCCATATTTCTGTGTGCTCCGCCTCTGCCTCCACTTAGTGAACTGGAGTGGAACAAACCCAGCCTCCCAGACATCCGCATGTGGGGAACAAACACAAAGGGAGTGCGCCCCTTGGCCAATGAGAGTGCAGCACACTGTTGAAGATGCTGGAAGAAAGGGGCCCATTGTGTTATGGGCTGCTTCTTCAGGAACCAAAAAGATTCTGAGGCAAGCTCTGTTACACCCTCAATAGTTCTCCTCTTCTGGAATATTTTAGGAGGCCTGATTGTGGCCCAGTCAGGCCACCCCAACTTAATGATACTGCAATTACTTTTTGAAGTTAGAAATGTCATTAAATTAATTCAATATTTTTTTACCTAGCCTGGATACAAGCCATCTGGCCTTGTGCATGTCTAAGAGGCTTAATCTCAAGTGTAGACCAAAAAGCATGATGATGTTCTGTAAATGCTCCCAAATATTGCAGTAAACCTCAACTCTAGCATTCCAAATTCCCTAGAATTGTAAAAAATGTCTGAACGGAGCTGTAACATCTTTTGCCAGTGTTACACTTTCCAGAGTTAATGCTCTTACCTATCAGTGAAATGCCTTTAATGAAAACCAATGCATGTAAAAGTAGTTTTATTACTTTAATGTAGTATTAGTATCAGACCTCAGTATTTTGTTATGGCTATAATTATAGATTGTGAATCAAAACCCCAAATAATTCCCTTATAGGAGCAATGACACAACTGACATTTGCACCCCATAACCTGGACTACATTTTAAAAACAACATGAATAAGGTAAATATTCCTCATTTACAAAAGGGCAGATTTTAATACCGGGGAGATTCAATTCTGGTGGCTCAGTTCAGCAAAATCAATTTGCCTTCAAAATGTAGGTCAAGCGCACACGATAATCTCTGTTTACATTAGCCAGCTGTGGCCTTTGAACTGACAGGCAGAATAGTCTCTGTACCACCACAGGAAATTGACACGTCCGGTACTGCAGAAATGAACTGAAAAGGCTGAGGGTAAGGAGTTTTAAAACGGGTACTGTACATAACACAGGAGGTAATTAATGCTGCAGCACAGCACAGCACAGTGATTAATAGGCCTGCTCAGCCAGGGAATAGCATGCATGCTGTAAGGAGAGCGGCAACACAGAGGCGTGAGTCACTGCAGATCTGGGTTGGAGGTGGAAAAGGCCCTCTGTGAAAATTCAGAACTAAAACCTGATCCGTGTGCACCATCATATGCAACACCCTCTCAGCTGCGGGATTCCAGTCCTGTTAGAGCCAATTGTAAACCCCATTTATGTTAAGGAGACGCAGCAGACAAAAATCCACATACAAAAATATGTGAACACTGCAATCTTTAACACAGACACACACAACTTAGAGTATGGAATACTTAGGCAATTTAGTAGCATTATAGCAATGGAGCATTGAGCAGGATTCAGGCATGCTTCTCTTGGCGAAGAGTTGGCATGAACTGAATGGTGTTAAAACACTGATGATACATCCCATGAGGTGCCAATACATGAGGAAGAAGAAAAACCCCTAGCACTCCTGAGGGGTGTTTTAAACCCTGGCATCCACCCCACTAGCTTGTACACTCATCACCTCCCTCCTCAACACCACCTATAGAACTGCACCAAAGCATCAGACAAAAATCAACATCCAGCATGAATATCAAATCAAACCTTCAAGCAGAATAACTTGACCAGTATTTTTGTATTTTGGCATCTTACTGTAATACTAAATAAGTTTCAACTTACATTATACATTTTGTTCCAATGCTAATGAAGTCAATGCAATATATATGGCCCATAAAATGTTGACAAAAAGTAGGTCCACAGCTTCCACCAAACAGCAAAACCTTCTAGCAAAACTGGTACACCTCAAAAATATAGAAAGTATACATGCGTTTTGCAAAAGAGGTTTTCAATGAATAAGAAGCCGATGGAATACTTTAGCAGGTAGGTTGTCCATTGTAATACAAGCAGAACATGAACAAATATGCACTAATAATTTATAATGGTGCTTTAACATGGTACATTTTATTTTACATTAGTTGGTGCGACTAAAATCAATACTCACAGAAGGCATAGATATGGAATTGGACTTGAAAAAGAGACATTTAGCTACAAAGGCATCAAGACTTGTGTGCCTTGTTTCTTTCGCAATGACTCCAATGCAATCCCTAGAAGCATAGTTGGACTAACATGTACACTAGCTATCCTGCAAATGGTATCATGTATGAACCAAAGTATCAGTGCAACTCATTTTTGACATTCGCATTCTTAGAAACCATTCTTTGGTTAAATGGAAGACAATGTTCTTTGATCTTGGATTGCAAGGTCCAGAAATGCTGCAGTCTGGTCAATTTTTTGTTTTATTCATTACTACATAGGGGAAATGTGTCAGGGACATTCAGTTAAAAAACTAAAGAATGCAATTTTTAATGGGTAGAGTAGAAAAGTGCTGAGTAAGTGTTTGCATTTTGCAAATACAATTTAAGCACTTACCACATGCATAACAAATATTGTTATTAAACCCAGAGCTCCTTGTTCTCCTATGTCAACAGTTCAAAAAAGAGACCATCATGCTCTCCGCAGATTAGCTTGATGCATAGAACCAAACATTAATTCAGGGTTAAAAATGAAAAAAGGTACACACTCAAAACAAGTATAGCATGCAACGTTTCATTGACAAATGTATTTCTTTCTCCTGTGTGGACAGCCTCACCTCGTGTACCGTCTGTGGCGAGGCCAGGCTCGCTGTGGATGCCGGTTAAGGATGAGGGTTTGAGGCTCTCAGCCTGGTCCTGAGACTTCACAGGCAGTTTGGAGCCGGCAGCAGGGCGAGTCCCAGCCAAACCTGGGGACAAGGTGGGTTTTGTGCCAGCAACAATGGCTGCTGCAACAGATGGCCTCTCCGTCAGCCGCATTTTCTGATTGCCTGCAAAATACAACATCGCAAGCAGGTAAAGGATCGGCGGCATCCAAAGTCTATATACATTAGCAGCAGCTACTCTTGTCATTTCATTGCTGCGGATTAAAAAGATGGGCAGAAACACAAACACACTAGCATTAGGTAAAGAACAAAATTCTTAAAGCAGGTCTGTAAGCATGCAGGCTTGGACATGCTCCGACATCAAACCTGCTCCCAGTTATGCAACAGTGTAATCATTGGAGAAACCAGTCCAACACCACTCAATTCAAAAGTGGAGGGAGGCAGAAAATCACTGTTGCCTGGTGGCTGGAAATGGTTGGCATCCAATGACATTGTCTTAAAAAGGTATGTGGGGGAATGGCGTTCCCTTAATAGGTGCAGGGGGACAATGACAATATCCCCCTCACCTATGTCCCCCCCCCTCATGGGACAGCTGGAGAAATATCTGAGGGTTGTGAGTACAGTAAGGTAGTTTCCTGCAGGGAGGGACCTCAGTTGACACAAATTCAAAACCTGGGCCCTGGTATGCAGTGGAAATGCCTGTGCTAAGCAGAAAAAGCCATGTTTAGATTTGAATAGAGGTTCATCAGCAAATTTAACATTGGCAGGAATATCTCAAATAGATGGGACGGTTTGCAACTTCATTGCAGAGTAAGCAGAACATTTATACTTGATACTACCAAACTCAAATGGGCTGCAAATTGGAAGTCGCTTATACGGGGATTTATAATTCCAGCCATCTATTGACCTCCAATACACTTTTTGTGCATAACAGAAGCAGAAAAAGGATATGAACAAGGTGCATTTACAGGAGTGCAGCACAAACCAGGCCATGACAAACTACACAGTTAATCATGCAAAGCTCCTGCATGAAAAGCTACATATAGAGGCAATCATGAACACAAAACTTCAAAACATATTATTCCATATAAATGTATTATTCCAAATATGTTATTACTCTTGCCTGGATTATTATTCAATTTGTTTAAAGCGTTGATCAGGCTTTCCTCGAAAATCCCTAAATCACCACAAGGACGGGATAATCCCATTTAAGTTGACTGATTTCATCGCTTTCCCAAATAAAATAAGGCCGGTGCCAGGTGTTATCTAAACAGGAGCAATTCACTGGTTTCAGGAGTTCCACTCACAGATATTGTATTATGCTGGTTGAACTGCTGCAACAATCTTTACGACATCCTTTTCCCCTGTTTTTTCCATTTCGGCAGTCAATTTCCCATTAGAAGTAAAATCCTGGCTGACAACTCCCTCTTCCTTCGCGTTGCCAAGAGGACAGGCGTCGCAGAAGGGGGTGTGTTTATCACCATGTCCCAGGGGGACCGGCAGGGGTGAAGGTGGTACATCCACAACAGAGCCCAGTGGTCAGTGACATACGCTTTACTCATCAGGGACAGGAAGGTTTTGCGTGGAGATGAGCAAACCCGTGAAACACACGCCCTCCCATGGCGTGATCTGGTACTGCAGGGCTAAACGTGTTGTCCGATGCATGCATTCTGGACAAAATTCCAGTCCCAACTGCAGACAAACTGCCGTGCAGGTGACAATCTTAAGAGTAAAGTCAAATCACTGGTCTGCAAACACATTTGAAATCATACTGTTGCGATTCAGAAGGGAGCAGTCTTAAATCCTCACATTGTGGATTTCAAATGTGATTCAATAACTTTTGAAAATGAACCAACAGCTTCAGAGATGCTTATTGGTCCTGACAAAGCTCTGCATTCACGCTCAATCTGGTTTTGATTTGCACATTGACCAATTTCTGGTGCTGAACTGACATTTTCCTCAAACAAAACAGACTCAAACTTGCCTTTTCATGTATTCTGCATACAATTCAAACAAACACTTACAATACAATATTACAACCCAGTGAGTGCTATAAAAGCATAGCAACATTTGAATTTAGAACTGCTAGATGAGTTGCAAGGTAGCTTTGAAGAATACTTTATATACAAAAACCGGGAAAAAAAATTGTCAAGGATTTGCCTTTCAGAACACGATAGCAGGCAGAGCCCCCCCTCCAAATTAAAGACCAAAGCACATCCATTAGGGGAAAGGGGTTAGGTTAAAGGGCAAATGCAGCAGGCTGAGAGCTTCAGAGATCAGGCTGCTATTTAGAGTTGAATGCTTCTGCAGCTC
Source organism: Aldrovandia affinis (assembly GCA_029706075.1). Lineage (NCBI taxonomy): Eukaryota > Metazoa > Chordata > Actinopteri > Notacanthiformes > Halosauridae > Aldrovandia > Aldrovandia affinis. The sequence continues at coordinate 8,148,292 of JAINUG010000006.1, forward strand.
AGTGCCTTAACCTTTCAGTCTCAGACTTGCCTCTCTTCTCTCACAACCAACGCACATTGGTTTCAATTTCCAGAAACAAGCTCCTCTTTGTACAGGCAATGTAATGTGGAAAAAATAAAGCTGTCCGTTCATTACGCTGTGCCTCAGGGATGGGGTAAACGCAAAACTAAGTTTGATCCTGCTGGAAACTCTTCAGAGAAGTGCTGAACAATTTTAAACATATTAATGTAAAAACAAAAATGTAAGAAATATATCATTGTTTCTACCTTTTCAAAAAATGCATTCCTCAAAACAACCGAGCACTCCAAGCTGTATTAGAACATACCTTGTAATAGAAGCATCTGTTACATAACCTAGCACTGCAGAGACAGATTTTCAAACTGAGCACTTCTCCCCCGCATTGCTGCTGAAATGTCTAAAGCTCCTGTCATTTACTTACAAGAGCACAGATCTGATATGTACACGAATGTCAAATGATTATTCCTTGCTGGCGTTCGTGAAAATGAACAGATATCAGATTCCTGTGCCTGCTTGGAAGGTGGATGTCTGGAATGTGCAAGGAATTTGTTCTGCGCTGCAGCGACTTTTTCTCTGCAGCAGAGACTCTGCAGTCAGTCTATGGAACAGTTTGGGGAAAAAAACAAAAAAAAGCAAGGCAGAAAAAGCAAAAACAATAAAGCACAGTACACAAAGCAGACAAGCACACCTACGAACAGGTTAAAAAGGTGAAAAGTAGAAAAAAGGTAAGCAATGAGAGATCTCATTTAACACAAAACTAAAGCCCCTCTCCTGACGAGCCGTTGATGACAGAAAATGCCTGTTTGAGGAGGAGACTGCAGCAGAGGGAAGGAATGGCTACGACGTGAACGGGGGACTGGCTGAGGCAGCGCGTACTCACCGGCCGTGGGGATATGCTTGGTCCTTGAAACAGACATGCTGCCAGAGGTGCGGCCATCTTTGCTGGAAGTGCCCAGATTCAGCTTTGCTACGGGAGGTGGCAGTCGAAGGTTTGCAGTTGGAGCTTGCGAGGATGAGGCGCCTCTCCCTCTGCCGGGGGATGGCCTCTGTCCAACTCTGCCTTTACTCCCGTCTGACGCTGCTGCCAGCTTAGAGGACACAGACTGCAAGAAGTAGTCCTTTTTACTCACAGAGTCCCATGCCAGGAGCCTGAAGTCCACATTCCCAACCCTGACTATGGTGTTGGCCATAAGAGCTTGAAAATGTGAAAGGGGAAAAAGCTCACGCAAGCTCTGAACCAACTTGCTATTGTACTACATTCCCCTTGGGATACTGGCAGTTCCAGCCAAGTTTTTTTTCCCTTCTATAAACACTCAGTGCACATGGAGTATATTTGTGGGCGGCTAGCAGTGTCGTCGTCTTACTCATACTTTCAAAGGAGTAATTAAAAAGCAAGGGAAAGTATTAAAAGTACTTTCTTGTAGTATGAAGTCCCACCCCAAAAGAAAGCATTTTAAACATATGCCTTGTCAATTGTAAATCGTTTTCCATTGTTTAAAGTAGATTTGTACTGTGCCGCTTCATATGAAATATTTAAAACTTTAGCTTTAAGGAAGCCAAAAAAAGTAGTAGTCTAAAATCTAGTTTAAGAAGTAGGTTATACAGTTGCTTTATAAAATGAGACATGCTAGTAATTTCAAAATTCTTCACTTTACTTAAATTGAAATACATTTTTCTACACAGCAGTTGACGGTGGTCAATTCTTCATTATCTACACTATAACTATCAGTCTTGAGCAGTGAATGCATTTTACTTTGATTAGCAATGTTAAAAGTCATGCAACAAAACTACAGGACGCAAACAAGCCTAAACAGCTTTGCAATAAATTCCCAGGCTGGGTAATGTTTTTTAACGACAAAGGCTATTCTTACAACACAACAGCACTCCCTGACCTGCCACAACAAATCAGTTGATCGGTGTGTTTAGAATTAGCACACATCAGCACCATAATGGTGAAAATCTGTGAGTAAACATCTGCCTCCCCCTCAATTGTCTGCAGTTAAACAGGAAAAACAAATCTTGCCTTCATTTAAAGAGAGTAACTGGATTTTTTTGATGCATTAAGATATGCCATTTGCACCCAATCATATAGCTTAAACCATTCCCAACATCACATTAACTGAAGAAATCTTAAAATACAACTGCTGATAAGATTTTAGGACCAGAGGTCATTGAAAGCTCAGCAATCAATATATAGACGTATGCATTTACTTACAGAACATCTTGATGTACTGCCCGGTGTTTCGTCCTGCTGAAAGGTATTTTTCGGATGTCCATGTTCAGGCGGAGTCAGGACGGTGGTAACAGTGATGTTATTGATTGAAGAGCTGCCATTGGCCGGCATCTCCCTCTTTAGAGAGACCACTGTGGGGTCCCTGTGGGTTTTGGGCTTCAAAGCAGAATCACACTCAGAAACTCTGCGAGGCCCGGCCTTCGGAACCACTCCCTTATTTTTACTTAAGGATAACCTATGTCTTTTATTCCCATCAACTGATTCCTCTTTTCTTTGGACGGCCTTTATCGGAGGGCCAACGAGGGTGTTCAGATGGGCAGGAGCAGATTTACCAGGGGTGGGCATTACTCGAGCAAAGTTGGGCACTTTCAATGGGATGGTTGGTCGGGACATGATTTTCGCCTTGATGTTCTTGAAGTCTGGCTGGGGAAACCTCTTGGGGTCGGTTTTGGGGTGCTTGTTTGCCACAGACTTGGGTGCCTCGTGCCCACGGGCGGCGTCGAGATGGTTGTACCCGACTGCACTTTCACAATTTTAGCAGCAGGGCTACCCATGTCACTCTGGAAAGGAAACTCGGTCAAGGATGGAATGCAAAAAGTCTCATTTGAACCCTGCACTGGAGTGGAGGCTTGCACATCGCAACTGCTGTCAGAGCCCTCTGAAAACACCCGAAAACACCTATTCTCAATGGGAGTACGTGGTCCAGGGCTACACTGTGGCTCATCAGCAAGGTAAGTTTTACTTAATGCTGCTGGAGAAGAATATTTACACTCAGCGGGCATATGAGTCGGGTCTGGTAACATTTCTTTCACGTCCATTTCATGTGGCAGGCCAATCGGACTTTCAGCAGGCACCAATTCCATGCCCCCACTAGTCAGCGGAGGGAAAAAATGAATACCATCTCGTTGGGAATTGATATCCTCATCTGCAACACCCGTCTGACTTTTGTCTTGAAGGCCTTCATGAACATCAGGCAACACCACAGACAACATGCCCATTTCAGTGGGTGTGGAAGCAGGGCCGGTGGACTCTCCAATCAAAAAGATGCTCAGTGACTTGTCACTCTCGGAATCATTCAGACTGAAACTGTTTTTCCTCATCACCATCTCCCCAGAGCTCACAGACATGGTGGAGTCTCGTCCGTCATCACTGGAGCCACGGTGCCCTGGGACAGCGGGCCCTTCACTGCCCTCGGTCATAGCAGAATCCGGAGACGAGTCGGCGCTCCCGTCACTGCCCGCACTTCTGCAGCCAATCGGGTTGCCATAGTGCTCCTGCACCAAGGAAAGGTTTTCATTCCAGTTATCCGACTTGGTGTCCAGGCACACAGACTTAGATTTTTCCCTGAACTCCAGGTGCGCTATCCCTTCTTTCTGCCCACAATGCAAGGCAAGGAAAGGGGTGGGACTGAGGTGCTCATTGGTGAGCATGCGGTCAACTGTGACGTGCTCAGCAGGAGGGTCCTTGCTCAGGCAGCAGTCCAGCATCTCCACGTCAGCAGGGCTCCCCCGGCTGCTGCTGCTCAGACTGCTGATGCTCCTCATGGAGTCCGGGGAGGAGACTTTGTCACTGTTACAGGAGACTTGGTTGCCGTTTTGGTCACCAGAGTCCAAAACAAGGTGCATTCCTCGAGCTGGGCCTTCTGAGCTCTTGGCTCGGATACGGATATGAGCACTTGATTTGTGTACACTCATTATGAAAGAAATGTCTGAACCAGTTGTCAGGTCACCAAAAATGTGAATGTGTTTGATTACTGTTGGATTGTGGACTTTGACAAGCTACAGTTGAGTTGCTTCAGGGGTCGGGGTTACACATGCTGGTCCAATAAGGTATTATCCATCTTCTACTGTGGCAACTTCAGGACCAGCAAGAAGAAAGCAATCTGGAAATAAAAAATATATATATTGTATTGATGAGGACCAGGACTTCCACACAGTGAAAAGTACTTACTTACTTCAAGTAAAGTTTTTTTTTTTTTTAACCATTTGTTATACCTTGGAGATTTACTTGTTAAATGAACACTTGAGACAAACCCAGTTATAATATATGCCATTTAGCAGACGCTTTTATCCAAAGCGACTTACAGTAATGAATGGATACATTTTCAGTATATGTGGCCCCAGTGGGGATTGAACCCACAACCTAAGCGTTGCCAACGCTGTGCTCTACCAACTGAGCCACAGAGAACCAGTTATGATCACATTTGTAGGGCTGACCCCATTTAGTCGACTGGTCGATTGTTTGGTCGATGGGCTGTTGGTCGACCAAGATTTGTTTTGGTCGAGCAGTCGCGCGAAATAAAAATAATAATAATAATAATAATTCTCCACACAGCATGAGACACCTAGATTCGCGCCACAGTTCGGCGCTCTTGTCAGTAGAATAATCCATTCTGGATGCTGCGGGTATGGCAGTGACAGTCCTTCACTCTTTACATAGCTAGGCCTATATATGTTCTCTTTAAATTATATTAGGCAGTTAAGGTAATAGTAATGTTGTGAATAATTCTGCAAAACTAATAAAAGTAACATTTTATAATAAATGTGTTTTGCTAATTGTATGGTTTATATATTTATAACTAACATGCGTAACACCCCCTTTCATGCAGCCTATACTGTATCCTTCTTGTTTTAGGCATGCGAATGCGCATTTTAATTGTAGCCTAAGATTTGCCTACAGTTAGGATTAGTGATATAGGCATACTTTAATTAATCATTTCGATATAACCTAAGAACATAATGTCAAAGAAAAAATCTGGAGTATGGCTGCATTTTGTTTTAGTCACGGACGATCCAAAAAAAAGTGGAATGTAAACTTTGCAAGCGCATTTTCCAAGGCAGGGTTTATCGTTAATAAAAGGAGCAGCCTTTTGCCAAAAAATGTAGAAAAGCTAGTGTTCCTGTGCTAGTTAGCCTATTGTTACTCATTTGTGTCATTCACCTAAAGTTATAAAACATGAAAATAAATAGGGTGTGTCATATAGAAAAATGTTTCGACCAATCGAAAAAAATGGACGACTGTTGGTCGACCAAGATTTGTTTTAGTCTCTCAAAGCTCAAGGCTGAGCGGTATTATATACAATTTGCTTTAAGGGATAGTGATGTTCTTAGATTCATATTGTAAATAGCAGCAATGTTGACGTGTAAACAGAAGCAGTCAACTCAGCATTGTCCCACTTTAACATTCACATTTAACATTAACTTCAATGTCAACTGCCATGCCCTGCCAGACTGGAAACATTTTATGAGGTAGTCCATGAGGGGTGGCTGAAAACCTGCCTGTATGAAAAGTACAATGAGATTGTGAAATCAATATACAAATTGAAACATACAAATGTTAAATAAAATAAAAATGCGTTTTGCTGCATTGAGTTAATGAACAACTCGTCATATTGTGGTTATCTATTGTGTAAAGTTTCAAGTATACATAATAGGCAAACATGGATATTAGATGGAGAAAGGTTGCCCATATGGATCTAATGAGGCTCTATGTGCATGTTAGTATTTTATGTAATGTAATGCTCTTTAGAATAACTTGTGCACTGTGATTAAGCTACAATTACCATTGCACATTTTAAATTTCCCACTATGTTTAAGCTTTACACTCAATACCCATTACTAGTTTCCCTGTTCCTATGTTAGTCCATGTGCAACATGCCAAAATATGAAATCTTCAAACACAAAGATATATTCTATATTAGCTCCTACAGCTTTTAAGATGTAGACCAAACTATAACAAGCTATACTACTGTACCCAAATTTAGCTTTCTTTCCATTTGTCATGTAGATCTATATATAAACACCAATACTCAAATTCCTTTGTACCATTTGTTAACACACTGGGAACTTCTGAAGTCACTCACACCACCATTGCGGTCAGAAAACCAACTAAGCAGCCGTTGGTGCGACAGTTTGCCAGACATAGCTACTGAGCCATCTCCCTTTACAGGTGGCCAATTAGCTGGCAATAGGTATGCTACTCTATTGTTGAAAGGTTTATTCACAGATATGTTAAAATACACAGCGTGTTGCATTTTGAACTAGCTAGCAAGCAATGATCCAATTGATCTGGCATTCATTAACCAACTAATGAATATGAATGTGTATATTTTGGACAATTATTGAACAGCATACAAATGGCATGATCCTATTTGATGACAGATGGGAGTTGGCCATCTTTCCTTCCATTGTCTACGGCTTCATCAAAACCCTGGAAATCAATAGAACTACCAGGACCCTCTAATTTGTCCCTTTCACCTGAAAAAAAAAATAGAGTTCTGTGGGCCAGTCAGGACAAGTGTCTTGAATTCATGCAGGGTAAGGCCAGTTTAAGAGCAGAAACAAATTAAGACAGAAATGCATCCTGGAATGCGCACACGCACACACACACGGTTTATGACCTTCTAGCTTGCAAGCCATACTGGAGTCACCGACACCATCAGTAATTATTCTACTTTCATACATGGACAAAACTCAAGGTTACCTTTTTTAATTAGGTTATTTTTAATGATTCAATTAGTGAACCATTCCTTAAGACTTAAAATAGCACTAGCCTCTATCAACTTTGCATTACCTAACCTGCAGCCATGCACCCGTTTACAGCTGTAGCCTGACAATTCCATCCGGTGGAAAGCCACTCACTACACAAATCAATGTGAAATAAGAACCCATAGTTAAGGTTAATCTGGAATGGTAGATAAAAAGCAGAAAATAAAGAAATGAAGGTAATGAGAAAAGTGTAATTAATATTCAGGACATTTCTAAAACAATTTCTATGTTTTCTATTACTACGCTCATAAATGCAGAAGAATGGCAGCTCATATCACCGTTAAAGCAAAACGGCACTCATAAGACATGTAGGCCTTAAACAATAAGGTTTATCCATAAACTGCATGCGCATAGGCATAAGTTTGAAAATGCAATATAATGCACACCCAATATCATTGAGGTATACAGTGACAAAACCTACAAAATAACATTTTTGTTTTCAACTCACACTTGCAGATAAAATATGAAGGCTTAATACAGAGAAATTTGGCAGACATTATAAATCTGTTCTGAAATTACAAACTGCTGAACTGTTACTGGCATGGTATTTAAGCAAGAGCAAGATTTCAACTGAATAAACATCATAGCCCTGCGCTATTTGTTTTGCCAGAATATTTCACTGCCCTTAAAAAGCTTACTACCAGGAATCCAGCCATTTCCCAGGTGTAGATTTCCCCCAGATTATACAAATGTTACACTGTTGGTGAAAAGAAAAGAAAAAAATTAACCAGGAAGTTCTGGTAGACAGAGAAAGTTGTTTTGTCAAGTGGCATGTGGCATAAGGTGGACTGCCAGTAATTTACTGAAGTTCTTCATTTTAAAGGACTCCACTGTTAAAGCAATTATCCACTCACAAACCCATTAAGTGAGGAGTATCAGCCAGATTTGTCACAGATGTTGAAATGTTCATGCCTGACCATGGGCAGGGGATTGGGGATTTTAAGACCAATTTAAACCAACTTTGCCTTGTACTTTAAGAGCAATGACAAGCTATTGATCAACAGTAATGCATTCCAAATTAACAACACTTAAAAACATTTTTGAGAAATGTCATTACATTTTATACATTTAAGTTTAATGCATGTAAACATTTAGGGGTCTTGCCATCCCATTAATAGTCACTTTCAGCGGTTCTGGCATGAACCCACGAAAGTGACTATTGACGGGATGACAGGTACCGGTATGAAAACGTTCCCAGGGGACAAATGGCCATTGAGTAAACGCCACACTCAGCACTTTGTATTTGGGCAAAACAGTGAGCACATTGTTAAAGAATTACTAGACATGGAAAACAGCTGCTGCATGTGCATTTCTATACCATCACAGTGTTAAGCAAAGATACAGGAGAATTAACACAGCGGACAGGGTTGGGTTTAAAAATTCCATCCAGTTCTTTGTGGTCAGGAATATCAAATTCCATGTATCCAGTCCACTCTGGTCTTAAACTAATGAGATTTACTGTTCTGTGATACCCTATTGAATTGTTAATGACTGTAGAAGACACAGAGCAGGCAGCCTGCAGCAGCAGCTCCATTAAAAATGAATTAGTTACCGACAATGGAATCAGGGTGCAATTTTTGCCACAACACATGATGGTCCACAGACAGGGGCAGAAGTGTTCTCTACATTTCTCAAATGTAGATCTAGACACACTGGCATGTCTGCACATTTTGACACATCCATTAAACAATGGAATTTAAAAGGTTTGTCAAACTGAAGTAGTCAAATTTTGTAAAGGAGTTGTTGATATTATGTAATAGAATAACTCATACACACACACACACACACACACACACACACACACACACACACACACACACACACACACACACAAATATACACAAATACACACAAAACACACACACAGCAAGCCTAATACTGTAGTTTTCCAATGTAGCTGGCTGAACTTGATAGTTGAGAAAACATGAATCCATCCCCCCTGCACTGCCCTGATGTTGCACTGCTGACTGAAGCAAGTGAGAGTGCAGAGACTGGTGGAGCGAGTTAATGCGGGGTGGCCGCTGGATGCATGAGCAGTCATGACTGCCAACACTGGCCCGGGACGGACTGATCAGTGTTTGGCACGAGCGAGGAGCAGCACCCAGACTGAAGGGAGGAGGGCTCTGCAGTCAGGACTGCATGAACCAAAATGCCCTGTTGTCTACCATTGTGTTTGGTTTAGCTCGATGGGATAGAGACTGGACCATAATGGCCATTGCACCCTCCTAGACAAACACCGCATTGTTGTGGCCCTGGAAAACAAGCAGCGTATCAGTGCACAAATGCTTGAACTTTTCCAAGAACAGCAAACCCCAATTTACTCTATGCCTTTTATACATTAACCATTGATCTGAAAAGTTCAGTATTAAGAAAAAGGCAATGTTATTATTGTGATTGGATTACCAGTAATAGTAAAATATAGCCCAAATCAAATTACTTTGGTCCACTAGGAATTCTATTATAGTACTTTCACAAAGACTTTCGCAAAATGAGAGTAAAATGCTCATCTGCCACAGACGTCAAGTTTAACATTAATGGTCAATGTTCTTCCCCGCCCCCCAGAACTCAAATCTGTCAGTTCTCCTTACAATCATGGCAATCTCCTCAGGGTACATGGTAATTCAACATCATTCTCAATTGTTAGAAGAAAAGCTCTGCACGCTTTGCTGCACTCCTGTCAATTGCAATAATAAAGAGGAATGTTTTAAACAGAGAGGAGGAACAAATAAGAACTCCTTGCCATTTCATTAAGGTGAGCAAAACACCACCATACAAAGTACAACCTTTAAGTGGATTTGAAACAAAAAAAATAATAAAAATCTGCATTTTACAGTGGTTTCAGGGATGATATGATACTTTAACATTTAAACACACCTTTATCCACAAGCCTAACTGTTATAATGGAGAGAAGTTTGACAACAGTGCTGGTCTTGAATTTTCCATACCCCAATGAAGACTCCTAAACTTAGGCTTATGTGTCTATTGAGCTGGGAAAGAGAAGGGGTGAAGTTGTGCTGAAAAGTGAAAATGGCCACTGAAAAGCAGCAGATACATTTGTGAATGGTTTCTGTTGCACAAAACAATTACTTTTGTTAATATGTTAAGCTAAAAAGCTTACTACACTCACAAGAAAAGAAACAAAGACATGGCACACCAGGTGTGGCCCAATTTTCCAATAAATCTATTTATGGGCCTAAACAAAGTTCAAAATTGTTCAATTTAAAATGTTGGACCATGAGAAATGATGCTGCCAATTGAATGTAACACATAATGCCTGCATAAACAAACTACCATTCCTTTCTCAAAAGAAAAGTACACCCATTCTACACTTCAAAAGGATCGGATTAACATTTTTTCTGATGCCATCCACGGGATGCAATACCAACGTCTACAACAACTTGCTCCAAGGATTCATATAAAAATATATACTGGTTTCTAAAAACATTTGGAGCACAGGCACACAATTTGATTTCAAATGGGGGCTTGAGGGCTTGGAGTTTTCCTTCACTATGACTTAATAATTTGACAACTGACATACTGGTATGTACGGTTGCCATGCTAACCATCAAAGTTTATGGAAATACTAATCACAGCTTTCACATTTGCCACCAATGGCATCTTTTAAGATGGTGTGAGGGTTCTTGGATCTACTCCAGAAGATCTTAGCACCAACATGGTGATCTTCATTGGTGATTAGTGGGTGGGTCAAAGTTAATGTGGCTCGAAGGAATGGCATTAAATCAAACTGAATGACCCTTTGAAGTACTAATAAGTAGTTTGTTTCCAAAGTGGATAGCACTGGGATATCATGGTAAACTCTTGTACAATGAACAACTCCCACTAACTTAGGTTTGAAATGTATGATGAGTGTTCTCTGAGAGCTATAAATTGATACTTAATCCCTGCATTAATTCAGTTTTTCCCATGGGACGTTCTACATCTCATGCCTGAAGTAAATATGGCCAGAGTGTAAACTCCAGACAAGCTATCCAGCAACTATTTCACAAAGGAATTTAACTTGCTTAAGAAAGAAACACATTTCTGGGATACAGTAAAGTTATATTTTATGCGGTTGGAAAACAAAATACCTTTTCTATTAAAAGCGGTCATAATATATAATTTCATATGATAATAACAATTACCTATGGACAGCCTTTTCCCATCTGTAAGCAAAATACATCTTACTGTGCGGTACATACAAATGACTTACACCTTTCTTAACTCTACCCTCTGCTTAATTTTATACTTATACAATAGTTGTAGAAATAATTTCCTGTACTTAAAATTGTACAAGATACATTTTACTTAAATTGCTTAAATTTAAACTGACTGGCAAGTTGAATCAATAATGTCCTGCTGAAGCCCCAATGCAAGAAAAACATTTGATGAAAATGTTTTTTTAAATGGCTGGGAAACAACGCATCACTCCAGGCTGAATGAAAGGTTTCCTTGGGAACGGAGAGTATGCTTAGTCATTTACAGTCCGACTTCTGCAGTCCAGGGCTAGGCATTTAAAGAAACAACATCCACCCCAAATTAATGCTCAGATCCACTGCACATTGGACTCGGGTGTGCTTCCCTTTTCACAGCGATTGATATCATGTAAACAACATTCATGGCAGGTATTTTTAGATTAACAGTTTATCCAAGCATTCATGTCAGACATTTACAACTCCCGATGTCTCAGTAACTGTTCATCAATGTTTTGTAGCATAATGGAGAACAAAAGATCAAAACATTTGGCACATTTTACAGAAGTTTTAGTTAACTCTCCTACAAAAAAACACACGAGTCATCATTTGCCATTACTATTCAACCAAGTTATTCTCTCAATAACCTATGATTACTGATTCAGTAACAAACGGAATATGCAGAATTTAAAGATGCATGCCCTTCTGTGTAACGCAGGTTCCAATTCATGGTTATTGACACCAGACAGAAATCTCAAAATCCACACGGTTTCACACTGACCACATGCATCTAGACCTACAATAAATACAATACAACAGACTAAATTGACAAGGCATGTCAATCACAAACCTGTGCGAAAGCACACACATCATGCGGAATGAGACTTACCAGGCAGGTAGTGCCCGACGTTCCAAACACTGAGTCAGAGCTGCAGATCCCCATTAAGCTACTGAATCTGCCAGGACTTTCACTCTCAGCCTCAATCCCATTAGTGCTTCGCAAAGCACTAAAATAGAAAAAAAAAGCCCACTTGGGTGCAGAGAGCCACAGCAGTTCTGATGTGAGCTCTTCTCCGCGCGGTCTAGCCCGGCCGTGCAGCAGTAATAAGGGCTAAACTGTGGGATTTTTCCAGGCAGGCAGGAATTTGTTTTTCCTGGGAACTTCTTGCCAGCAGCTCATCCCAAACTACAGCGTGCACGCACACATACACACTTGTGCCTGCACTGCTTTGCCCGAGTTCAAGGTCCACCTTGGGAGTGCCTTCGCTGTAGCGTTCCTGTGCTAAGTTTACTGGAGAGCAACTGGTTACCTTATCCATGTCAGGCTCACTCCAGGGTGGGAGGAGCCTTCACTTGTCAGACCAAATCAGCATTCACTGTTGCTAAGCAGCCAAAGTCCCTCTTTTTATGAGAGAACAGATTGGCAAGCCTTTTGGCAACCGGACGGAAACTTAAACTGGACAAAAAGCAAGCAAAAGAGAGCAGGCCTAAAAGTTTATATAATATTTATGACATACGGATCCTTAGGTTATACCACATTTTTACACATTATACAAGTCGATTAAATATAATCCAAACACATGACTGCTAATTTTGGATCCCAAGAGACCAACACACAAATGCATAGTCATTCAACACACAACCTTTCATTTGATAATTCAGTCAAGTGCCTTGATTTCAAAATCACTTGTCTCAGATAGGAAAAGTCATAGGTAACGTTAGTGAAATGACAGAATACAACATATATAAAGCTAAACAATGTAGAGTGCAAAAAAATAAAAAAAATAAAAATAGAATAACAAAATAAAAAATAAAAAATATATATATACATGAGGCCTCAAACAATGCCAAATATTTTGCATCACTGATGTCTCATAAAGGGTCACACACACACACACACACACACACACACACACACACACACACACACACACACACACACACACACACACACACACACACGATATATATATATATATATATATATATATATATATATATAGGCTAGCCTTACTGGTAAACAAACAGCACACTGTGGATTCTGACAGCATAGCAGAGCCATTGAGTGCATCACAACAGTTCTATTTTCTGCTTAATCCATATAAGGTCGTTAGACTGAAGAAACAACCTTGGCTAACAAAAGACACCAGCCATGGTAAACTTGTTTATCTAATCCTCAGTGGGTCAGGGAGGGATTTACACTTCCTCAATTCATGAAAAGGAGTACAGCCAGATACTGTAACTAAGCTTAAAGTATTTCCACAATATCATCATTATCCAAGTGGTAATGGTTCCTCCTCACGCATCTGTCAGATGAACTTCGATGTATAAAATGCTCTGGCCCCAAGATCCATTTATTAAGCCTCCTCTATTCAAACAAAGAAGCTTCCTGCCTGCACAAGTCATCTCCAGCTTAAAAATCCATTACAGTTGAAGAAACTGCCCACTTCCTAAAAGATGTGACTGCCATATTTAACTTTAGCAGAAGAGTGTCTGTTTGGACAATCAGCAATATTTTCAAAACAGTCCCATCCACCCACACTGCACAGAAAGATACTATAAACTATTATACGTGCACTTCAGACACCTGGTATTGTGTTCAAATGAATTCTTTCCAATTTTAATGCATTTTGGCATTTCCACCAGACAATTTACTCTACACAGTATACATCTGCCTGACCTGAAGTTTCTTTAACCAGTAGCAACTATGACGGAGCTAATTAAAATGGCAAAAATATGGATTAATAAAATGTAATTCACGTGTAAAAACAAATGGTGATATAGTGCAGGCTGAAAATGACTGGGCTTTTACAGCAAGCCAGTCAGAGGGCTGGTAAGTGAATCAGCATCGTTATACTATAGCCAAGTTTGAATTGGAGTACTACGGTTACCAGTGTATGACATCACCATATTACCATTGAGAAGAAACATATGGGAAAAACTTAAGACTCAGCAGGGTTGTAATTACAGAAACTATAGATGATTGCAAACTGTGGCAGCGACCACTTACTATACAGACCCATTATGTAAACAAAAGATAGGACAGCGCCACGTATGAGCGGTGCAGTGGGAGCATGAGCCCATGCAAGGCTCAAAAGTCAGAGGAAGTCATCAGTCATTATCATCAATGGACCTGAAAGCGCAATGTTTCATAGCAGCCACAGCCAAGATAAATCACGTATCAGCACCACACACATTTCCCCAAATGAATTTCCCAGGCGGGAATAAAACGTGTTTATTTATGGAATATGCAGCAAGCGTAGTGGATTGGTTTCAAGAGCATGGCTGGTACAAATAAACACATGTGAAACAAGTTTAGAGTACAGAATCTTTTATTGGGCCAGTAATCCAAATACCCCACCGTCCCTCTCAAGTGTATAAGTTACAGCACATACTGTATACTGTGACAAAGCAGAACAACTGGCAGACTCAATGAAGCAGCAGAGTTAATCTCAGGGGTGTACTTTCCCTCAAGTCCAGACATGAAACCTGAAAAAGTCACTCTAAATGACAGCGTGGGTAGTATTAATTAAAAAGCACTTGTATTCAAAGTCCTACAAGGTCAGATAAGGGCTACGCCTCCACATTTAAAGAAAATAATTATCATGCTAGCAAAGACATCAAATACAGTCAACAAGGAAAGGTTTGTCTTGCGCAACATACAATATTCTGTCTGTGTGGCATGCAAAGCTTCACCTTACCTTACAATTAGCCATCAGAACGACTGGCAGAGGAGAATGCGAGGAGCGCGTGTGCATGAACAGCAGGGTCCTTAGTCGCCGAGGGAAGATGAAATTCGCTAGCCTGACAGTGTGGGAGTGTCTCACTGCTACAATGGGAGCATAGTGGTGCCTACGGATACTGATCGCACATGAAAGCAGAGTCAACCCTGAGCCCCTCAAACAAGTGCTTTCCCTGAGGACAGCGTAAAAGCTTTGCAAAGGCTACTTAAAAAAGAAGAAAAAAAAAAAAAAGGATCACAGAGTACCTGTAACATGGTAAATGTTGGCCCATTTTATTGTTCAACAAAAAGTATTTTAACTACTCAAAATGTAATGATTTATACCAGCTTAGGGGCAGCATTAATATTCCATTAGAATAATGTGAGATATGGTTAGCGCAAGATGCCTACATCACTTGCAGCAACAAGGTCTGCATGCGCTATTACCCTTGTCCTGTGGTTCTGGAAAAATGAATAAGAAGCCACCAAGACAACTAATGGGTCTTTAGCAGTGGCCCTATGAGAGCACTCTCAAACACACAGGAGACCATACTGGACACTCGGGTTGAGAGAATAGCCATGAATCCACACACTGCTCGATCATTGTCATACCTGCGCTGCCTTGCAAAACTCAGCCCAAAGCCGGGACTGGTGTAGATTCCCAAGGATTCCAAAGCTGTGCACAGCTCACCACTGCCTTGCATGGAACAACAGGCCTCCAGGGTAAGCCATGATATTTCACCTACCATGCCAGACTGACAGGCTTTAAAAAAGCAGCTGGGCTCATTACTGTGCTAGAGGCATTTGATTGAAGTCAGAGGAAATAATATAAATGTTTGCAACAATCTAGGCCAGTGGTTCCCAAACTTGGATCTGGGGTCCCACTGGGCATGCTACCTGTCGTTCCAGGTAGGGGTATTTATTTTAAACACTTACCCAAATGCAAACCAACTAGCTGATTTGATTGGCTTACAAATTGCACACGAGAGTAAGCTACAAATCAGTTTGTCTGCCCTCAAAAATATAACCGGTCTTTCCTTGAATAAACATGTTTTTAGCTGATCAATACTGGTGTGACTGGCTGGCCAAAGTGTACCATCGATCTGGATGATATAGGGTTTGGAAAGCAGTGCTTCACCTGATAGAGCTGCAGTCAGCAATTGGGGCCTTAAAGCAACAGCAAGCTAGGTATGGTTTGAAGAATGGACACAGTGAAGCACGGAATTGCATAGCCTGAATGGACCATGCATTTAGAGTAACTCATTCCTTTCTAGATGTCATTTCTTATGAGGTCATCAGTCTTCTGTGCCGTCTATTTTCTAATTCCCAACACCCAAGTTGTCATTTCCACCTGACATACACATATCAGGTGGCTATTCGGGAGATCTGACTGCCTTATGTAAAAATAGATTGGAGGGGTAAACATACAATAAATCAAAGGACTGCAATTCTTCACTGTGTGGTACGACATGCCCATCAACACACGTGCTCAGTCTCAAATGTACACAATGTTCAAATGATTTCCCAAGCAACTTATTTTTAATGAATTTTACATTAGCTCAGCAAAGACAAAAGTGGTTGAGAACACAGATATCTAAATTCAAAGTATGTATGAGGACACTTTGGTATATTATTCTTTTTTAAATGGAATACACTTAAGAGGACTGCAATGCTTTATCTATTCAAATTTGGAAATCTAGCAACAAATGGGCCTTGTTGTCAAAGTAGGCACATAGTTATTATTATTTAAATGTTTGTATGCATGTGCCCTTGAGACATTTGTTTGCATTCAGGGTTGTGGTCCAAGAGGGCCTTGGTCACTTTGTAAAATCCCTAACAGGAGCCCTGGTGTTCACCTCAACACTAAAAAGTTCATATGCTTATGCATATGGGAGATCCGGTTACAATACTTAGGATTGTGACCACCAGTTGGCCTGTTTGAGACCCACCACAGTGCTTCCTTTATGGTCTTCAATGGGGTCAGACAACAGAGGTAGAATGCAAGTAATGAATAAGGAATGCTAAAACAATGCATGCTCACTCCTTTGTCAATAGAAAACTCATTTAAAAAAGATTTGCCCTTAAAACACATACATTGTCACTCACATGTTAGCAAAGGTTAGCAATAAAGATATGAATATGAGCTGAAAATAAATGACAATATGCAATGACTTAAATGTAAGCTTGAGTACACAACTCAATCACTTAATATAGTACTACATATATATATACACATACAGTACATATATACAGTATATATATATTAATAAAAGGAAAACTCTGGGATATGTAGAGAACTGGGATAACTGTACTGATGCTTCAATTGGTAGACAAAGTACAATAGGCTTGTAAATAACTTGTTCTTAAAAATCTATACCATGACCAAAACAATTTTACCAAAGGGGATCATTTCTTTTTTCTTTGAAGTCTGTTCAATTAAAGTCAGGCCAATTACTCCAGGTTACAGACTTCCAAAAAAATATGTATACATTTTAAGTTGATATAAAACGAATTCACTGAATCACTGCAGTATAGACCTAATTCCTCTAAGTATCAGTGTACACGAGGATTTAATTGTCATTTCTTATATTTATCACATCTTGCCAATACTTGAGTGCCTCTACATGCTGTGATTAAGTCAGAACATACACAACTAGCAACATAAAATAAGAACCAGCCCCCACCCCACCCCACCCCACCCCACCCCACCAACATAAACACTACCACACATAAGTACACTATTAATCAGCAGTTCATCAACATTACAATGACTATTTTTGAGGATTTACAAAGCAGCCACAAGAAAAGCTGCCTCAAACAAACCAGTAAGATCAACAAACTAATAAATCATTTTATCAAGGGCCCAATTTGATCAAATCTTATTTCCAAATTAAGAAACTTCCTTCGCTCTCACGCACACTATAGGTTAGAAGTAAACACCTTCCAAATAACCGCCTCCTTGGCTGCTGCCTCCACCCAAGTAAACACACAAGTAAAGCTGTACCAGACAGTCATGTTCGTTTCTGCCAGCAAAATGGAACCATGAATGCTATGTGTGGTTATGTTTTTAGTTGCCATGTTAGGATTGGTACATGGTCAACACGAATGAAAGGAGTAGCTACATTACACTGTACTTGTTATAGAACACGTTCTATTCATCTTTATAAAATCATTAGCGTTCATTAATATTTGCGCAGCTTATCCACGTTGAATAGCCTACTTGCATAAAGCCTTGCAATTATTAGGTGAGCTCCTATAGGCTCAATGAACTGTCATACAGAATCAAGGCCTAATTAATCAAGTTTGGACTAGCTGCAATATTGAGCTAATCACGTCATTTAAAGTATAGTGTAATTTACCCTATTGGGGGTAGACGTAGGCTACCTTGTACTGAGATAATATAGCTAGATTAGCTAATTCGGTTCTGAGTCTCGATCAATATTTGTTGTCTCTATGTATGGTTACAAAGTCTAACATTGTTTTTGTTGTTGGTGTTGTTGTTTTTACAAAAAATGGGGCAAGAGAAACATGCCTAGGCTACTGTATGTGTCTGAAATAATATCACGAAATAAATGCAATAGTACATCTACAATAGTTGCACGAATTTATTGGCGCTATAGATGCCTAGACAGGTCGGCGAAACAAAACATATTAATACATTAAATCTAAATACTTTAAACCAGCGGTGTCAAACTCATTCCATCGTGGGCCGAGTGTGTGCAGGTTTTTGTTGCAACCAGTGCACAACACCAGGTGATTTCAATTAGTTCCCCTCCTTGGTTGAAGGAAGCTAATTAGTGAAATCACCTGATGTAGTGCACCGATTGCAACAAAAACTTGCATACACTCGGCCCACGATGGAATGAGTTTGACACCCCTGCTTTAAACTAACTAGCGATGCAACAAAGCACCCCATGCAGAATCAGTAGGCTTTTTATTTTGAAAAATATCAGGCCTGTTTTTGTTTGTAACGGCATTGATATAACGAAACTATTTGAATGTGTAAATATGACACACCTTTTAAAGGTAACAATCTAAAATATAAGCCATACTCACTGAAATCACCATGGCCTGCAGGCAGAAACACGAAGCCCCGGAGGCCAACCCTCTTCACCTGTGCGAAAGGTGACGTCACCACCAGCATGGCATATCATCTTTTGGTAACCACCAATTACGTTTAAAAAATTACCGTTATGGGGCCTTTTGTTTGAGTAAAATACTTGCATTTCCAATGGGGCGGAGCAGGTGAATTAAATCGTGAAATTTAGACCAGGTATTTTAGAGAACCGTATTTGGGGAAAACGGCAATGTAAGATCAAATGTCTTAAATACATACATTAATTTACATTTATAAGAAATTACAGTGTGAAGCTTCACAAACCTCTTCTTTGGTGGAGACCAAATGCAATAGTTAGGCTATGCCAACATTTTCGCAGATCAATCAAAATGCTTCACTTTCAATGTAATAATCAAGAATCATTCACCAATCACTATCAAATACACCTAAACTGAAACTCAGACTCATTTCGGGCAAGTACTCTTAACTATTTCTAACCGAATGTTACTTTCAAACAATACCGATATAGCTAGGCTATGTTTAACCCCAATAACATTTTTGGCTTCTAGTCTGAAGTAAACCTTCAAATGTTTGCAAAATGTATGTAAAAATATATTTCATGTAGGCATTTTTCTTTTAATCCTTTGCAAAAATCATCGTTCTTGATTTGGGCCACAATGTATTGTTATATTATTAAACACTTTGTGTGCACATAATAATGTTATGTTATTCGAAATGATGATTAAAGGATTTTCTTGCAAATATATATAGTAGGCTATATTCAAATAAACGCACACAACACCCCATCTATCTTTAAAAAATAGTATTTCCATGTAGCCTATTTAAATACAGTGTATCCAAGTGTACTCACCTTTGTCACGTTTTGACTTTGTCTTCACTTTTTGAGGATTTCAATCACAGGATCATCATGGCATATGATTTAACACAGCTGCATTAAATGTCGGCTCTGTTACATCCGGAAGCTATATCTCGTGCTGCTGAGATACTAGAAAAGGTGTTTTTATGTTAACCTTGCATTTAATCAAGCATAGATTTACAGGGATATTACACCACAGAAACCAGACCAGTTATTATAGTGAGACATTTAAACTTTATTTTAATGTTTGCTCAGAAAGTGATATTGAAACAGTCACACCCCCGAAAGCTGTTTCAAGTCCATTCTGCTACATCAGGAAAAAGGAAATATGACATCAGATTCAGCAGGATATCTGGTTAGTTGATTCAGGATATCATGCCAGAAAAAGAACTCCTCTGGCTCTGATGCTTGTGTCTTTCTGTTCCCACTACTGTACGAGGATTTATAAGGATCCACTGTACCATTGTGCAGCTTTGTAATATTATTTTGAGCTCTGTAGCAGTTACACTGAAATCCATGGTTGTATAGAATATTTTATATCACTGCAAGCAATAAAATGTGTTTTTTATGCAATTATGTCAGTTTGGGTAGAATATAGCTAAAGGGACTATATAGTATATATCAAAGTGCATTCAATCAACAATCATAGCCTCTTAATTACGCTGCTGTTCTTAGTGCATGCTTGACCCTGCCCCGCTGTATTTTAACAAACCGAACGTTCGGTAGGAGAATGTATTCTTTGAACAACGCAGCTCATGAAACTCCTGTGCTCCTCTGGGTCCCCTGATGCATCTGGAGGTAGCACCAGAAGTCTGGATTCAATACCAGACCGTGGGGCACGTCCACACAGGGGAACAGTGTCTTAACAGGATGAGCCACCCAGCAGCTCCTATAAATCATACCTTTACATTTTTACAATTGCATCACTGTCAATTTGAGGGATGAGAAGTATTGGAAACAACACTATATCATTAAAAGCTATAGCTGTTAATATTTTATTCTCTGGAATTTGGGTTATGAAGGGTTTCTGGTCAAACAATGTTAGAACTAGGGTTAACACATTTTATTTTCTTATGGGGAGCAAAATCAATGACATTTTTATGCATGTAAAAAATTCAACCGTACCTCCAATATAAGGACTGGAAAAAGAGGATGTATGGTAACCCTATTATAGAACTGAATATATAAGCCAGATTGTCCTCTCTTAAAGGTAGGCCTTGGTATATACAGTATATCTGGCTGCCCCATGTGAGGAAACTCAAAGTAAAGAATCAGTCCTGACATTTTGGGGTCAAACCTAAGTTTTTGCATTGAAAGCTAAATACAGTATATTCGGTCAGAAACAATGTATCTTGATATTCTGTTTTTGATATATAAAGACATATGAAATGTGCGTAGAAATGTATTTTATACATGACTTATATGTGTTGATTAAATTTGTGTGGTCAGGTTGCTCCAAACATGGGAACTAGACTTGAGGAAGTTGACTAGTATTGAGGAATGCTTTTGTTGGATTATACCCTTTGGCAAAGCATGTAAACAGAAACTGAAAAGAATTAATATGAAATATGAAAATATTATTCATTGTCTGAACGTAATATATTTTTTTTTGTATATTTAAATCTTTTATCTTGAAAACAAAGAGATCTAACTTCATCCAATGTGAGAAAAAAATGCATTTTCACAGATTGTTCCAACAGATGATGGAAGTATGTTCACAAAATGTTTACACATCATTTGGCTCAAAATCCTCAGGCCTGATTTTCATTACCACAGATTTTAAAGAGTACCACCATCCATGCCATGTGTACCAGACAATCCCGTTGTCAGTCATAGCGCTGTATGGGCCCTTGTAGTAGTAACCATTTAGGTTAGCAGAGTGACATCTAGAGGAAAAAAAGGGAACAACACAAAAGTGAAAAATGTGATGGTATGAAATCAGGTTGTTTTTTCAGACTGACTGCTCAAAGGCTGTGATCAATTCTGATTAGGACTGTAATATGAAAACCACTTTTAATGCAGCAAAATAAATCTAAGATGAAATAAAGATATAAAGTGACAATATATACTGAACTTCCCATATTTTCACCTATAATTCACCAAAAAAAGTTTTGGTCATTTGTTACTGTTTAGTTTTTTTGTTTTGTTTGCCCTTCAGTAAAGTGGCCCAGTAGAGCAAATAGCAACAAGTCAAACATGGAAGCAATGAAGGTTAAAGTTATGTAACCTGTTAAACCACCAGCCAGCCTTGTCCTCGCGGGCACAGTTGCGTTCGTATCGGTCGTTGTCGCGGTCATACGTGCTGAACTTCATCCCCTGGTGACTGGCCCACCATTGTACCTCAGGATGGTAGCTACCTGAGAGGGAGTCCCCTGCTGATCCAGAGTACTTACCGAACGCCAGCTGATAATTGTCCTGATCAAAACACAGAGAGAAATTAATCTCCAATGTGCATGAAATACCCTGGGACTACAAAGCCTCCAGTATAGATTAACTATTAAACTCACACCATGATGTCCAACACGTGTGTGTACTACTGTTGCTTAAGCCATATTTAATTCTGAGCAATTATAACAAACCGATATTCAAATCATTCAAGTTAGAGCTGCAACCAGTCTCAAAAGCTGTGGTTTACAGTATAGTACCCTGTACTTGAAGTAAGCCCAATGGATTATTACTTCCTGTCAACAGACTGTCTAGGTTGTTAACCATTACAGATCAAAACAAACTGTTCTTAATACTTTGCTGACATATTAGAAATTGTATAACTGCCAAGTCCTGTCAACAATATTGGTCTACAAAGCATCATGGTTTACTGTTCACTGAATTCACTGTATGAAATAATTGATTATCCCACAGGTGTTTCTGAGGTGAGGGAGTAGTTGTCTTCACCTTTGACCTTCTCATTGAATATATTGACCAAAGGGAGGGGTGTCTAGACAGAATCATGTATGCACTTTATATAATAGGATAGATTTTCTACTTCCTGTGCTTTGCTGGCAAACAACCCATCAAGGATTTCAAAACATTTGGCAAAAGATCTGTGTGTGCATGCATGTATGGCTTAGCTTCTACCACAGAGAATTCCTAAAATCGACTTTGTCTAATGCTCTTGAATTAACTATAATACTTAATGAATGACATGCTCTAATTGAGAAAGTAATTATTTGCTTTTAATTTGTTTGTAACTGGATTTTCCGAATTTGCTACACATTGCATGCAAATAAACCACTGGTGAACAAGCCTGTAATTGTCTGTTGTGGAGAGCCTGTAATTTAGGTTAAAATAGTAAGTGAAAGTGAAATCGAGTTTCTTGAGAGAAAGGCAGGTGATAGATAATTATTTTCTGATAAAATATTTTATTAGGCCTCCCGCATGGTCTAGTGGTTTCAATGTCTGACGCTGGCCACGGTAACTGGGGTTCAATTCCCCGGCCGCGCCAGAGTCGGCTCTGGCCGGGAGTGCCACCAGGGGTGGCAATTGGCTGTCCGCCCCAGGAAGGGGGAAGAGAAGCCGACAAGACGTTCGCTGCGCACAGGAGTGGCTCTGGGGTGCCGGAGTTACGGTCGTCGGCTTGGCGAGTGCCGCCTCGGAGGAGACGATACTTCGCCTTCATCGCCACCAGTCACAGGGCTACGGCAGCGAACTATGAGGGAGGGATTGACCTGAAAATAGCGGGTGTAATTGGCTACCAAAATGGGATAAAATCAGAAACAAAATTTAAAATATATATATTTTAATAAACGTTAATACTGGGCTGAAAGATGATATAATCTTTTGGATGCAACTTTTGAACTGATAAAAAGTTTATTGAGCATCAAGGATCCCAAAGCACTTATCATAAACAATAGGAACCAAAATCCCAACTGGACTGTCACAGTCTGGCCATTTATCATTCGCCATTACAACAAGGTGAAGACAATCTCCCCTTGCCACCTCAGATGATGCGTGGGGGGAATTCTGGGGAGAAAAAAGTCTGCCAGTTAATCCAGCACTGTGCGCTTTCAGATGATTGGAAAGGATTAGAGGTACAATTCTTAATAATAACCTTCTTATTATTCATACCTGTTCACTTGAGACTTTAAAACTTCTGTACACTGCATAGCGTTGATTATCCCCAAAGTCTACCAGGTTGATCCTGAGGTTGTAATCACCTTCAAGAAAAGAACATCTAGATGTGACATTTATTATTCATACAAAAAATTACCATCATAAGTGGCTCTCTATGCCATTTATTTTCCACCAAAAAATTTTGGTTTAAATGTAGTATATTGTGGTCCACAATACCTCAAGGTATGTTTTCTTTGTGAAATGTGTCTGGAAAAGGTGAAATGTCTGAAGTGAATGTATGCAAATCTAGCCTCTTGTTGTGAAAGGTTTAGCAAAAAAGACTGCATCTAATGGTATGTAATGCTATAAATTACTGACTATACTCCACTGCCTGTATGTTTTTCTTACCTTGTGAAGTTAAATAATGCAAGTTATCATTTCCTAACCAGAATTCTCCATTGTCAGATTCCATGTTTCCAAAGCCTTGTTTATAGGCATCCCAATCGCTATAGGAGAGAGAACAGAGAATAAAATCAATAGTCCATAAAACAATTATTAACTATGTCACTAATTTAAATATTGTATTTTGTTTAATTAAAAAAACATTAAAAAACACAAAGCTCTTAAGCAAGCATCTCAAACTCCAGTCCTGGAGGGCTGCAGTGCCTGTGGTTTTTATTGGTTTCCTTTCGATCAAGAGCCAGTTTAGGCCTTGTAAATGAGCTGTGTTGACTCTTTAGCCAATTATTGACAAAAATTAATCACTTAAATGTTGAAACAAGCAGAACACCAGCAGACATTGCAGCCCTCTAGGATTGACATCCCTGCTCTAAAGGGTGCAAAACCTTTGTCACCATATAAGAGCCATCATTTTGCTCACCGTTCAAATGGCTCGCTGCCATCAGATCGCCTCTGAAACACCGTCCAGCCACCCCCATCGCTCATGTCACAGTACACCTTAATCTTAGAGGTAGACTTCAGGGGTTTTATCATATAAAACCCACTCCCTTTGTTCCCATCATTGTAGATCTGAGCACAGTCTGAACAAGATACCATGCTTTAGATGTATTGCAAACCTCAAACTCCTGTATGTATGCTTAATATAAATGCAATAGCACTGATTTTATCAGCTTAGCACAATATACAGCAATACATTGATTTTTTAATGACAATTAAACATGTTTGTGAATTATTTCCCCTCAGGCACGCTCTCACTCCCCATAAAGAGAAAGGAGATCCTAACCTGCATAGTCCTTTAGCTCCCCCAGGTTGACAAAGCTGTCCTTTCTAAGGGAAGGCTCCGCCTGCTGGCTGCGGAACTGCTCGATAAGCTCCTGCTGTCTCATTACCCGACTCTCCAGTGTCCTTAGCTGAGAGCGCAGCCTGATGGTCTCCTGCTGGCATTCATCTGGCACCTCCACACACACACATAAATAAAGAGAAGTAAATGGGATGCACTCCAAAAAATACAATATATTCCAATACTGTATATTCATTTATTTTCTCAGTGCTCCATGTGTGATAGACCAGGCTAGTACAAAAACGCTCAATGTTTTGACCTAAGCCCTTGTCAAACGCCCCTCCACACACATGCGTTACACACATACTTTTGTTACTGCTTACTTTTGTACCATTTCAGGTTATTCACTGGACTTGAACTGCTTAAATTTCAGTAAAAACTGGAAAATGGGGGTGTTCTAAAACTTTTGACCGGTAGTGTACATGCACACACGCACACACATGCAGGCATATGCAAAAAAACACAGATATAGACATACACACAAGCACACTTGGACATACAGAAATGCAGGCACATGCGATTATGCACCATGTACACAAATGCAGTAAGCAACCGTATTCAGACACGGGCAGTGAAAAGCTGGTTCTATAAGCATTCCAAAAAGGTTTTTATTACATTCCTTACAAAGAGCAGTGCTTACCATTACATTTGAAAAGTACTATTCAATAGTATATGCTAAAAATGCAAAAGAGATCGTATCTGTTTTAGGTGAATCATTTAAGGTATAGCCCACAGTGTGCACATGATAACTGATAAAGGTTGCGCCAGTTGAAAAGGGTATAAAGATTTTTGCAAGTGTATTTTTAATAATAGTCAATGGCAGTGGCACATTTTCAAACCTTGTGTAAATTACTCTATATACTGTATACTAATTGTAGATAATATCAAGTCCCTAAAAAAGATGATCACC
The DNA here is from genome assembly GCA_029706075.1 of Aldrovandia affinis. Classification (NCBI taxonomy): domain Eukaryota; kingdom Metazoa; phylum Chordata; class Actinopteri; order Notacanthiformes; family Halosauridae; genus Aldrovandia; species Aldrovandia affinis. The sequence continues at coordinate 8,174,195 of JAINUG010000006.1, forward strand.
TTCATTTTATAGTATTCACAACTTCATGAGGACATAAGCCTTGATAATAACTTACATGTATTTCACCTGTACAATACTATTTGCACGGCAGTCTATATATTATGTTATATATTATGTTTAATATTTATATATTAATCAAAACTGCATATGAAATACACAAGCAGAGTGATACCATCATACTGTAAGTACTTACCGAAACTGAAGTATCCACAATGAAAACAAGTCCAAAGACAAATAACCTCAGTCTCAATATTTCAATCATTCCCATTATAGATCCTGCAAAAAATCATATACTTTACACAAGTATTATTCAACCACCGTTTAGGTACTTATTTTACTCTCTTGGAAATATATGAGACAACATGAATTGAGCAGATATGCCAGTGGTTTCTCCAAAAATGTACTGAGGCAAAGATCCTTTGTTCCAATCTGTTCCGGATGTCTTGTCTCCCTTAAATCTACTGGTGTTTGGCAATACGGGGATGAGTCACAAGAGAAAAATTCTCATATGGGTCTGATAAACTCAAGTCCATAAACACAGTCTAAACAGAGAGATTGACTATACTTATCCACAAGTCCTTACATTTCACATTCTGGAGTGAACAGCTTCAAATGACAAAACTACGCAAAAAAAAAAAAGGACCTCTGGGTCATCCCATTATGACCCAAATATCCAGTCATCATCATGAGTTACAAACCAACCCTTTTCCTGGATAAATAGTCTAACATTAAGTTTACCATGTTTAAAAAGGTGACCAGTAGATATTTGATGGATGCTTCAGAGCCATACAAGCATAGCTAATTAATCACAGACAAAGACATTTAAAAGTGTGAAAAGTATTAGTGAAGCAACATTTACACCATATGCCCCACTGGACAGCATATGTAAGTAGGCCTATTTATAATACAATTTTAAAATATAGAAATGTATAGTAGGTCTACAGAAATGTTTTGTTTCAATTATGACATCCAAACAATATATAAAAGGATTTGAGGGCATTAGTCTTGGGAAATTAAACAGTTGGCTCTTTAAAATACTTGCAATTCTTCATATTTACACAAATTACAAAATTCAAAACCTAATAATAAAATAAATACCCATTAGAAATGCAACAATTATTGCTGGGTCTAATATTGACACATATGATCATTCAAATAATGTTATTCACCTTTCGAACAATCAATCAACTAAACCTTGGAATGCTTGGGTGTTCAGATGACGACGGTATAGTTGAAAGCAAAAAATGTGTCTTCAGTACTAAAAACATGACCTCTTGATAGTTTCACAGCAGATGTGGACGACCCATTTATATAAATATAAGACGCTGCAGTAACTACGAAAAGGACAAGGTTTCCCGGGTGAAATGTTCATTTTATCAGCGTAGCTTCATAATTAACGGGACTCAAGTAGCAATATTTTTGCGCCTTGTGTTTACATTGCTTCAGAATACACTCAAAACTGTATGGCTAACTGAACTCAAGTAGCAATGTTTTTGTGACTGGTGTTGACAGAGCTTCAGCATAAGCTCAACACTTGGACCAAATCCAGAAAACACCACTTTTGTTGGACCTTTTTTGTGCCAAACCTGAAATTCGAATTACAGTCTGCCTTAGTACCTTAGTGAGGCACAAAAAAGGTGGAGGTAACGTTAATTTTGGATCCAAACCTACCTCCGCCACCTCTTCAATAATCAGAGAGTATAAATAGTACGAATTTTGAAATATGATTTTTTTTTCATGTTTTAATGCACTTTTGTTATAGTTCCATATGGTGCAATATATTTAATTATTGTTTTCAGTGTTAACGTTATTAAAATACTGTGAAACGTACATGGGCAGAGTATGTTAAATTACGTTAGTAGTTGGTAGTTGGTAACTATTGGTAACGGGATATCTTTCCGCCTACTTTGTTGTTTGGATAGAAATGATGGCGGCTGACGAAGTACAAGTCTTGGAGACGTCCACAAATAATACATTGAATAGACTCTATTAAGATGTATTCACATAATTTATCGCATTAGTAAACTTGTCTCGATTCAACATTGATGATCCCTGGCTGTAGCGTCAAACGGTTTGATAATCTCTCAGGTAACGACAATTTACCTACTTAGCTAGCTAGCTAACGATAGCTGCCATAGTTTGTTTTGGAGCTGAAGTAGCTACCTAGCAATACGTAAATGTACGCAAGTGAAAATGTTTTACTACATGGTAATATATTGCATTATTGCTAGGTATCTAGATGGTAGTTGCTTTTTGTAACTGGTGTTGAGACCCGAATGGCATTAAGGCAGCTAGCTAGCTAGCCTAGTGGCTAAAATGTTAAGGATATATAGCTAGAACTAGCCTGTCAGTGTTCATGTAGTCGCTGAAACACTGTCTTGACCCCGGTTGCTAGCTAGCTCGTGTAAGAACACATCTTACACAAAGCCGGTGAGCGCTGGCAAGCAGTAACGTTAACTTAACATACAAAACCGAGTGGTTGATTATATAACTTGGCTAACTTAATAACTACGTCAGTTAGCAAAGCTAACTTCACTGACGTTGCAATCTAAGTGACTCAAAAGAGTGTTTTGGGCCTTCTTTGTACTGTAACAGACTTATCATAGTGTAACGTTGATACCTACCTATGTTATCCATCTAGCAGCATGTTGGTGTCTCCATACATAAGCAGTTATCTACCAATCGACAAGGCTCTGGTACACTGCGGATGTCTTCGTTAACTAGCTAGCACTACTAACATAACTGTTTGATTTTGTTGTGTTATCAAGTTATCTCGCCAATAGGGAGCTTGATGGCAACGTAGCTTATGTTGAGATTGCCTTGTTTTGGGGGGGGGAAGTGTTCTCATAACACAGTAAATGTTTGATATCTTGCGGGGTCCTATTTATACACTATTATTGCTAGCCACCCATCTACCATGGTAACAACTTTACTACATGCCACATTGCTTTTGAACGTTAGCTAGCTGCAACACAACGAGCTGCTGTTACTTGCATTTAAAATAGCACAACGTTATTTTATTTTATTCTCTCCGTCGTGCTAGCATGGATTGTATTCTTTGTCATTGACATTGTAAGAGCTCATTTTGGTTGTATTTCACTGAAATAAAATGAAAGCTAGCCAAGTTAGCCTCAGACTTGGGGAAAGCCCTGGCACTAGCTCGCAAGCTGTAACGTACTTTGCGTTATGATGATGTAATGTAGCTAGCTAGTAGAAGCCGCGGTTGTACGCGCGGTAATATTGTCCATGACCCAACTGCTGCTGGTGAGCCGTTAACGTCAGTTGGCCAACCTTAGCGGGCATTAGTTAGCTAAACTTTGGTAGCTAGCCACGTTTGGGTAAAATCTTTCCGTTTGTCCCCGTCAAAGGAGTTTTCCTTTGTTCCTGCAGCAGGTAACTTTGCGAACTCCCACAATAGCAAATGCCGATAGACCATCGTACTAATAGAAGTTACTCTTAATATTATACGTTATTGCAATGATAACGTTGCATCTTCGTACGTGTACACGGAGTTTGTCAACACTTCAGCACGGGTGTCTTTATTTCGTTTCAACTTCAAGATAAATTGGCTAGTGCTAGCTAGCCACATTTTTTTGCAGCGGTTCAGTAAATAATTAAGTAACATCGTCGCCTGAAAACGCCTACCCGATATAAATATGCGCTCTCATGACCAATTCCTATAATTTACCAGTACACCTGTGGTGACATTTGTTTTTTACTAGAACAATGATTCACAAACTCAGTCCTGGGCATCCCTGTGTATTGGTTTTTGTTCCAGCAGAATTAGTGATTTCAATCACTTTATGAATGGCAATATTTAATACACCTGATTAATTGATTTATGAATTACAGGTAAACTCGTGCTGGAGTCTTTTATACTAATGTTTGACATCTGCTTACTGAAACATCTGCCAGTGGGAAACAGGCTTTAAGAAAGCAAATAGCAACAAACCAAACTTGCACTCAAAATCATGAAAGCAGTAAATTCCTATTTGCATGCAATTTGCAGGATTGGCTGGAACCAAAACAACTATACACAGGATTCCCCAGAATCAAGTTTGGTAAGCCCTGTTTTCGGATAAGGGTATAGCTGTAAGGGTGCCATAAACATAGAACACAATTTCTCTTATGAAAGCAGTATGCTAGAAATATCCAAATGGTTTGCCTCATCATTACTGCAAAGTGTGGATGCTTTGTTAATGTATATTCTCAATTATTTTGATCTAACATCTCTGTCTAACTTAAAGGCTAAAATAAAAGGGCTCCTTCAGTCTATGTTGTTGGCTGAAATATTTAATTCTTAGAAAAAAAATAGAAATAGAAATGGGCAACAACCTATTACAATGAACATGGCTGCATTGTTTAGCCAAATGGTGTCTGACTTGCTTATGAACATTAAGACAATAATTAATAGGGAGGTGTAGGGGTTTCATTTGGGATCTAATCTATGGATCTGGTTCTGGTTTACCTCATTGTAAAAGAGGGATTTTAAAGCATTTGAGTATGAATATTGGGAAGAATTCTGAGAAACTCCACATGGTTGTTTCTAACTGCAGTAATGATTACATTTCCCCATGATTATCTAATGGAACCACACACCTACCTTACATTTGTTCCTCCTCATTTTAGTATGGATCTTATATTACAAAGATGCAAATTGCAATAATATAAGAACTGCTGCAAACAAATTGTTCCTAGGGGACAATAAAAATGTATTGAATTCAATTGCTATATTGTAATAACACAGGTAATTGAACAGTGGATCTCAAACTTCAATGCAGCAGCCAGAATTCATTTTGGAAATATCTGGTTGATTTTGTGTGAATATCTTCTCAGCTAATGTGCACCTCTTTAAGAGCTGTGTATTTATTCTAGATTCTTAAGCTGTGCATAGTGCTAGATGTTACCGATAATGCTTGTAGTGGTGGTTGTGTTTATAAGTTGTCAAAATGTGAACATTGTTAGAAAATCTTGGGAATAACAAGAATCTGTTGGTATAGATCTAGCCATTTGCTAGTATTCTGACATACTGCAGGAATTTGAATTCAAGTTATTAAATTCATGCAGCACCTGTGTGAGCACTTATCTCTGAATGAAATTGTCCTCATTACGTTGTGGATTGTCAGGATGGCAACAGGTGGAACACCATTTGACTGTGCTGATGAGCAAGAGCTGCATAACTGGACCTTGGGCAATGGAAGTCTGGATGACCGATTAAACAATATGGTAGGGTAAAATTGACAGTAATTGTTTGACGTTAAATCTGTTTTAATTCATCATAGTGTGATAAATAAGCCACTTTTGTTTGAACACTGTCAGCAAATTTCACGCTGTTCAAATGATACAAAGAGTTTCGATGACCTTTTGAGTTGTTTAAAAAATATATTATTAATGTGAAATAATATACATTTAATAATCATATATATCATTTGTGTATTTATTTCTATTTCTTTTTTCTTTTTTGTAGGACTGGGGTGTTTCACAGAAGAAAGCCAATAGGTCATCGGAGAAGAACAAGAAAAGGTTTGGTGTGGCTGTTGAAAGTAGGCTGACCAACGACATTTCCCCAGAGTCCACCCCAGGGGCTGGGCGCAGACGGGCACGCACTCCTCACTCCTTCTCCCATGTGAAATATGCCACCCAAATGTCTGTCCCAGAGCAGGCTGAGCTGGAGAGACTCAAACAGAAGATAAACTTCACTGATTTAGATGAGGTGGGTAAACCGAGGTGGTCACAACATATTTGACACAATTATAATTATGGGTCAATTATAATAATTATAACCACTTGTGTCATCAATGTAGATTACCTAAGCATGATATGATTTATTTGCTGTTTTTGACCGTTTTGGGGGGGAAAAGTGAATTTTTGTCTTTGTTGTTTACAGAGAAGCGTTGGAAGTGATTCTCAAGGCCGGGTCACAGCCGCAAATAACCAAAGGCAACTTGCAGAAAACAAAAAGGCCTTCAACTTTCTGCCTTTACATGTCAATACTAATAAAAGCAAAGATCCAGCTGCTCCAACTGCTGGCTGTGAAGACAATAAAAAACAGACCACTGGCAGGGACATCTTTTCTGGTGTCCTAAGCAAGGATGCCTTTCAGACAGAATGGACATCTTTGCTTGAGTATGAGATCGGAGAACCAGGGATTGACAGTAGTCAGGTAACTGTTTAGGGCAAATGTATTTGAATCTTCTTAGAGATTAACACATTATACAGGTTCATAGGCATGAAGGAGTGCATTGTAGCCGTTTCACAGGCAACCTGAATTTTCTGTATGTATGTATATGTGTAGGTGATGGCTCTCTACAAGGATTTGTGATGTCTGGTAACTAACATTTGATTTGCACAGCAACTGCTGGATGTCTGTCTGTAGCTAGTCCTAATTAGCAGTGTCTGCACTCTGCTGTATACTTTTCCCCCAGGTTGTCAGCAAGCTTGTTCAAATTAGGGAGTATATTGCCATGGCCTGCCGCATGCGAATCGACCTGGTGGAAAAAAATGATATCCCAGCCAATGTTGAGCGCTTAGCACATCTTATAGATCATCTGAAGGAGCAGGAAAAATCCTGCTTGAATTTTCTACAAAAGTTGTTGGTTAGTATGTTGAGATTTTTGTTTTGCCATTATGTTTCATGGACTTAAGGAAATTGTCCTCAGCATTGGCATGTGTTCAGTTGCTAACCCATATTTATTAGAGAGTGCCTGTCCTCTAAAGCAATTGCCATGGAAGCTAATTTTGCAGTACATAACATTCTTTCATCTTATTATGGCTCAATTATAAAGGAAATTAAGTTTACATGTCCATTATACAGCAGTTGTAAGTGTTGAAATCATTGCTTTGCACCTGTCATTTATGATGTTAAAACCATGCCAATCACTTGGAGTACTTACAACATGTTTGTCACAGATGTTCTCTCAAAAGACTGGCTGTGTGCGATTAAGTGACTTCAATACCATGGCCTCAATTAATCCTACAGGCTAGAGAGAATGATGAAGATGACATTCGCACCATAGACTCAGCAGTTGGATCAGGCTCTGTGGCTGAGAGCACATCTCTGAACATAGAGGTGCATTCTGAGGCCTCTGATGCCACGGTAAGTAAACCAATTGCATTTAAAACGTTAAAATTTGTGATTCAAGTTAGTTGTCAGTACGTCATTCAAAGCGAAGTGAGGACAAATATTCCTGTATCAATTATTGGTGTATGTTTTAAAAAATAAATCATTTTGAGTCCTTGAGTGGGAAGTGTTTCTGCAGTGTTCCTAAAACCAAGTGAAGTTTCAGGCTCTTTGTTATTCATGGCCTTCAGGAGCCAGTTAAATGAATTAATATACAGTAAGCCACGTAATAAGTATTGTTTACCAGCTGAAGTTTGTGCCATAATGATTTGAGTGGTTTTCCCCCTTGATCTAATCATAATTTACTCAAACTTGCCGAAGGAGAGCTCTCAAATTGTGAGATATCGACCCCGCATTGAGGACAATCTAGGGAAGTCAGCGTCCACAGAACAGGGTTCACACTATGATACTGCAGCAGCAGCAGCAGCAGCCCCTCAATGGCAGGGGGGTTTGGCCTGATAGGATTGTTAGCCAGCATCTTGGAAAGGTACCTTCAATCTATGCGTTTGACCCTTGTTCAGCAATTTTCCAATCTCCTTTTCGGTCGCTCTTCCTTCATGCAGCATATTCAATGTCGCCATCTCTTTCCGCAGAAACCTGCTGAAACGGGGATTGTTTGCTGGAAGCATTAGCCTTTGCATTGCTTCTTCGTCTTTTGCTTTCCCTCTGGAATACTGACAATGGCGAAGTTGATCATTTTAAAGCCTGCCCCGCTGATGCTTCCATTATTGCCTTTTGTATACATTTCTTGGCCATCAAGTTTGATCAGTAGATGTGCTGTGCCATAGATGAGCACATAGCCATTTACACAATAAGTCTATACCTGTCTTAACCAGCTAAATGAATGTAAAAAACACATTAGCCCTTTTGATATTGTTTGAGCTACTGGACAATGCCTCCTTATTTTTTGTGAATATGCTACATATGTTTTTCACATTGACCATAAGAAGAGTGTTAAAGCTGTCCCAGTTCATAGTAGTAATCACTAAGGAATAAAAAGGAAACATGCAGTGTAAAGTTCAGTTTGACCGGGGCTTGGGCTTTGGTTTGATTTTGGAGTGCCAGCTGCCCCCATCCCCATCCCGGTTTTGTGACACGACCCGCTTGCTCTCAGGGCAGGGACCCACACGGGGAGGCTAAAGTGGAGCTGGAGAACCTGCGCAAGCAGCACGACCTGCTGAAGAGGATGCTGCAGCAGCAGGAGCAGCTGCGGGCGCTGCAGGGCAGACAGGCCGCGCTGCTCACCATGCAGCAGAAGGCCGAGCAGGCCATCGCCGTCATGGACGACACCGGTGAGCTACCGTTGGAAAGCCTTTCGCCGGTTGTGAGGGTGAAGGGCAGAGCTGATGTACGAGAAGACCCTTATTGATTATGTGAACGGGACGTGTACAGGATCTAGGACATAAGTGTTTGTTGTCAATACTAAGCGACTTAGCCCGTCTATGACGTAAGGACGTAAGAGTGCATGGTGAGGAGACCAGGCCATTCAGCCCATCTAGTCATTTATCTAGGGTCATCGTTTTAACTCATGTCTTTACGTGTTGTAAATTATTGATAGATTGCTGATAGATTATACAATATATTTTGTCAATGATTCGTATTTATATTATACATGTGTTTTTTGCCTTTGTACATGTAGTCGTTACTGAAACAACAGGCAGCGTTTCTGGAATCAGCATCACCTCTGAGCTAAATGAGGAGTTGAATGACTTAATTCAGCGTTTCCACAACCAGCTTCATGACTCTCAGGTAGAGCGGGTGTTTCCCAGAATGCTATGATAGGGTTGAAAGTGGGGGTGAATGCATCCCAAAAGTTGCATTTGAGATTGTTCAATTTGCATTTGCATTTGCATCCATTATTTCACTTCTACAGAAGTGTGTGATCAGCTGAATATAAAACAATTATTAGCCTTGAACAGCATCCTGTGAGGTGAGGTGATTTCCTTAGGATGTGTTTTCTTGTATAACATACAGACGAAGGCCGTCCCAGACAACAGGAGGCAAGCGGAAAGCTTGTCCCTCACCAGGGAGGTGTCTAGAAGCAGGGGCCCTCCTGGCTGTGAAGCTTCTTGTCGGCCTCGCGCCCACCTCACCGAGCTCCAGGACAAGAAACAAACCATGGACAAAATACTGCAGGAGCTCCACACTCTGAGAGACCAGACTTTAAACAACAACTCCTGTGAGTACAATCTGTAGTATGTAGGTACTGTAAATGAAGAACCTAGATGGGCTGAATGACCTGGCGTTGTCATTATGTATTCTTATGCTGTTAATCTGTTATGGCTGTATTCAGATTCCTGTCAGTTAGATGCAGGAGCTTTGTCTGTGGTGCATTTGTCTAGCGGTAAGTGTTTGCTATCTGGGTATGAAGAGGGAATTTGCATTTGTCCTTCAGGTCAACGAGCCCAGGCCTCCTCCCAGAGAGGTGGCTCTGGTTTGGCTCTCAACAGAGTGGCCAATGGCCGTGGAGCCGGCAGACTGGACACCAGCGCACCCCAGCACGTCCCCGAAGCGGAGAACGTCCACTCCGCCGAGAAACTCAGGTACGTCTCTGCACAGCCTCCCGCTAACGTAGCCGCGGAGAGGAGAGAAAGGCGAAGGACTGTGTTCGCCTGCTGGCTAAAACCGCCGTGTGAAATGTGGCCCTGATGCAGGAAGCTGAAGGAGGTGCATAAGAGGCTGAACGAGCTGCGGGAGCTGGTGCACTACTACGAGCAGACCTCCGACATGATGGTGGACACGGTCAACGAGAACGTCAAAGACGAGGACGAGGAAACCGAGGAGGAGTCTATATTTGAGCCCATGTTTGACTCCGAACAGGAGAATCTAGAGCCCATCACTAATATAAGGTCAGTCCCTGTGAAAACGCATTGGTAGAGGTGGGCGTCATCTGAGAGATGTGCCAAAAAAAGAGAGGATCTCTTGAGAGCAAATTATTATTTCTGCCAATAATACCTTAAGCCTACTGTTGACAGATGAACATGATTAAAGCACATTTGTTATATTGCGTTGTGGGAAATTCAAAGGAAGCGAGAGACACCAGAAAAAGTAACAATCAGATTTAATAGAAACTGATCAGCAGTGGAAGAGGCGGCAATGCTAGCATAATGGTTAAGGAACTGGGCTTGTAACGCAAAGGTTGCAGGTTCGATCCCAGGTGGGGCACTGCTGTTGTACCCTTGAGCAAGGTACTTAACCTGAATTGCTTCAGTAAAATATCCAGCTGTATAAATGGATTGTATGTAAAGACATGTGAACTGTGTAAGTCGCTCTGGATAAGAGCGTCTGCTAAATGCCTAAAATGTAAAATGTAAATGTAAAGAGACAAACAGAGATGCTGTTCAGAGAATCCGTAGGACCTTCCTGTATTCACCAAAAAAGTAGATGTTCTCCGGGTGTCTTAAAACCGGCCTCGCACCCTTGTGCCTGGCCCCCACATCTCACTCCAGGAGACCAAGTCAGAGCCTGTTGTTGATTTATTTGTGGCTTACTGACCCCAGAGGCCTAGCTGACGTCCTCATCTGGCAGAACGTGTTCCCTTGGGACACAAAACATTTGCCCCCACCGACCAGAGAGAGAAGAAAGGCCCAGTCTTCAAAGCATAACTAATGATTAACGACACTGCGTATCACCACAACTACACATAAAATAATACATGAATGGGTTAAATTGGCATACCTGGAAACCTAGATGATTTTTCAATGTAGTGTGTTCTGATGTGTGCGTGTCAAGGCTAACACGAGTCGAGCACAAGGCAACATGAGTGCATGTGTGGGCATGGAATCAGATGCAGAATGTGGACATGCACAGATCTGTCGTTCTACATCATTAAAGACCTCATTCCCTCACTTATCAATAACCAGTTATTGATGAGCAATGATTTTTTGATAAATTATCTCAGCCATACTATAAACACACTTAATATTTGTTATACATTTCAATATGTAACACTATCAACAACATAAGAATGCAGACATTAGAGAACATGCACAAAATAGTGTTGTTATATACAGGGTTCCCACGCATCATGGAAAAACGTTGAAAATCATTTAAAATTATTATGTAATGGACATTTCTGATTCCATGTAACATTACATATTGTTTCCTTCTTTTCTGATAACGTTACCTCAAAATGTATTTTCCCCTGCCACTGTTGTTGCCACCTACCATGCCTGTTCTCACACACACACACACACACACTCACTCACACACACAATGAAATGTGTATTTGCACCGGCAAAGTTATGTTATGAAAGTAAAGTACATTTTTGCATCAGTCGCAAAAACAAATGTAATTGAAAACCTTACATTTGCTTGGAGTGGGAACCCTGTATATAATAATTATATTACAAAAAATACTACTGTTTTGTTCTAAAATGTATAAAATATTTAATACTTTTGATCACAATTGAGTTGCAAGGAGGTTGTGCCCTTTTCTGTAAACATGTATCTGTGTACTGGTCTGGGGCAGTCACAAGTCTCTTGTACTCTTAGGAACATATTTAACTTAGAACAAATGTATAAATTCCAAAATTTGCATCTGCGTGATCGTATGAATACTTTACACCCAGATCTGTGCTTGTGAATGGGGCCCATTATGTTTAGAATAACATTTTCGTCCTCTACACATTTTAAAGCTTTTTCTTCCTACTTTCTGTTTTCAGAAGACCACAGCGTCCTGGAAACTGGATGGATATGAATAGTCTGACCAATGCCCACAGCACCAGCAACAGAGATGGGAGACTAAACACTGAGAGCGAGATCAACAACCGCCCGGCAGCCAACCTTAGAAGCTTAAATATTCCATCTGCTACAGGTATGTGCATCTTTGAATGCTGTTGACTGCTACATTTTCGATTAGATGCGATGTTTTATTTTACCTTGTGAATGATATGATATTAATGCATTAATACATTTGAACATGCTTTAAAATATATATTTATTTTTTTGTTGTAATTTTAAAAAAAAATGTGTACAGATTTTCCCCTGTTTTTCTCCCCAATTTGGAAGCCAAGTATACCCTCTATTTATTTCAATTAACCCTTCCCCACGAACTCGCCACCCATCTCTACGGGGCAAGCTACTCTCCGAGGCCGGCGATGATCCGCCTCCTTGGAGACGGAACTCACCGACCCCCTTTCTGGAGACACCCTTACTTCACAGCGAGTTTTTGCCGACCACCCTCTCCCCTCCCTCAGGAGTGGGCAGCCAAATGCCACCTCCGATCGGGGCTAACGGCCAGGGCCATTCTGGTAGAGACTCGTTTCGAACTGCGTCCCTGATAGGCCCCCCCTCACACTCGTACAGGACCAGCCAAATACGGAAGTGTGTTAGACTGCTACTGCCAGCCTTTGAACATGATGCTTCTTGAACATTTTTTTAGGGATAGAGTGCCAGTACAACCGGGACCGCTCCCATAATGGGGTGAAGGGTAACCGCAATGAGGATGGGCTGGAGACCGAGGAAGGCCCTCGGGGGAGAGAGGGGGCCGTCAGCCGCAGGGGCGGTCAGGAGGAAGACCCAGAGTTCCTGCAGAAGGTCCACAGGCTCCGCTCCGCCAAGCAGAAGCTTCGGCACCTGCAGGAGCTGGTCGCCATGGTGCAGGTGAGTTGGTTCACAAACTCGAATTATTAATGGGGTCACTCGCTGACGCTGGAGAAACCAACCCGTAAATCAGCAATAGTAGTACCACTATTTATCACCACAAATAGAGTCACTATTTAATGAATGCACTTTGTGTGTGTGTGTGTGTGTGTGTGTGTGTGTGTGTGCTTGCCTGCCTGCCAGTCCTGTTTCTCCTCATGACATGAACTAAGGCAGGGGTCGGCAACCTGCGGCTCCGGAGCCGCATGCGGCTCTTTCAGCCTTATGTTGCGGCTCCGCGTGGCTTGGGAAAATAAATAATAAGTATCCAATTGAATCGGGCGCATTTTTTTTGGCGTAGCCCCCCCCCGTTGACAGAAAATCCGAGGGGCGCAAGACCGATTCATTTGCACACACCCCCCCCGTCGACAGAAAATGGTGCGGCTCCCAGTGTTTTCTTTTCCGTGGAAACCGGGTCCAAATGGCTCTTTGAGTGTTATGGGTTGCCGACCCCTGAACTAAGGTTTTAAAATGACAGAAGACAAGGCTAATGCAAAGGCAGTGCTACAGCAAATGCATGACCGATATTTTTAAAGACAAAAACATAAACGTCTCCAATTATTGTTTTGTAAACCGTTTAGAAAGAATACAACAGACATAACCTGAGCAATAAACAGGACTAATATTATCCAAAACGCAGCATGCAAGGCAGCAATGGTCATTGTCCGACAGCTCCCTGTGTTTTTGCGTGTGCTCTGTAATGCACTCTGCCTTGCACCCTGTGCCTGCTCTAGCTCCCCGAAGCACTACAGTATAATGTGATTACTGAAAATGGACGGGTATAATAACTAGCGATGACAGTGAGGAATGATGGATATTTTCAGAGCGATGACACCGATGGGACCACCGCTAATGCGTCCAGTGTGGCAGAGGAGGATGGGCTGAACCAGCAACCCAACAACACGAGAGCCGCTGTTCCCAAATCTCTGAAATCTGTCGCTCTCACAGAGAAAGAAAGGTACGCCTGTCGATGGAACAAATGATGGACGCGAAACAATAGCATCCCCACCCTATTTGTGCCCCCAAAACAGATTTGCAATTGTTTGTCAGGTCAGTGACTGCTGTGCTTGATCACAATGAAAGAGTTTGTCCTGGCTGTCCTTTCTCGTCTCATACTGCTTTTCTGCTCAGCACCTGACTCAGAGATCTGGTCTGGAATGAATGGGCACGTGCTATTCGGCCGTTCTCTTTCGTTTTTCTTCTGTAATATGAACAGAAAATGAATAATAGAAAGAAATTACTCTGACATCTTGCAGTTTCATCATTATGGATCTCTAGTGAACTTCAGTGCGTCGCATCTGGCTTGGTTCGCCGTTGGCTTGGCTTGTTGCGCCATTAATGGCCCCGGGTATGTGATGTTCTTGCTGTGGAACTGTGCCGTGTGACAGAGAGAAGTTCTATGAAGCCAAGCTGCAGCAGCAGCAGCAGGAGCTGAGGCAGCTGCATGACGAACAGCAGCGTCTGATGGAGATCAAAGGGGAGATCCAGGACCTCCAGTGGGTGTGTCCCGATGTACAGGTAACGGCGATTGTAACGGATTGCATTTGTATAGCGCTTTTCACGATCCTCAGAGCGCTTCACAGCGAAAGGGGAGAAACTCGCCTCAACCCGCCGCCAATGTGCAGCACCCACCTGGCTGATGGACGGCGGCACGATCGGAACCGGAACGATCACCGCACATCAGGAGAGGTTGGGAGTTATCGAGCCGGTTCATCTAGGGAACGGTTAGGTTTCAGGTTGAAAGAGCCGGGCGTGATCCCGCAGTCCTACCGCACGCTCGTTAGGCGGCTCCCCTGTAATCAATCGTGTCGGGTCTTGGAGGCCGGCCAGCGCGAGATTGCGGTGTACACATTGGGTGCGTCTTGTCGTTTCCAGTTATCCGCGCCCGGTACGATCAGTCAGCGCGGGCCCGGCAAAGCTCCTGCTGCAACGTCGACGCCCGCAGTCAACGTCAACGGAGCCGCGCTGAACCGTAGCACGGAGCCCACCGCAGCAGCTGTTCCTGACAATAAGGTACCGGTCCCAGCCGTCGCACGCGGAGGCTGCGGTTTCGGATCAGTCGTTCAGAGCCGCGCGCTCGCAAGGCACGATACCGTTACGGCTCCATTAACAAATGAGCCGCCCCCTTCCCCCTCTTTTCAGCTGTGGTCGGAGATGCACCGACACCAGATCCTTCGGGAACACCTGAGACAGAGGAGGAAGCATCTTGAATCTTTAATGGAGGAACATCAGAGGCAAAAAGTACTGAATGACGCTCCCCACAAAAGCGACGGGATGAAGCAGCAAGCGTCAGAGGAGCTCGGCAGAGATGAAAGGTTGGCCCAGGAAGGGTGTGTGAAATCAAATTTACTCTGATTATACTGAGTGATTTTTAATTCCCATGAAGGTTGCTGTTTCCTATGATTGATACCTCAAGTTGTCTTAATGCTAAAAAATAAAAAATAAAAATATATTTTTTTATATATATATAAATAACTGTGATAAAAATTGTGATCCTTAACATTCAGAAAAACTTAAAAACACAGTGCGGTTATCACAAAACTACCACTAACAGGCCCGATCTCATAAAGGAAAATGATTCAAATTAAAAAGATCAAATAAACTCAAATAAATACCTAATGCAACAATGCTATAGTAGGAGATCAGCTGGTCTAGTTAGAATGGAAACCGACTAAAACCAGAAGCTGTTCCATCTATATGTGATTTCAGTAGGTACAGTACCGGGCGGTACAGACGAGCCAACCAAAAACCGTGTCTAGGCCATCTGTACGCCATGCAGAGAGAGCATGAAAGCTTGCAGTCATGCAGAACACCGAGAAGCAAATAAAGGCCCTTTCTCTGCACAACACCGGCGTCATGTTGGGGACCAACACCGTTATTGTTGTTAATAATAACAAAAACAAATGACATCCTTATTATAGGCTCAACAATACTAAAAATAACTACTTCAATTGGATAATTTGTGGTCTGCAAACAAATGGACTAGGAGTAGCCTGCTGCCACGATTAGATTACAGCGATGTGTGCACTTCTCCCTTCTCCCACTCAAGTTTTCCGATTGCAAGTACCTAGGTTCAGTCCTATTTTACAGATACAAGTATGATGAGTCGGGCACATGAACAAGAAAGTGCGTGAGTGTATCAGCAAAAACCTTTCAGAATTCTCAACGGGTGTATTCTATTGTTTGTTAAACTTTTTTCCACATTAATTATTGATAGTGTGTTTGTGTTACATAATATGAAATTACAGTAGGCTATCGGTAGGATACCAGATGGCTTTGAGGCAGATAGAACTTCATTGCCCCCTAGCGGTCATGCGCAATAGGACCATATTCTGCATTGAGAATTGATGTGGATTTTTTTTTCTTCGCGTTTTTAATGGGAACAAATTATTTAAAAAATATTTTTTTTTTTAAATGGCTGTTATACATTAATAAAAGTTGTCCATTTGTCACATCCCTACGTTTTGCCCCCATAGCCAGTGGCTACTGGCTGCTAAATGCAAAATGTACTGTGTAAATGTACAAATTCCAAAAGTGCTCCGACAGGTAGCGGATGAATGATGAATAGATTTTGAAATGTTCCTTTAGGATGATGGCTACGTGGGGAGGCTCCCCGCAGAGTCACCTCGATGACTACGAAGATGACGTGCTCTTGGGTATGGGAGCTGGAGTGGAGGAGGAGGAGGAGCAGGAGGAGCAAGCGGACTCCAGCTCAAGCGAAGACTTCCCCTCATTCTCCAGCCGGAAGCGCAGGTCCCACCGAGCGAGTAAACCAAGACACAGGTATGCCCCCACTGCACTCAAAGCCCTCGTGCGCATGTGGGAAAACTGCTTGTGAATATTGCACCCCCTCCCCAGCTCCCTGAAGGCGTTGCGCTCTCACCCTGTGAACAGCAACACGCGGCCCTCTCCCAGATCCAGCCAGCAGCAGAACGTCAGCATGAGGCGCCAGGAGAACCCTCGCTGGGCGTCGGAGCTGTCCTTCTCGGAGGAGAAGCAACACTGGCACGAGCAGATCAGCCAGCTTAAGAAACAGCTGGACTTCAGCACAAACATGTGCCAGACGCTCATGCAAGACCAGCAGGTCACCCTTCCCGTTGCCCTACTTTAAACCAAACCTCAAGCCATACGACATATGCCATTTTATCAGACGCTTTTATCCAAAGCGACTCACGGTAGTGAACGCATATGTTTTCCAAATCGATCAATCATTCAATCAAACGCACAACCTAAGCGTTTTCAGCGCCACGCTCTACCTACTGAGCCGCACAGAGCCACCATTGTTGTTGTATTATCTTAAATTCTCCTTTTATCTTAGAATCGATGTATATAGATTAGATTAGAATGGATATTTATAATGGAATGTGTTTTTTAATGCCAGTCTCTCTCTCTCCTCTGTCAGACTCTGTCCTGCATGCTCCCGTCGCTGCTCTCCGCTCCATACGGCATGCTGCCAAACAGCGTCGGATCCCCGCAGGTGCATCTCGTTATGCATCAGCTCAACCAGTGTTATACACAGTTGGCATGGCAACAGAACAACGTTCAAAGGTAAAAAAATAAAACTTCATGGACACACAAAGGGCTTCACGGTCCAACGCCTTTTATATGATTGACTGTGTATATCTGTTATAATTCCTACCCTCTCAGGTGTGACCGTATTGTGGTATGGTGCAAATCAAATCTGACAGGTATGGGGGAGTAAATAATAACGCGTGTTATTTGCAGATTGAAGCAGGTGCTGAATGATCTACAGCGGGAGCAGCAATCTCAGCCAGCAGAACAAAGTGCAAACCGCGAGCCCAATGCTGCATTCTTTCTCAATTTACCGCCCCCATTAAATACCATGAACGCGCCCGGACTTGGAAACTTCTCTTTTCTGTCTGGTATGTCACTCCTACAAATTGTTGTTTGCATTGTAAGAAAGAGCTCAATGATCATTTTAAAAGGTGGAGAAAGGGAAAGGGAGAGGGAGAGGGAGGAGGAGAGGAGGAGGAGGAGGAGGAGGAGGAGGAGGAGGTTTGCATCCTTGGTTCACATACAGCACATGCATGGAAAGTTTCTGATTTGATGCGATATCTTTGATCATTGACATTTGATATCTGTGTGTAAAATGTCCTTTTCTCCTCAGGGTTTAACTTCAATCCCGTGTTTCCCCCTGCTGTTGGAGAATTCCAGCAGAATCCGGCTGCCCAAGCCAGCCCTGAGCCACATCAGGCCAATCACAGTTCCTCGTTGAAAACAGAGGATGGTTTCCCACAGCCTTTTGAGAGCTCTTCTGCCAGTGGAGACAAATGGTATGAACATATGAAAACATGTATGTAAACCCTGCACATGCTCAGTAGCAAGCAGAAATATAATTTGTGCCTTTTTTTGCTGTCATCCAAAGACTACTCAGTGTATCTTCCCACGTTTAGACCGTCATTTTCGTGCACCCTATAATGTCAATGTTTTGAGCTTTGTTTCTCTTACAAGTTGCCATCTGCTGCCGCTTGATCCCTCCCTCCTAATGTAGTTTTACGTCAGACTTTTAGATGTTCAAACTCCTCCAGTGCCAAAGGATTTTTTTTTTCGTTCTCTATGACTAGGATGTTTATTAAAATCACTGTATCAGTCAACGCCTCCTCATAGAGAGCTCCTCTGGCTTTTCTATAACATAACAAGTTATCGGTGTGGTTGTGACTGTTATTCGTTTATTTTCCAATTTGAACTTGAAACTAACTTAACACTTGGTTTAGGTAATGCATAATGAAGTTCAGGGAATGTTTTTTAGTTTAATTTGGTCATTTTCCTTTTGAAAGGTGTAAATGCTTGCTGTGTCCAACCTAGTGCAGTCTTTAGGTTTTATCTGCCCATATAACCCACTGTGGTGCCTTTTAGGCCGAATGGAGTAGTGGAGATATACATGCACTGTGGAGAAGCACAAGAAAAATGCTTTTAACATGAAGGAAAGACTGAATAACTGCTTGCTTGCAATGGCTTGCTGTGACTCAACCTCCATGTTTGTTTGAAAGGAATAAGGAGGAGGGTGACGGTGCTGGCTGGGTGGGCCGTGCCCACAACAGGAAAGCCAACCAGGTGCCCGCTGGCCTCACAGACAAAGGTGGCCAGAACCAAAATGGCTCCAGGCAGCAGCCTCCCAGAATCCTCAGCAGCAGACAGTTCGACGAGGTGTCGATGGGAAGCTTCAGCAGCATGCCTGACCCCTCTGATCCCACCACCGTCACCAAAACCTTCAGATCAAAGAAGGCCTCAGCCCAAGCCGGCCTTGCCTCCAAGGATAAAACGCCCAAGTCCAAGAACAAGAGAAAGAGGAGTAAGGGACGCAACAAGAAAGCAGGTTTGTAACGCACAGAAATGTTTTTCATTTCACTTTGCATTCAAATACACCTTTGGCATGACGTGATGCTTGAAGCATTTTAAAAGCAGTAATGCAGTTTAAATGCATACATTACGGACTTGCTGAGGTCATCAGGTTTGGAGCACAGAGGGGGGCCGATTTCACTTATTTAAATTCTGAATCTTAATGTTCCAGGGCTGGAGAGCGACAATGTGTCCAGTGTCAGTGATTACAGCAAAGATAAGCGTCCACAAAGCAAACAGACTGAGCGCCCTGAGAGGATTCTGGAGAAACTCACCCAGGAGAAACTGGACAGCAAACTGAAGATTAAAAAAACGAACGACCTTTCTTCCGGTAACAATTGACGATATGAGTCAGACACTTGTTAGATAGTGGTTCTCTGTGGCTCAGTTGGTAGAGCACAGCGTTGGCAATGCTTAGGTTGTGGGTTCAATCCCCACTGGGGCCACATATACTGAAAATGTATGCATTCACTACTGTAAGTCGCTTTGGATAAAAGCGTCTGCTAAATGGCGTATATTATATTATGTTAGTCCTGCCATAAATGAGCCAAGCATTTTTGTCAGTGACTGAATTTACAAAGAAAACAAAATGCTTTCCACATTGAACTGATATTGAAGTAATTTCAGTGTTTCTGCTTTCATTTGCGATGTAGGAAAATCCTAGCAGTTTTGATTTATAAAACAATTAACTTTTTTCCACACAGAATTGAAACGGTTAGAGAAATGTATGTAGAGTTTTTCAACCTATATTCAAAATATTCAAGCCAATAAAGTAAATCTTTTGTGAGAACTACAGGGGGCAGTGTCGCACATTACAATCGCTTTTTCCTTTGAAATTTCATTGTAACTGCTTTGAAGGTTTTGATTTGTTTTTGATTTGATTTGTTTTATTAACCATAAATGTTTTCTAATATTATTTTGTTTATTTATGTTTACCCCCAATATTTCTAATGTGTGCAAACATTTTATATAATATCTATATATTTTTTTTGTCACGCTTTCATTATTTGTCCCATTCTACACAGCATATGCTTGGAGAACTCCCTTCCTCTCTAACAGAATTGCATGTACTGAAGTACAAGGTAAAATATCACCCTACATGCAGCTGCTCAGGCTGGCTGCCAGTTTTTTGTTTCCCTCCTTGTTTAGTTTGTCATGTTTTAGTTAAGTGTCCAATTAACACACATCCTTGCATGCATTATTGGTAAACTAAATGACCCTGAATGCTTGGCACAGAGTTGTTTTTTTTTTGACTAAGTAAAGGGCGCCCAATTTAGATGACTAATTATGTGCATGCTTATAATTGGTAATCTAAATTGGCATAACGTTGCAAAATATCAGTGGCATATTTTCATATGGGGTTCACATTTCTCACAGTAAATTCAGTTTTTTGAGGGGGAATAATGAAAGATGAATACAGGGTTCCCACACTCCTCAGAGGTACTTTAAAATGCTTGATTTTTGGGGTTTTATTTTGATTTGTCCGTCATTTTGAAAACCTTCACATCCACACTATATAAATGATGCCCTTAGAGACCAATCTGGCGCCAGATCCACTTATAGAATGGTCAATCATGACTCCTGAGACGACATTCATTTCAACAGATATTGAGCCCATTGTTGTATTGCTTTATTGATGGTCTGCAACACCTGTGATATTGCCTACTGTACTGTTTTATTGGTTCTTGAAATTGGGTGAATCAGACCTTGAAAGAACTTAAAAGTCCTTGAATTGGTGGCATGGGCAAGTTTGAGAACCCTGATAATAATCTAAGTTGACAGTCTTTGTAGCTTTGAGATAGGAATAATCTGAAATTGAGTAATTGACAATTCCTTCTTTATGAAATAATATGCAGCATATTGTCTCATGTCAACTAGTTTTCCCATGTATACAATGAGTTGGAGTTCAGAATGAAAGCATTGCTCTGCTTTTGGTAGTATTATAAGTAACCACAAGGCTAGTATGTGTAGCACTGGCTAGGACATTCTGTGACTATATCCAGCTTAAAGGGAGGCGCCTTATGGAGGCACCTAGAGGGAAATCCAGTTCACGTTTCCCACCCATCATATCCAAATGATTGCTATTGTTATGAGTGTGTTTAATATTCAGGATTCTACCAGATATTAAATGCTTGCTTTTTTACATTCTTCCAGATGCCAGCAGTGATTTTTCCCTGTTTGAAGCACTGCGAGAAACCATTTATTCAGAAGTGGCCACTCTGATATCCCAAAATGAATCCCGACCACATTTTCTCATTGAGCTCTTCCATGAGCTTCAGCTGCTAAATACTGATTACTTGCGTCAAAGAGCACTTTTTGCCTTACAGGTAACCAACCGCCTTAAACTTTTACAGCATTATCATATGGAATGTTTGGTGGTCAATTAATACATTTAGCTAATTGCTACAAAAACATTATTCTGATGGTGACGTGCGGGACATTTGAATGGTGTCACACATGGGTCTGTTTCATGTCTGTGCTTACCCACTGCAGGACATTGTGACCAGGCACTTGAATGAGAAGGATGGGGCTGAGGAGCAGGATGTCTCTCTGAGCTCTGCTGCGTGGGCTGCCTCTAATTCAGAGCTCACACCCAGCGAAAGTCCAGCCACAAGCGATGCTGTAAGACTTCATACATTACATTTTCATGTATTTTCATGCATTTTTCACTTCCACCATACTGTCAATTTATTATTATTATTATTATTAGTAGTAGTAGTAGTAGTAGTAGTAGTAGTAGTAGTAGTTTTAGTAAAAATTATTGTTTAATATATATATATATTTTTTTTAAAATTTGTTTCTGATTTTATCCCATTTTCTCCCAATTTGGTAGCCAATTAGACCCGCTTTTTTATGTCAATCCCCCTAGAATGTTCGCTGCCAACTGATTAAATGTTGTTGGGCCACTCTTATACATAGATTTCAGTAAAAAACCCCGGTCTCCGTGGCCATTGTTTAATATTTAATTACACATTTGACACTAATATTTGTTAAGCAGGCAGTGTTATCCAGGACAATTGGTGATGCTTACACTTGGACACTTTACATGCTCTTTTGAGTTTGAACTGCAGCTGCTGAGCTAAAGTACAGTGTCAAAGGGTAATGGGCCATGGTAATTCAGTCCTATATTGCACAGGTCCAATATTGTTTTAGGTCCCCCGATTATTTTCGTGGGCCTACATTATACACCAGTGTTGGAATACAGTTCTGACATATTTGAAGTGGAAATGTAAACATTTACTGCATTTAAAAATCTCAGGATGGTTCTGATAAGAACATCGTGAGCCCTCTCCACTTAAGCAAGACTTACAACGAAGGCGACTCTGTGGGCAACGTGAGCACCTTATCCACCACCTCCATCCTGGATCCCTTTGCCAGTGACGATTTGGGTAACTACAATCCAACACAGGTCACCGTAATGTCTCCTTTTCCTCTTGGCTCCACTGCCGTGCCTGATGTCCTGTTTCTGTGCATGCTCTCTCGGTGCAGGGAACACTGTGATTCACTTGGATAAAGCGCTGGCTAGGATCAGGGAGTATGAGCGCATGAAGCATAGTGACAATGCTGCTGACGCATCTGCCGCTGACCCTGGTCCAGCGGACGTTCTTCAAGGTAACAAACTATTTTTGCTTCACCGACTTCTCCCGCTACGCTTGTGAAGGTGCACTGAAAACTGTGATGTCGTGTCAGCCACGCGGGGCTCAACTTGATGTTTTGTTTCTGAAGGTCCTTGCGAAGGCCAGAACATTATCGGGCAGATGTTTTCGGGCATCCACTGCCCACAGATTGACACGCAACAACTCGACAGGCAGATAAAGGCCATCATGTCAGAAGTTCTACCTTTCCTGCAGGTGAGCACAAAACATACAGAAAATAATTTGTTCTAGTTCAATTGACAAAATGGGTAAATGTTGCTTTCGTCACCAGACGAAATTGAGCTGAAATGTTACTTCCAACTTTTAAGTTCAAAAACAAACAAACATATAGTCTCGTGAGACAGGCTTTAAAAATATATATTTGTGGATATAAGACCTGGCCATAAAAGCACTGTGTTTGGTGATAACCCCTTCGATATTGCATGTAGGAGCCCTGTTGACCCCCTGTCAACGATTTAATATGATGAATCTCAAACTTGTAGAGATGCTCTAACAGCCAACCAACGAAAAATATTTTGGCAACCCTGAAGCTGAAATCAATAAGCTATCACTATTTCTTCAACACATGTAATCGGTCCAAGGATAAGACCATTAAACATAAAACGTTACGTTTCGTGCTTTGCACGTTGAGCAAGCGCCCTGAATTATGTTCATCGTTATTGGTTGCCTAACGAAGCGACGCGAGAGCTGAAGCACTACTGGTGACGCTGACCTTGCTTGCGTTGTGTGTTCAGGAGCACATGGACGACGTGTGCTCCTCCCAGCTCCTGACCACCATCAGGCGTATGGTGATGAGGCTCACGCAGCAAAACGTCGAGAGCAAGGAGTTTGTCAGGTTCTTCCACAAGCAGCTGGGGGGCATTCTGCAGGTCTGTGCACCCTACCCTCTTCCAAGTCTTTTTAGCCTAGCTGTTCTCTCATTGTTCTCTCATTGACCTTCCTGTGGAAGTCAGAACAGCTGAGACCCTGGCCACCTTCAAACACGTCTACTTGTTTATGTATTGTATTAGGCTTAGGCATTATTTTCTGCATTGATTGCTTTATTGCTACCTCTGAATTGTGGCTAGATTTACCTGGGGGTCCTAGTTTAACTATGTGGTTGCTCCTAGCACCCAGGAACTGTACTTCCCACTAGGGTGGCTTTCAGCTAAACTGTTCTTGACTACGGTTAACACTTTGTTGTCCGTTGCGCTGGATAAGAGCGTCTGCCAAATGCCTGTAATGTAATGTCTCTGTTGATTGTTTTATCTGGGTTAAAAAAATGTTATACACCTTTTTTCCCAATTTTATCTATGTTAAGCAGTTTTAGCTGAAGAGGTTGAAAAGTGCTATATAAGTTACTATTATTGTTAGTGACTGGTTTTCCCCTTTTCAGGAGTCTTTGACCAAGTTTTCCGGGAGGACACTGAACGAGTGCGGAGAGGATCTGCTTGTGGCGATTTCTGAAACCCTCTTCAATGAGCTGGCCTTCTTCCGCCTAATGCAAGACTTTGACAGTGGCAGCGCCGCTCCAAGGAAGAAAGAGTGGAAGAGGACGCGTGCCGTGATTATCAAAAACACACCTAAGACCTGGGTGTGTACCATTGTGGATCTCTGAACTCTGACCCTGTGCACAGTGCCATTCCATCTACGTGCTCCTTTCTGCTTCAAACTGCCATACTGTGGGTTGCTAGGCAATCGCACAGGACTCACTTTTACTGTCTTTGTATATTGTTACTACCATAACCTTTTTTGAAGAAAGAAATTAACTTGTAGTTTTCAAAACCTGGCCAAGACGGAATATCTCTATGAACTCTGTCTCACAGTCTAGTAGAAGGACATTTTAAAAATGTCCAGTCATTAATTGTTTTTATTTATATGTTACGTGTTATTTGTGATATAAATGTCTGTATTAGCAACTGGCAGTATTTGGTTAAATATAAAACGGGTTGTCCTGTTGGCTGGGCATTTGGAACTAATGACTTTAATATTAAGTATGATTTTAAAATCTTTTTGTCACATGCACAGTTTAACTAGTGGATCTCATGCGAACAGGATCTAACTGCACATCCATTTATAATTATTTGCTAGACAAAAAAATTAAGTCAATGGAAGTTACACAGTACATACACACTGTAGTAGCTCCCAAACTCACCTTTTATTGCACATGAAATAAACAGGCCAACGTGCAATATGCAACGTGCAACCTGCAGATACTTCATACATGTATTTACCATATAACTAATTGGTTACTATGATTAATTCCTTGATGAAAATTGTTCAGTTTCCTATTTTTGTAACGATATATAAAATATGTATTAATATTTTTCCCAATGAAAAAACTAAATGTTTGTCATAATTGTCTCAACCTATACATTGTAAGCCTTAAGCTCACACCTAACAAATGTGAATGTTAGTTTGATAGTTTTTTGGACTAAAATGTTGCATTTGATGAGGATTTTTCTCTCCTGAGAATTCTGCTGTGGGCATTTAAGAGGTTGCAAGTGTATTAAAACAAAGCTAAATATTTATTCTCCCTTTCCAGGAAAATAAATCGCTGGAAGATCAGTCATTCTCAGAAGGTTTTCATGATGAAGACAAAGTAAGTTTGCTTTATATCGGATGAACCAACCAAATAAATAAATAAATAAATAAACTCGCAGCAACATATTTACATCGGGGACATGCTCCTTGAAATAGCAAATGTTCCCCCTGCAAGTTTCTGACACCCCAGACTAACTAAAATATAATTTGGTTCATTATGAGAGCTTTCTAAATTAACCCCAGGTTAACTGTTGCGAGCACAATTCTAACAGATTATTCTGTGAGCCTATGTGGGGAAAAAGGTGGTTCTCGTGCTTTGGAATTTAGAGTTGCCTCTTTGAAATGAAATGAATACAAATCTGTCAAATTATTTTTAAATGGAATTCAATAGCCAGTTTCTCAAAAGCCCCTAGGTTCCTATAATTTCTCGGTGTTAATTTTGTCATAGGACATGCTTAAACTAAAATGTAATCTAACACCAAGTTTACATATGTATATGCATGTCTGTGCAGTTTTTTTTGTCCTTGTTGCCCTGAAGCTTTCTGTGTTTTCCATTGTGTGTACTCAAACACAATGTGGTCCACTCACACAAATTTCCAAGATGTCAAAGGCCAGCCTGATTTGGGGTCACATTGATGTTTCAGTTTCATGAACGAAAGGTGAACAGTGGTAATTTCCATGCACTATAGTAGCTTGCCGGGCCCGGGCAAAGTCTTGTTTGGGTCCGGACCGGAGCCCCCCTATTGAGTAACGCTGTATTACAGGATAAAGACGACACCGAAAAGGGCGCTGCCGCTAACAAACCTGAGGCGACGCAGAGTGGGAGCTGCGAGGCCTCGGAGAGGGAAGATGAGGACGACGAAGATGACAGCGAACGACTCCCCCTCTCTATACGTAAGCCGACTGACATGGAGCAAAATGATATCTCAATACTTCTGCGTGAATCTGACAAAACGGAGAAATGAATTGACTGAACTGTTTTAAAGAATAGGTTGTCATTTGGGCTTTTGGGAATTTGTCTGTATGACAGTATTGATTGGAAGTTATTCATGTTCTCGTTGCGGTCGATTTCGCTGAAGACTCCTGCTGTGTTTTCAGACCTGTCCATTGCAGAGACTCAGGCTTTCACAAACTATGGGAGCGGAGAGGATGAGAATGAAGATGAGGAGCTAGAGGAGTTTGAGGCAGGTCCTGTGGATGTTCAGACCTCTCTGCAGGCCAGCAATGAAGCTGCCAGTGAGCAGGTGAGCCACCTTACCCCGAGTGTGTTAATATCATAGATAATATACCGCCAAAATAAAGGAAACACTTGAGTAAATGACAGATTCTGGTGCCTCTGTTATGGCGTTCATTTTCCTGACATGGTTTAGGTCCACTCAACCCCTTAGAGGGCAAGGAAAACGCCAGTAAATACAAAGCCATGAGTGAGGACCTTCACCCACAGGACACGAGTGGTCACTGAATGGTTTGATGAACATGAAAATGATGTAAACCATATGCCATGGCCGCCTCAGTCACCAGATCTCAACCCAATTGAAGAATTATGTTCTGGAGCAGAGCCTTCCACCACCATCAACAAAACCCCAAATTATTGAATTTCTCATGGAAGAATGGTGTTACATCCCTCCAACAGAGTTCCAGACACTTGTAGATGCCATGATGCATTGAAGCTGTTCTGGCATCTCATGGTGGCCCAGCACCCTATTAACACACTTTATGTTGGTGTTCCCTTTATTTTCGCAGTTATCTGCATATAATTCACAAGAAACTGATCTGCTGATACACAAAGTGATGCCAAAGTATGGAAAATAAGAATGGAAGCAACATTCTTAGCATTGTCATTTATCTTCATTTATCCTCATTTATAAAGCTCCTATACTGTGCTTTATAAAGTGCTGTTGTTACAGTTGAATCAAGTCATGGAAAGGCAAATTAATACAAAATTAAATTAGAAATGCTTTCTTTGAGTAAAGATGTAGAGAAGCCTACTCATTCCCTGCGTTGAAGCCAAACTCTGCAGCTGGCTGTCTCTCTCAGTGCACTTCCTGAACATTGGTCTACCATGTTTTCTCAATGCATACCTGTTCACACATAGATTCAGTTTCAGCTTTACAAAATGCATTCAGAGCTCGGGCTTGTCTGTTTTGTGCATGTTAACTTTAACTGCACTGTTGATTGTCACCGATATCAAACGGCAGTCATTTTTACACTTTGGCAGTGTAGTGTAGTGTAATGGTTAGGGAGCTGGGCTTGTAACTCAGGGCTTGTAACTCAGAGGTTGCAGGTTAAATTCCCAGGTGGGGTACTGCTGTTGTACCCTTGAGCAAGGTACTTAATCTGAATTGCTTCAGTAAAAAATATCCAGCTGTATAAATGGATTGTATGTAAAAGAAATGTAAACTGTGTAAGACGCTCTGGATAAGAGCATCTGCTAAAATGCCTAAAATGTCAAAAAATTACTTTGTAGTCTTCCAGAGCTCAAACACCCAGAGCCATTTCACTCAAATTTGAAATCCAATGTTATTTACTAAGTTTAACCTTTAAGCTTTGAGTAATTAAACATAATAATTAAACTAATTAAGCATTATCCATGAGGTAAATTGTCCCCGGAAAATTATATGTACAAATATTGTCCTTGCTGTTTCTCAGGAAACAAGGGAAGTCCCAGAAGACATAAGCCAAGATGCTAAGTGGGATCAAGAAGCAACTGAATGCTATGATGGTATGTAGCTAATTGTTATGTTTGGTGCCACGGTCATGGTACTAAACAAGTGTCCACAGGTGGTTCTGTGTGGCTCAGTAGGTAGAGCATGGCATTGACAACGCTTAGGTTGTGGGTTCAATTCCCATTTGGACCACATATACTAAAACATTTATGCATTCACTACTGTTAGTCGCTTTGGATAAAACCGTCTGCTAAATGGCATATACAGTGCCTATAGAAAGTCATCATACCCTTTTGAAATAGTCATTTTTTTGTCTTGCAGCCTGAAATGAAAGTACTGTACATAAAATAAAATATTTTCCAGCTTTATTTACACATTTTGCCTTACAACATTCAAATGAAAAAAGGGCAACATTTCTGATTATTAATAAAAAATGAAAAACTAGAATAACAGGGTTGGAAAAGTGATCAGTCCCCTGATTTAATACTTTGTAGAGGCACCGTTTGCTTTAATTACAGCCATCAGTCTGTTTGGATATGTCTCTACCAGCTTTGCGCACCTAGATTGGGCAATATTTGCCCATTCCTTTGTAACGATGAACTCTTCAAGTCCATCCACAGATGTTCTATCGGATTTAGGTCAGGGCTCTGACTATGCCACTCAAGAACATTCACCTTCCTGTCCTTTAGCCACTGCGTTGTTTTTTTGGCGGTGTGTTTTGGGTCATTGTCGTGCTGGAAGGTGAACCACCTGCCCATCTTCAGCTGTCTAGCAGAGGGCTGCAGGTTTTCCTCAAGAATTTGGGTGTACTTGGCAGCATCCATTTTCCCTTCAATCCTGACCAATTGCCCAGTCCCCGCTGAAGAGAAACACCCCCACAACATAATGCTGCCACCACCATGCTTCACTGTAGGTATGGTGTGTTTTGGGTGGTGTGCTGTGTTTGATTTCCGCCAAACATAGCGCTTGGAGTTCAGTCGAAAAAGTTCAATCTTGGTCTCATCTGACCATATAACCTTTTGCCACATGGCATCAGAATCTGGCAATTATCAGAAATGTTGCCCTTTTTTTTTTTTTTACTTGAATGTTTTAAGGCAAAATGTGTAAATAAAGCTGGAAAAAGATGGATTTGATGTACTTTCATTTCAGGCTGTAAGACAAAAAAAAAGTGACTATTTCAAAAGGGTATGATGACTTTCTATAGTCACTGTATATCATATATTATGTTCATATAAGAAAGAGGAGTTAATGCCTGCTTTCTAATTGAAAGTCTCTACCGTTGTCACAGCTGGCTAAATTAAAGCTAATTAACTAATTATCTAGCCAATATGTTGTTTTCCCTTTATTAAATATCACTGAAAAACACACACCATTTGGCAGTGTGTAAATAGAAACCATGAAGGGAATTTAAGCATATTGGACACAAATGCAATGAGTCCGTTTTTCCTCTTTGCTCCCTCTCACAGTGAAAAACAGCAGGGCAGAATCGGTGGAGGTGGAGGACCCCACGGAGGGGAGGGAGACCAGCGAGTCGGCGGGAGCAGCTTTTGTTCCCGAGGGCAGGCCCGGCTCGGCAGAGACGCTCAGCGCGGGAGCAATCCCAGCTCACGCTGCTTCACCTGAGAGCTCGCTGGCCGGCAGCCCTGACACCGACTCTCCCATCATGATCAACGAAGACGTGAGTTACACAAACGGACCCAAAGCCGGCTCGTTGCGCTCACTGCGGTGCCCTCTCAAGACTCACTTCAGCAACCGTGAGAATTAGGGATGTTAATGGTTCATCGATGATCGATTAATCGCAGTTAAGAATTTCGTTAAGATCGATCAGACATATCAAATTAACGATTTAATACTGCAGAGTTATCTAATAGCACAAACTCTAGTGAGTGTCATAATATTGCTTTGAAACAACACTTAAAACCTAGTTTTTATACATTTTTACATTTTAAGCATTTAGCAGACGCTCTTATCCAGAGCGACTTACAAGATGTGCATTAATACAAGGTAAGAACAATCATGATGACAAGATCAGTGCAGTAATACAGCAATAGACATCATTGCAGGCGTCTGCATATCATACCTGTAACACTGGGAAAGAATAGGTTAGTGTGTTTTTTTTAATTGTTTTTTTAGTTTTTTTAAAATCAAATATATCTAGCAATATTTCACAAAAGAAACAATTTACAACGACAAAACCTTTTTGTTATATTTTGTATAGCCTCAACGTTACCTCAGCCGACAATAGCGTTCTCTTGAATTCGCTAAGCACAACGTTACTTCCGCATTTGCAAGTTTTTTGGTGAAGTCAAAGAGAATATTTGTGCAATTGTTTTTCCTTTTTGTACGTTGATCAAGAAAAGGAATACAATATGAAAAATAAATGTGTCCACACTCAATTGGTATAAGTAACTTGTTTTTTATTTCAACGTGCCGCCATGCGGCTTCGTCAGTGTCTTTGTTACGCGTACTAAGCCAGTACGTGCCTATTTATTTTTCATTCTGTTAGCTTAATCCAATTCAAAATGGCATAATACGTAATTGGACAGCGAGGGGTGTCTACATACATACATTGCCCTCAAGGTGGTATTGGTGAGATTTGTTTGCCATTTTCCTGGTTGAGTTTTTATAGTGACTCTTGTAGTACTAAGCATTCGTTTTTAAAACATTAACTTGAATGTATGTTAAACTTTAAGTACCGAGGATCACATATCTAACACTCATTGTCTAATTGTATAGGAGGTTGGTTCTGGAAATTTAAGCCAGAAATCTGATGAAGATGATTTTGTCAAGGTGGAAGATCTACCAATGCAACTTTCTGTCTTGTCAGAGGTATGTGTGAGTTACTTGCAGAGTAGACTTACGGATTGAAAATATGTGCTGAATTCATAGTGGATATAAAAAGGAAGAAAACTGAGTTCTGTTGATAGGCATGAAAAAACACATTTGTAATTGTACGTGATTATATGATTTCATTGTTAAATATCCTAATCACTAGTGGCAATATGATAGTAAGAAAGAATATGAGAGCCAATCTGGCCAAATAAACAACATGTGTAATCAGCCATAGTCATAATTAATAGAATTGCAATGTTTCTGAACATTTCCATTTAATTACAGGAGGAACTTAAAATAACAACAGAAGAACAACAACAACCCAAAAATGTGTCACCAGAAATCCTTAACGGAAACACGGATGATCTAGAAGGCCTAGTGGGAAATTCTCAAAAATATAAAGAATCAGGTAACTTGTAATTTATAAAGAACACAAGTGAGGGAAAAAAAAATGGTGCTTTGTTGCACCTGGTTGTCCAGTGTTTGGTCCAATTTTTCTCAGATGTCGTGTCAGATTACATTTGAAGTGCACTAAACTGCTAAGTGAACAGCATATTTTTCTGCCACTTTTTCTCCATATTTTCTCAATTTGGAATGTCAGATTGCATTTGCAAATCTGCTCCATCACTACAGTATCCTCTGTCACTTCTAGAGGGTGCCAACTAGCATACAGACAGTCCCCCAAAGCACACACAGCCAGCCACCACTTATTTTCTCTGCTTTAGTCCATCAGCTGAGGCGCGCAGTCGTTACACTGTACCAAACATGCTCCACGGACAGACTGCTAGTGCCCGTTTGACCAGCGGGGTCGCCATTGCACGATGAGGTGGGGAATACCCTGCCTCTGTGGAAATGCTGAAGGCCGATTATGCGTCACCCCATGGGACTCACGACCGCAGTCTGCACAGGCATGGTCACGATTGGATCTTAGATCGCGGGTACATCATTGCACTGAGAACCAATGATTTAGCTATTTAGACCACCGGAGAATGTGTTTTGCAGGACAGGAAAGTTCTGAAGATATCTAATTTGAAATGTGGAGGGAATACTAATATTAAAAACCTGTTTTCATATGAAAATTTCTACTTTGAAATTGATTATTTGTACTTAATGAAGATTCTTTATATCTTTTACAGAAACAGCTGGAGCTCAAAACGCATGAGGATTTTGGTGATGTTAATTTGACACTACAAACACATTGTTGTATTTCACACTATTTCCACTAAAAACGTAGGACATCTGTAGATAATTACCTGCTTTATAATAAGTTACTCTTTAGAAAAAATTCTAATTGAATTGCATTCGGTCAAGTTCTCTTTGTTACACCCCACCTCTGCCCCTGAGAGCCAACTGAATGTTTGAAAACATTTGATGGCTGAACCTGCCAAGAAAGGCTGTTAAACTACTGAAAACTGGGATGTAAAGTTTGTACCATGTAAGATTACAGGTTTAATTTTATTTGAACTTACATGATTACTTTCCGCACAGTTTGTTGCTGAGCAAAACAAGTGAAATGCTTCCTACAAGCCACTGAAAAATGAATGTCATCAAACTACGGACAGGAGAGCGCAATGGAAGCACTTCAGATAGTTGACTCATCTGCTTGTAAGTCCACTCTGGGCTGGTGCATGAAGCTATGCTTCAGATTTTGCATTAACATCAAGAAGCCCTTTTCCCCCCTTCGCAGGTCTGTGTTTTCCCCCATTTTTTGCATAATTTCAGTTGATTTCTGTGTTGATTATGAAGTGTTAACTTCATATATTTTCTGTTAAACTGAAAAATCTGTAGCTTTAAGTTTTTAATTATTATAATTTTTTTTACATTTAAATAATGTATACAATCATATACATTGTCTTCAATTTTGCCTTTTGAGTGATTTAAAAGCTTCTGATTATATGAAAAATCCTATTTCAAATGTGAAATTTCTGGTTAAAGAATGTGCTTTTTGCACTTAAGTGTTTCTGATTTTAGATTTTTCCAGTGTTTTATTGAGCCAGTTTCTTGCTTTGCTCAGCACATGTGTTCACCACGTATTGTATTTGCCTTTTAGTAATTACTTTTTAAAAATAAGTCATTAGATTATAGGGTATGATCACCTTCATTGCTTTGCGTCTCCTACCAGAGGAATCTCATTTCAAGCTTATTCTTGTCTGAAAGGAAAATATTGAGTAAGTTAATCGAAAACACTGAGATGTTGGAAAGTCATAAAGTGTGTGCTTGTAAAGGCCCCCTGCATATTAAGTTCAAATGAATACAAATTACCTTTCATCTGTGATGTAATAACAACCGTACTTAGTTTTCCGCTGTAAATTTCAACAATTGTATTAAATGGCACCTTACAATTTCCTATTATTATGTGACAGCGTGGCATCAGTGTTTTTTGTACCTGCATTTCCATGGGTCTGATTTTTATGGGGGCAAACGTTAGCACAAGCACTAACATTATTGTAGTAGTTTTGATGTGTGGGTGCTTCTGCAACATATTCAATGAATCTTTATTTTTCTCATAATAGCTCTGTCAGGTACTCTGGTATTGCCAGCATACCTCTTAAATTAGTTGAAATGCCACCGCATCATTACTAAGATAGATATTTTAAGTATTTACAGAAATTGAAGGTCTGTGGTATTATTATTATTTTTGTGGAATATACCATCAGCCCTGGTTGTCTTTAGAATAGCACTGTCTTCTCGTATTTCCGGTTTGTGGTTCTGGAAACAGACTTCTTTTTCAAAACCAACAGATTTGCGAGAATATCCAGTTGTTGCAAAATACTCTGGTGTTACATTTATTCTTGCTCTTCAATGGCAGAATATTTTCTGAACTGAACGCTGATGAAAGAGAGCCCCTGAGCCCCTCTCAGTTCAGTTCTGAATGACTGTGTGATCAGCGTTTGAATTGGTTAAAAGACCAGTATTCTATATTACCCGTGGCTTTCTCTGGATGAGAGCGTCTGCTAATGAAATGATTAAATGTAATGCATGTGTGAATCTGTAGATGCTAGCTAGCAGACACGATTTCTGTCTGAACACCACTCGCTTAAACAATACAGCGTATACATTGCAGGTATATTTGATATATAATGAAGTTGATTTTAAGGGGCACTGGCAATGCTGCCATTTACCTATGAGGCATTTTCTACTCGGGCTAGTGGCTGTAGGTCATTTATGTTCTGTGTGCAGTGTGTGCTGCACCAATTCA
Source organism: Aldrovandia affinis (assembly GCA_029706075.1). NCBI lineage: Eukaryota > Metazoa > Chordata > Actinopteri > Notacanthiformes > Halosauridae > Aldrovandia > Aldrovandia affinis. The sequence goes on from JAINUG010000006.1 coordinate 8,208,194, forward strand.
TTGTCCTTTTAGCATGCTAAGCACATTGTTGTGAAGCCAAAACAATGACACCCATTAGCATTTAGCAAAGCGATGGTGTCATTACGCCTTTTTCTCCATAAACACTGAATGACCTGTAAAAGGGGAGCATAACATTGGCTGGGATTTAATGATTCGCAAACTGTCTGTAAAAGCCTGCCACAGCAGAGTTATTTCCCCAGTCTTGCCCGTCAGGCCTCAGTAGCCCATAAATCCAATTTTATCTGATATTTCTGAAGTGGCAGCCTATCCTGTGTCATTAAGGTGTCAAAGCCTCTACATTGCGCAATAGATGCTGTTAAAGAAACTGAGACATCAACGGCCTCCTCAAGGGCAAGTACGCATCTCTGAAGCTCTTCGCTAAAATTCCTGTTCTGTTTGGAAAAAAAGGCCTTCAACTTCATGTCACAATACTTGATGCACACAGTATTCGAAACTTCGATTTGGGCAAGGCATCAAAAAATGTATTAATTTCCTTGTCTTTTGTTCCCTCTTTTGAAAAATTATACCATTCAATTCTGCATTCACTTTGCAGTTATTCACATTGCCTCAGCCATCATCTTCATTGTCGAATGTTCTGTTGGCGCCTCTCACAGCCGAATACCGGATATCTTATGCTGTGAGAGTGCAAACACATTTTAAAAAATATATAAATATATCTGGTGGTCAATTGTACCCTCTTCTAGTTCAACTACCCATCCCTCTCGTACTGGGAATTCACCACCATAACTCTGGGACTAGCAGTGCACAAAGACGCTGAACCACCTCCCAGACGGAACTCTCCAAGCCGTTGACCGCAACTCCAACACACAGAGCCGTTTTGCACACATCATGCAGGCTTCCCTCCCCCTTCCCCCCGTGGGGTGGACAGCCAATCACCACCAGTGGGCAACCTGCACTTCAAACAAGTGCCTTTACTGGTTCCGCCACCCAGGGGGCTAACCACATTTTTTGAGGTGAGGAAATGTATTGAATTATAGAAATCTCGGAGCATTCCATTTTAAGAAGACTTTTGCCATTTATGATTTATTTTGCCCTTAGGCTATACAAAAACCTTTTCATTTTGCTTTCAGTTTTTTTAATACGTTTATGCAGTTGAGCTCAAACCCAGCCTGCAGTGGGAAACCTGCACATAGAACAAGTAGCTTAACCAGTTACACCACTTGGGGGGGGGGGATATTCCGAAATAATCAGCCTACCTCATCATTATCTAAACCTAAAAACATCCAACACCTGGCATCTTCAACTTCAATGTATATGACCTGTGTGATTCAAACAGATGACAGTCATTGAAAAATGTCCCAATATTTTAAGGTGGCACAAATGCAAAATGAAGAAAATATGAATGACAGGAAAACCAAAATGTATGACTTATAAATATAAATATGACTGTGCCTGTGGCATTTGCGTGGACTGTCATTGTGCCGTCCCAAGTTTAAACCCAGGGGTCTCACATAGCCTGACTTCATATCCATCCGGGTGACAAAGTGATGCATTTATTGAAATACTAATGCATAAAGCATGCAAACAAACTATTCATTGAGGGTATTAGACCGTGACATGGGTATCAAAAACAGCGAATGCCTGCACATAGTTTGTACAATGTCTGCACATAGTTTATATTTACGAAAAAATATTTCGTAGGAAGGATTTCAACTCCAATTAGAGGACCAACTTCAACGCTTATGCTGTATATAAATAACTGGTGATGCATTTTCGAAATTGCCATGTGCATCTAATTTGTTTTATGTTTAATAATGGTATTCATCAACTGTCGTCCTCCTCAACACACACCCACACATCCACAAACTAATTAAACAGGTTAATCTGAGCCATTCACATTTCAATCAGGATTGCTTTTCAGTGGAAATGTTCGCACAGCTAGTGCAGTAAACCACAGGTGCCTGGAGAGGAGACATTGAAGAATACTCCCGCACACTGTCTCTTGTTGTGTGCTGACCAAAACGTTAGCTTTTTTTGTTTTAAGTTCCTGTTCTGATAAGGTTTGGTGAATTTTGCAAGAGATAGTGCAGGAGCTTTCTTCAGCATAATCAGGATTGCTTTAAAACTGCAACCCCCACGATGCCACTTTAGCCACACACAAAGTCCCCTGCTGCCTGTGAGCAGCTGCAGGGCCCTTTCACATGCAGAGCATACAGTGCCTATGATCACAAGAAGCCCACACTCTTTCCCCAACGGCGCTCGCAGCCTCACGGTGGAGCAGGGTTATTTTCAGCCAATGGTGGGTTCTTGCTCTGCTCCCTTTGCTGCGACAGCGAGCGAAAGCTCTAAATCCTTCACCCACTTTTCATTTTCTTCTCTGCCCCTCTCGCCACTAAGATATAAAACTTGCAGACTTTTCCCTGACCCTTCAGGGCTTTACAAAGGGGGTTCCGCGCACTGGTTCGGTAAGAGCAGAACAAAGAGGGCTTTTCATTCTCTCCTGAAAGCTTTGTTCTCCATTGCCTGTCGTTTCCCCTGATGGAAATCAAAAGGACAAACTGTTAAATCCTTCGGTCTCTGGTCTTCACTCCCTCCTCCTTTCATCTCGCTTAAATGAGTCGGTCTGGATGACGCAGACTGAGCCACAATCAGGGCCAGCTTCTGCAATTCGGGGTTCATTCAACATTTTTGTGTTTCTGAAAAAGGTGGATCAAATTGAAGTTACCTTTTGAAGAGCCGACCACTCCTTTTCACTGAAGTTGATTTGGCACAATCAGGAGGCTCCAAAATGTTCTGTTAAATTCCCCACAGAGATAGGACATGCTCTGTTAAATGCCCCACAGATATGTGATCTGACTGTCCCGACTGAGTGAGGCATTGATGGAGGCACAAACTGACTTGGACACATGAAATAAATCAAGCCTAGATAGCGACTTTTACGAATAAAGGCACCGAGTCTCTCTGCACGTATATTGGTAAGCTTTTATGTTACTATTCCAAAATAAATATCTCCCTTCAGAGTCTACTATTACACATGTAACATTCATCAGACACTATACTTCTGCTGCTAGAATTAGTGCTGTGTACCAGTGTAGCCGGATGCCTGTTTTATTTCCCCATCTTCAGTTGTACTCCAATGTACATTTACTAACTTTTACCACAAACCTCTTTTTAAAATTCCCGTAATGCCCGTACATTTTTCTCATTAACCCTACATTTTGGAGGGCTTCCACCAATCTGGCAACCCTGATCAGGACCGTTTCCACTGCCACCCTTACTGTCACTGGATGGCACCCATCAGTAAAAGCAACACAGTGATGTTGCTAGGTTTTTTAAATCACATTCACTTTAGTCCATGTCATGTACTGGAATGGGCCATGTTTCAAATTATTTTGAAGCAAAACAAAGAACATAAAACGAGAATATCCCATCTGTTTCTAAGTAAGTGTAACATCAAACGCCATCACACATGTGAGAAGGTTCTAGCCTTATTCTGCAAATGAAGGCTATGTGATGGTGCACTCATCATGAATCACTCTTAGAGCTGTCAGAAAAAGCTGCTTCACCAAATTAGTCACTTCCAACAATTCCCTCTTCAGCATGCCCATCAGAGAAACTACGGATATTACACAAGCTTCCTTGATGAAAGGCAACTGTTCATTTTATGTTCTGTATGCATTTAAAGATCAAAAGCTTGGCTTCACGAAAATAACAAAGACAGGCATTGTGATCATTCTCAAGCTGCAACAATTACTGTCTTTTCAAATTTAGGAATTCAAAAATATCATCAAACTTTTTTTTAGGTTGTTCGTATATGACATCTATTGAGAGGCATTAAAAATGAAACAAAAGTTTTGGCTCCAAGTTTTTCTTGAACAAAATAACAAAAGATTTATTTGTTCCTTAGACAGACAAAAAGGACTGCGCATAATTCTATGGCACTTTTAGGACACAATGTTCTAACCCATTATCAAATCAAAGGAGGCTGAATAACAAGTGGCTTCATTTGTTCTTGTAAAATCTTCTGCAAGCAGTGCTTGCACCTGACATGACATCAAGATACAAGCGAGTTTAGGCCTGCCTCTCAGGGACATTGTGTTCTACTCAGTGAGAGGTGTGGCACACAGCTCGGCATATATGGTTGTGGATTCTAACGACATGCACATTGACCCAGAGCCCCCTAGACATGCGTTTCAGGGTTTGTGTTTGGTGAGTAGGTTAATTCATCCATCAAACTGAAATGAAGGGCATGCGAGGTGGCAGTGTGTAGTTGTGCATACAATTGCGGGCGTTCTTTTGCGCAAGGTAAGGTACAGCGTCTGGGGTCAAGAACACTGTCTCAATAGTATTGTGCATTCAAAGAGCCATCAACTAACACTTTGATCTCCATCCATACTTCTAATGCCATCACTCCCCCTCCTGAACTGGCTCAGGTGCACAACATAATGCAACATTGCATCATGATGCCTAGCTGGGCAAAATCACCTGTCTAATTGTCGATCTTATGAAATGGGCAAAGGCGCTTGATCACAACCTTAATTCAGCTGAAATTCAATAAAAAGTATATTATACACACATCCATAAAAGTATAGCACACATCCATGTCTATTAAAAAATATAATTGACCAAAAATAAAATCTAGGTTCTGGACTAGAACATTCAATCAAGACACTTCAATCTGATATTGGTGGTCTGATTGCAATAAAGCAGATATTTATAAATATAAATAAACTTGAGAAATTCTGTTCAGAATCAGTAACCAAAATCGCCTCCAGAGAATTGCCTTGGCCTAATAAATTGAAAGAAATGTCTTCTGTTTCATCAAATTTATTCACAAAAGGTGTGAATAAATGTGATAATTGGGTTGTTAGAACCTTGCACTTTCCGACTATTAATACTATTAAACCTTTTTGTTGTTACATGGTATGAATGCTAGATGCACACACACACACACACACAAACACAGTTTGTATTTACAGTGTGGTTACTCCCTATGATTGATCATAACATAATGACATGCTTCATTTCATTGCACAGTATACAGCTGGTCTCTTTTCAACCCCACTGATTTAACTTGGGCTTTTCACATGCATGTGGAGTGGTGCCTTGCGATAAGAAAACTACAGGTCTGACTCATGTAATTTGCAAAGTAAATAATTGATAGGAATATTAAATTCCATGAATCAAATGAATAATCAACATTACATTATATAGAATAATCAGACTTACATATTTTATTGCTGCAGCCCATCTGTTTTATTATCTGGACCTTCAATGCAAGGACGGAAAGCAGTTTTGGTTTCCATTGTGAATAAGCTATTTAGTCTAATAGTGTAATTTTATAAATCTAGTTCATCACCGATTGCAGATTAAACAATTTGTGAAATAGGGAAATCGAATGTCAACGAGTGCAAATTATAGAAAAGCTAATTATAATTTTTAATGACAACTTTAGGTCATTGAGAATTACATTAATGCCTGCAGAAATCATATGTTTTATATATTAATATCTCACACAATTAGACGACAGAAACAAATCATCTAATAGGTTATAGAGGAACATAATAGTAATAATTTCCAATTATTTAAAATAATCCATTTTACATTTGCCATTTCCATGCCTATATCCTGATTACAAATTGATTTAAGATAATCATATTAGCCAAGCATTATGCATATTATGCTCAAGGTTTTTTTCATCATAATTTTTTGCTCTGGTGTATGTCAGTATGGCTAACCACAGACTGGAATTCAGAGAACAATAATCACTATCAACGCTCTTTTGAATCAATAGACAGTAAAAACAATCACATGAAACCAATGCCACTTTCCATTTTTGAAACACCTCTGTTAGTGAGTGTATTTGGTACTCACAGAGATGTGGGGACAAATCACTGCATAAATCATTTTTTCAACAGTGGTTATATGAGGTACGGTTCGCATTGCAAAATACATATTATTGGATACAGGTAATTGACGACATAAAGGAAACACGAGTAAATGAAGGGGCCTGGCAGCTCTGTTATTGGTGTGGGGTGCATTTTCCTGGCATGGTTTAGGTCCACTCAACCCCTTAATGCCAATAAATATGTACAAAGCCATTCTGAGTGATCACCTTTGTGCTATGATGGAGCATTTCTATTCTGATGGAAGTAGTTTCTTCCAGGATGATAATGGCCCATCCATAGGGCACGAGTGATCACTGAATGGTTTGATGAGCATGAAAACGATGTAAATCATATGCCATGGCTGTCTCAGTCACCAGATCTCAACACGGCTGAACACTTATGGAAGATTCTGGAGAGGCGCCTGAGACGTTTTTCCAACACCATCAACAAAACACCAAAATGATCGAAAAAATCTTCCAGACACTTGCCAAGGCACATTGAAGCAGTTCTGATTGCTCTTGGTGGCTCAACGCCCTATTAAGAAACTTGGTGTTGGTGTTCCTTTATTTTGGCAGTTACCTGTATATAATTCACAAGAAACCTTCATCTGCCGATACACAAAATTAAGTGAACGTATGGAACACAAGAATGGAAGTAACATACCTGTATATCATATTACCTGATATCATGTTTTTGTTTTGTTACTTTGATTCTTGACTTACACTTAGTTTTTTAGTGTATTTATGATGCAGTAAAGAAAACCTATGGAATATGCCATTTATCTCTCTCAGTAAAACAAATGCAGCCTTTGAAATGACCAGTGATCACTCCCCTATTGCCTGCATTAGAGACACCAAAATGTACAAACCTGCCTTTAATTATTACAAATAAATTTTAGGCAATTCAATAAGCAGGCTTTCTTACACAATCTTTATCACTGTGATTTAACTGGTGTCTCACTTATTCCAGAGCCCGAATTGGCTCTTGAATATTTCTGCTCTATGTTTAATATGATAGCTGATAAGCATGCCCCATATAGGAAGGGGCATTATTAGAGATGCACCGATCGATCGGCCTCTGACCGGAAATGGCCGATTTTCAGCTGATCGGCCTCAATCGGTGACTTGATCCCGATCACTCCACATAGCCGATTCTGTGCGCCGGTTGGCTCCTCGCCCCCTTTTTCACGTGACGTGCGCGCGCACCCGTGAGCCAATGCAAACAGATCAGATGAGCGCAGCGCTGAAAACGCCTCAACATGTCCTTAGTATGGGCGTTTTTCACAGTCAGTGAAGACGACTTAAAGCTTGCAGTTTGTCATACATGTCAATCGAAAATAAGCCGCGGAGGAACAACCTCGAAAACGTTCGGAACGACCAACCTAATCAGACACTTGAAAAGTCATCACCCAGGTACCAAGTCGATGCCCAAATTCTGAAAATGTGAGGGTACTCGTTTTTCTACAGTACCGTAGGTACCGGGGTTAATTAACAATTAACTTCGTTGCGCTAGTTCGGTTCCTCTGAACCATTTTCCATTAATAGAACATGGTGGTAGTGCATACACTTGACGTAATAATGCCCTGCTGAAGCAGTGAATTGCACTGAAATCATTATGTTCGCTAATGAGTGACGTTATGAAACAGTGCTATTCACTCATACAAATCGAACTTATTAGACCTAATGATAAATTCATCTAACGATTTCTAGCTAAACCACAAATGGTGTATTAACTGTGTTGTGCATGAAGGTGCCAGCTGTGCGTTTCCACTATCAAACAAACTCAGAAACAGCAGCATCGCCTCTTTTCCAATTACTCCTAGTTTGAAACATTTTTATCTAGGCTTTGAAGCTAGTTAAAGTCGTAGTCGTTAGGCTACCTGACTCACGCAAATAACGAAATTCTGCTGAAGAGCGGCTTGTTTCAATGCCTTTGACAAGCTCCGCAACTGAAACATCCGCCTTTATATCGCTACAAGTGTTTTCCATTGCACTATATAGAATTGGGATCTACTCTAATCCACCTCTAGCAAACAAATTAGTCTAGCGCATCATAGGTTCGAACTAACCTGTTTTCCATTAGCATTGTCGCAATAACTTTCTGATGCACATCAAGTTGAAGCCATATAATTATAAAAAAAAAAAAGGGCTTGTGTCATCTGTCATCAGAATATAACGTTAGTGTTTTAAAAAAATATTTCGGACTAATGGTCTGTCACCATGTCAGTAAATTTAAACTACTCTTGTTTCTTTTTATTTATTACTTAAAGGCTACATGCCACTGTTGTTGGATTCTCTTTTATTCATCATTGAATTTAATTTGCACAAAAAAAAGAAAAGCTCTGTCCAGTAACCTGGAACACTTTTTTTATTTTGAAATGTGTTTTAGTGAGACCTACCTCATGCTTCTGACCTACCTCAGAATTGTCAATCTTAATTTTCTATTAAAGCAAAGTTACAAAAATGTTTGTGTAAGTTGTCAATTATTGTTTTTAGGAAAAAAAATCGGAATCGGCCAAAATCGGTATCGGCAGGTCAGACTAATCAAAAATTGGAAATCGGAATCGGCCAAGAAAATCGCAATCGGTGCATCTCTAGGCATTATTCAAATAAGGCTAGGCCTTTGTTTACTCCTGATCATGGGGAGGTTTTCTTTGAAAGGAACGCAGCTTGGGCCAAAGCCATAAAGTAAGGTCTTGCACCTGACTGGTCAACTTTCAGATGCCTCAGGAACAGATGTCTTATGGTTAAAAAAGCTAAATATAACGATCATCTCAAATCCATTTATAAAAATGCAAACAATCCAGCAGCCTTTTGGAATACTTTTTTACACACGCTACATATCTTCTGCAGGAAATGGTTTTAGATTCAGGTCCTACTAGTGACAAGAGGGCAATGTGTGATGTTTTTAATCGTCATTTTATTTCCTCAGGTCATCTTTTTAATAGATTGAATGATATTAGCAGTTCTGGTGTTGGCATGTACTGTACTACACAATCTTGTTTCTTCTGGTGCCCAACCTACTAGGGAGACTAATTGTTGTTGTTTTGAACCATTTAATACTATGGATGTGTCTAATGCCTTGGTCATTATTAATCTTGGTGCAACTGGAACCACTTTTATTGCAAATCTCGGCTCACATAATTGTAGAGCCTATTGCCGACATGTTTAATTTATCTATTGATTCAGGAATTATTCCTAAAGTTTGGAAAGCAACGCATGCTACTTCTCTTCACAATGGTGGGGATGCTGGTGATTTTAATAATTATAGACCAATCTCTGAGCTTTCCTGTCTTTCAACATTTTTGGAATCCTTGATTAATTGCCAGTTGCAAACTTTTTTGGCTACAGAAAACATCTTAAATACTGTACAGTCTGGTTTCAGATGTTCACAGATGTCACTGCAGTGTCACTTGTTGTGAATTGTTGTTTGTGCTCTTGAGAAAAAGCAGTTTTGTGCTGCACTTTTTAATGATTTATCAAGGCTTTTGATACGGTTGATTACTATTTATTCCTGGTTCAGGAATTATCTCACTGGCAGAACCCAATGTGTTGGAGCGTATGGTGTTCAGTCAGAATTCTTGGAAATCATGAATGAGGTCCCACAAAGATCTATACTTGGGCCTGTTTTGTTCACATTATATATCAATGATATTGGCAAATTAATTAAAAATTGTAAGGTAAACTTTTATGCTAATGATAGTGATTTATTTGTGTGCCTCCTCTATGAGTTTAGCTGTTGAAAACTTACAGAATAATTTTAATTTGGTTCAGAAGTCCTTACATGACCTCAAGCTAGTAATATGGAGAAGACTAAATATATGTTATTCTCTAGGTCCCCTAAGGACTTTGACTAATGTTTGTACTCTGAATAGAGCCCTAATTGAATGTGTGTCCTCATATAAATGTTCAGAACACATGTAGAAGAGCTTACCAAAAAACAAAAGACTTGATTTTCTTTACAGGAATAAGTCATATTTTACTTGTGAAAGTTGAAGAAAAATTATTCAGGTGACTTTTATGTCGATCCTTGATTATGGAGACATAATTTATATAAATTTGTCTGCCATGACTCAAACCTCTGGATTCTGTCTACCATAGTACTCTCAGGTTCATTACCCCTGCTGCACACATCATTGCGAGCTGTACTCAAAAGTTGGCTGGTCTTCCCTCTATGACAAGAAAACTGCATATTTTACTATTAATTTGCAATGCCCTTATACAATTTATACAGTATCTGGTACCCTTTAGTAATTTCAAAACTATTTTACATACTCAACTCACCAAATGTTGTACATACTTTATATGAATATAAAGTGTATTTGATTGTTCCAGTCTATGTCTGTCTTATGTATTGTATTACCTCTTCTTATTATTCTTATATTTGACATTATGTTTTTACTTTTACATTATGTTTTTACATTATGTCTTGTACCTTGTAGCAGGGCTCCACTGCAAATGAGGCCTCTGTCTCAGGTGTGCTTCCCTGCATGAATAAAGGTTTTGATTGATCGACTGATTTAAATTAGTTTCCATTTATTATACAAAAAAACGGGGCACGATTTTATTATGTTTCTAAATGTGGATCGAACCACCATCCTACTGTAAATGATCAACAGTGACATTACATCTATATTTGCTTCAGTTTTGCATTATATTTATTATACTCATCATATTAGATTTTGCAATGAGCATACTGAAATGAAAGGAACTATGCAATATCTACGAATCACCATCTCCAAACTACAGCTCCTGAACATCACTTGTTGGGTAGTTAGGTAGTTACACAAATCTTGTGTCAAAATAAAGTTAACTGATGATGGCTAATGTTATTAAAATGAATTAGAAAGCGAATGTAGCCTACTTCTATGCCCCTCGATTTCTTAAGTCCTGGAATGACAGCTCTGTGATTTTATGCCATATTGTGGAGAATGATCATACAACCAATGTACATACCTGTCACACGCCACGTGACAACTCTGAACGGGAACAGAGCAGCCAGGAGCCACGGAGTGGATTTTGTTGGTCTACGGACCGGATTTTATTTATTTCTTCGGTCTCTCCCCCCAGACATGGGAGAGAGACAGTGGGAGTAGCAGGTTAACATATAACAAAGACCAACACAGACAGACAAAATCTTCACCCTACTCGCCGCGAAGCTTTCGGGTAAAAACAACAAGCTAAAATGATTAGAACTTACGGGACACCGCGCCTCCTCCTCCGGAGTTCCCTTGGAACCTCCCCAGGCACACACATATCCAGTGACCTTTCAAGTGCTTCCCACCCATTCATACTGAGACACTCAAACTTCGAACACAGTGAGTTCTGGCAACTAGCCCCAAGACACTCCACTCTTTCAGTGAGTTCTTGGGCTGTTGATCAGAAACACTCTCCACTGTCGAGTGCGAGCTCCCTTTCACTAAAACCGAGGGCGAGAGGCGGACCCTCTTCCAGGGCACCCTCTCGCTCCTCCACAATCACACCGAGGGAGAGAGGCGGACACTCTTAGTGCTCCCCCTCACTCACTCACACAGGAAGCGCTCTACTCAGTCACTTTCGACAAACGCACACAAAACTCCACAAACATCAAGACAAGACTAACTGATTCCCCACTCACCCCACCTGCACTTAAATAGGCTTAGTTTCTGCCTGGCTCAGGTGGGACTCGTGAGGCAATCACCCAATCACAATCACTCAACTCACATTCTCACACAGACACCCAATCAGCCAATTGACTTCCATATCAATTGACTGATTGACACCAATTAAATAATTAAATCATAATTAAACCAATTATGGCCTTTGGAGCTCCCTTCCGGGCGACAGTTCACTCTCACACCCTGAGAGAGTGCCAAACCTGCCCCCGGAAAGTCTCACTGCTCCAAAGGCCTTCACAATATGTAAAGACTCAGACAACCATGCCACTCCCACGTGGCCAAGACTGACGTCCTCCACAATACCTTAGTGTGGGAGGTTAATATTCAAACTCCTATATTATGCTTTGATATCTTGTCCCAGGAAAAGTGGGCATTCACTCGTATATATTTATAGTCTAGTGCAAAGGTGAAACGTGTCGGGGGACAGGGAGGACAGTCATATCTGTACCCCCCCAATAATTTGTAGACATAAAACATTCCCTTTCATTATGCCCCCCAATATTTTATATGTGGTTACACCCTTGGTTTATTGATTTCCTTTTGTTGGATTTTGTTACCCGGTCGTCAAATTTAAAAGACTTCACATGAAAAGAATAGTGCTGTAAGAATTCTCACGATTACTCTTAAAAAATGCATAACAACAACAGAAAAAATATATTTGCATTGATGAGCTTAAACATTACTCATGCAAAAGGGCTGTATTTGTCTCAAGTGCATCTAGGCAGTGTCTGGTGTATTGTTTCAATAAATCAATGTTGATTTGTAACTGTCTTCAGTCCTCATATTCTTTTATATTCTCATACCTTCTCTTTATTGAAGTAGGTATGAGAGTAGTAGACAAAGTGTTGAGATTTGGAGAAGTTCTATAAGCACTTAAAAAAAGAGTAACCAAGAACCTTGACTTGATTTAAACCTGTCTCCAATTAATTCCCCAGGCAATGGAAACATTGTTGATACCTGTGATGTGTTCATGAGTGCATTTGCTAGGATAAGTGCTAGCAAAAAAAAGTAAACAAGCTGCTTTGCATTTGCACCTGCCTACAATTAATCCTTCTTGACCTGGCACATCATCGGTACCTGTGGTGTTTCCATTTTCTGATAAATATTTCCAAGCATTCTGTGAGTCATCCTGAAAATATCACCTGCATTCTCACTCCTCAGAGATACGTCCACTAGGTAGAAGCATTACGATTTCTAACATATAGTCACTGTTTTGTCATTTACTGTTCAAGTCTTTGAAAATATTGTCTGCATGAATTTTGTTTCATAGTTTCCTTGTGCTCTTCTTCTGGAAGACTGCCATCCAGAAAAACACAATTATTGAGTCTGTGTGGAGCATGCCTCCAATAAGTGCTGCAAAAGCTCTTTATATTATGTGCCATTGCATTACTCCAAGAAACTATTAAATGATGGAAAGATAAAGAACATTCATTTAATAACTTCTATTTATTCCAAAAGTATATTGCAATAATTACATTTCCCCGATCATAGATTAATAACTAGTTACATTCCTGCACGTGAAGGTACAGATCTAAGTAACTATTCTATAAGTTAGAACTATAACTTATCTGCTGTGGGTTCATTTTCAATGTGAGTGCATTTTCACACAGCCGGGTAAGCCACTTTCATTAAAGAATTGATAAAACTACACTAATTTATTGTACTACAACAGATTTAAACATATTTCAAATGAACCTACCCGAGAGGGGTCAAAGAAGAAGAAAATAGATTGCATTATCCCCTTCTTCACCCTCACACATACCTACCAGTCCTTCGATCGAGTCTGATGACACCATGGCACTGTTTCTGTTACTGCCTCAGTTCTGCTTCTGTGCAGCTTGCATGAGTGGCATCAAGAGTTAATGGAAGGCATATCAACCTCAGTCTTCTTAACTCTCCCTCGAAAAGCATTCATGACATTATAGATCATCCTAATGTTCACAGAGCGTTTGTGAAGTATCGTCTTCAGTATTGAAATTTGCGGCCAAAGCAGAATCTAATGGCACCAAAGTGGCATTGACAGTTGGCATGTGGTCCGAATGGCATGTTTAACTGTTTGCAGGCTTTTATAGCTGCCTATTTAAGAAATCAGCATAAGATTTTGTTGTCAGTCTGCTCTCTGATTAATCCATTTTCTTTTGCAATATGGTTAATGCATCTGAAATCAGTAATTATTGCAAAAAAAGAGTTGTTGGCACAGTGATATCTATGCCATTATCATTGATATCTAGCAGGATCCAAACTGGAATATTAAAAAATCTTGTTTTGTTTAATTTTGTTTTTCTGTGTGTAAATGTAATTTTGTTGTCATATTGGTGTCATCCCCAAAAAAGCACTTCCACAGAAAACTACACAAAGGATATACAAAGGATCATTCTATCCTCTGATGGCTCCGAGCTGACACAGTATGGGCCAGCTATGCTATAATGCGGGGTGTGAGAATACGGCTCACCATGTTGAATGCTCCACTGTGTCACAAAACTGCACAGGATGCTTGTGTACTTGCTTCTCGCTGTGCTTCGGGATATCAGATCTGCCAGCTGACATTATCTCCACACACACAATTGGCTGCTTTCTCTCACTCCTTCTGAAGTTGGCTCGAATCACACACATCTGTGAGTAAAACCAAAGGACCAGACATGATAGCAGAGAGCAGGTGTTCCAAACTGCCAGCCTTCTGCCAGCCACATTCTTTTTCCTTCAGTGTAAACATGGCAGCATTATGGAGGATCTGGTTTCAACTTAATTTAAATGTACAGGTAACTGCCAAAATAAAGGCAGTGCAGTGGGGGGCGACAACACTCAACTGGCCCTGGCCTGGGCTCTGGGCTAGGAGAGTCCGTGCCTATCCACCGGTACTGCACCCATTTAAAGGATCCCTCATTTGCTCAAGTGTTGCCTTTATTTTGGAAGTTACCTGTATATCAGCCAGTCATGTACATTTATATAGATGCTACCTCTGGAATTTAGTGAGCAGTCAATAGATAGTCTGCACTGTTTCATATACTGTATGTATTGTTTTTATAGCTCATTAATTAATATTAATGAGCAATGAGTCATATTTCCAGACAAAAAGAAAGTGAGATGCATTATAGTCATTGGGAACAAGGCTGTAAATATGTTACTGTAAAGGTATGTTGTGGCTGGGCACTGGGTATGCCCGAGTCTGTAAAGATTATTTTAATTGGGAAGATTCACCAGACAGGGAAACAAGATATGAAAGGTTATTTATATAGAAGGGAATACAGGTGTGAGGGAGAATGAAGTGGATTTGTTGGCTTATAGCCGTGCAACAGAGATAAGAAGGTACTTTTAGGGTAGATCATCCTCCCCACTTCTCCGTCCATTTCCCTTTTATCATTTCCCAGGCAATCCATCACCGGAAGTTTCCACAGACTCCTGGACTGCACACCTTATTCAAGAGGGCAATTTCCCCCTATCTTTGTCTTTTTCAATTTCACCTGTCCACAGTTCATGAGTTTAAACTGATAGAATTTCTTCACCTTCGGAATTACTGTGCTGTCGAATGCTATTGTGCAGAGGGTGAGTCATTGTACTAAGCCTATCGTCCGTGAATTCCTGGATATGGCATGTCATATTCAATTACCTGTATCTACCTCCCAGTGCAAGGTAGAACATAAAAAACAAGAAATAAAAAAACCCGAATAAATTTAATTTAGCCACTGACTATATGATGTTATGTGAGACAGTTTCCTTGAGGAATAATAATAATGGGGTCATTTTAATAAGAATTTTTATTATTTTATTATTTTTGTCTTTTTTCAGTTGGTGTGCTTCTGCTCATGTTCTGTAAGATACCTGCATTGCTTTCTAAATGTGTAGGTAAACCTTTTTTTTTTAAATACCACATGCGGGACAGTGAAAGCACAGCTTTAATACATTGAAATATGGTCAAAATAAATAAAAATGAATCAATAAGTTAGTAAAGCCAAGGCTGAAATCTGGAATCTTGGACCATAGGTTATACATAACTGAACCAGCATTTCCATATTCAGATTGAGGCATTTATGAGGCTAAGCTGAAAAGGACTCCCATTAAACCAAAGCTCCCCACAAGCAACAGAACTCTGAGTACCTAAGTGTGGAACAAAAGAAATGTGATATGTTAACCCTCTGGTTAAAGGTCAAATACATAAAACTTGCTTATCTTAATGTGCACTGTGTTCTGGCGTGAAACAGCATTACTTACTTCAACATGAAAGGTGTTGGCATGTTATAGACAAAACAAAGTAATACAATTACAAAGAATTGTGTACTTAAATGAGCATAAATATAAAAAGCTAGAAGAAGTAAATAAATCCAAATATGTTTACAAACTTATTGTTAAGCATAACTGAGTAAAAGGAATGTTTTTAAATGAATGCATACCACATTGGAAGTCGGTAAGACAGAATACAGGCTCATTGTAATTGTGTACTAATGCGTATACCTAAAATACACATTTATACATCTCGCCTGAAAGAGCAGAAGTAAGAAAACAGAAAGCTGCTCACTTACATGTGGACGTTTTCTTACAAATTCCATTTTTGGACAGGTTAATTTTCTGCTACGCAGCCACTTCTACTTACCAAATATTTGACTGCCAAATTTACAGATCCACTAAGCATGAGGGCGTAGATAATTATCCTAGAGTGTGCAGAACGCTCTGTCTCTGCAGCATAGCAGGAGAGTCAGGCCTAATCAAAAACAGCCAGGGAATCTGACTAGCATATGGATGACTTTTGGAGACAGGAGACAAAGCTGCAGCTCATGTTAGCTGTTGCCTCCTTCCTCTTCTTGTACTAACTCAGTGCAGGATGATAACACTGACCTCTTACCAGTATCACTTTGATGACACCTTCAATTTCAGCTACAATACCCTCAGAGAAATTCAGTAATGTGTGGTAAATGAACAGACAGAAATGCACAGACAAACTATACTAAAGGGACTTTCATCTCCCACTGAGCCCAATCACATTGTTCCAACTGTATGCAACTTTTCCCCACCATCTCCCATTGTTTCAATTGCAATCTATTAAGAAAAAACCTTTCATACACATTTTCTAGCAAAAGCATTATAATTGCCAAACACAATCACAACTGCCTGCATCCATAAAAAGCCTTCTGCTGCGCCATTGTTTATTGATGTTGTCAACGGATACAATCTGGTTAGAGTGAAACAGCCTGCTTGGTGCTTTCCCCTAAATGAAAATGATCTTTATCATAAGTTTTATATTTCATTGAGGGATTTACAATAAACTCATTAACTCCGATATGGTGTGTGCTGCTTGTCAGGGACGCGGTTCGAAACCTGTCTCTACCAGACCAGCCCTGGTCATCAGCGCTGATCGGTGTTTGGCTGTCCGCCCCAGGGGGAGGGTGAGCCGGCATGGGTCCGCCGTGAAGCACGTATGGAGTTTCCAGAATGTGGGTGGGCGAATTCCGTCTCGAAGGAAGTGGAGTTCGCTACCCTCTGAGAATTAGCTTGCCCCGTAGAAACGAGCGGCAGACCCGTGTGGGGAGGGTAAATCGAAATAAATAGAGGGTGTAATTGGCTACTAAATTGGGAGAAAAAGGGGAAAAATCTGAAACTAATTTATATTTAAAAAAACGTAAAGAATCATGAACTCATTTTAAAATGTTGTGGATTATATGACTTAACTACTTCAGGGCTGACCTGGAAGGAAATAAGAAAAAGTTAGATTTATCAATTGGGAGTGCTTCTATTTCTCACTCTTGACAGAGAAAACCCATACCTGTTGACTTGAACCATGCCAAGATTCCCAACATGAAAAATAATATCATAATCCAAAATGTAACGGAAACACCTTGACAGTGTCATTCCCATTACATAATACCTATCATAGAGTGCCATGTCCATTGAAAACTATGTATACTCTTGTTATGGCACAATCTTCAGTTTGTGTTATGACACAAATGACATAAAGACCTGCATAGAAGGTTCACTATGGCAGGGGTGTCATAACAATGAATGCGAATGCATTCACCACAACATATGAAAATAACTATGTCAATAATTAGTTATGAAACTGTGACCTAACTTGCCAAATAGTGATACCTCGTGCAGAACACCTTGTCATGAGTTCATATTGTTTTATATGCAGATTGGGATGAGTTTATCTTGAGATATAGATTTTGTTCATTTGCTGTGAAACATACCTTAACCTCTGGAAGAATCATGTATTTTGAAATGCATCTCTGCAATGACTCCTTTGAAAATACAGGTGGACATGATTCCATCAAGACAGTTTCATGTCACTGTGTGGACCACATCATTAGGCAAGTGCCATTTCGATTGTCATTACCCATTCTTGGAAACACTGTGAGCACCAGATTGACTCATTTTATGTTTTGATTGTATCCAAAAGGTTAAGGTATGTTTCACGACAAAAGAAACATTGGTGCATAATCTATATATAAAGATTAACTCAAGATTAATCCCAACCTTGTGTTGGTGTAAAAAGTGTTCTTGCATGATGTATCACTATTTGGCAAGCTGTCACACTAACATAAGATCAAACCAATTATTTAACCTTTTCATATGTCATGATTAGGGCCATGCAGAATTCCTCAGGTCTCTCATTAACCTGCAGTTCCATCATCCAACACCAATATGTAAATATTCTGATTGATTTTAAAGTACTGCCTTCAAATGTAAAAATACAGTCAGGTCCAGTGTTGGTTTAGTGACTCCCCCTAAGAAAAATATTGCAATATTATATCTGCTTTGACATATGCAAATACCTTTGAAACCAAACTGTATTTTTTGCAATAATCACATACTACAATATTTATGAAAAGTGATGATTTTAAAATATCTTTTATATTGGTAATTAGTATTGACATTAATATGAAACATGTTGACTCCTTTTTTATTGTAATTTTGTCATCCTTTTTCCTTTGATGTTTCCATTATTTTGTCCAACCCCTGCAGAAGCCCTCGGCTCTATTTTTCCCTTCTGTAGTTTATTAAATTAAACAATGTGAAATAAAAGCCTTAGATATGCATTCTAGACACAGGACGCAAGAGCCAGCACAGCAATAGGTTGAACACACTCACTGGTGCTGTCTTAAAGCAATACTGTGCATGGCCTTGTGGGTCTGTGCGGCACATGTGCAGCCAGTGTGCTCCGCCACATCAAAATTAAATGTAATCCACTATAGCACTGCAAATGCTGCAAAACAACTGTGCTGCCTGCATGCTTGGTTTGCCCCATCCCTGAGGGAACACTGAGTAGAGGGAGTGTCAATGTCTATCACTTGGAATATTTTTCTGCATCCAGCAGGGGGCAGTATATACATGTGTTAGTTTAACAGTAGGCAATCCGACTGCTCTCACTCAAATGTTTTAATAATTTTTAAAAGTATGTATGATAACATAGATATATATATACAGTGCCCCTTTAAAGTCTACACCCATCTAAAAAAATCACCTTTTGTTGCCTTACAGCCTGAAATTAAAACATATTAAATCAGACTTTATTTCCACATTTTACCATACAACTTGTGAAGTGAAGAAAAAATCTACATTTTGGAAAATTTATAAATAAAAAAAAACTAGAATAACTTGGATTGATAAGTCTACACCCCACTTATGATACAAAATGTATACTAGCTCAGGGGTAACCAATCACCTTCCAGATCACACACCAAACTAATTGGCCTCCACCTGTGTTCAATTGTAGTGTTTCTGATTACTTCAGAATAAAATCAACTGTTCTTAGAGGATTACACTGCTGAGTAGTGCATTTCAGAGTAAATAATCCACCATGAGCAACAAGGAGCTTTAAAATAACTCCAGGATGAAGTTGTGGAAAGGCACATA
The DNA here is from genome assembly GCA_029706075.1 of Aldrovandia affinis. NCBI lineage: Eukaryota > Metazoa > Chordata > Actinopteri > Notacanthiformes > Halosauridae > Aldrovandia > Aldrovandia affinis. The sequence continues at coordinate 8,227,544 of JAINUG010000006.1, forward strand.
TGAGGAAATGGGTATAGAAAGTTTTCAAAGGCCTTAAATATCCATTAGAACATGGTAAAGAACATAATTAAGAAGTGGAAGGTGCATGGCACCACCAGGACCTTGCCTAGATTAGGCCATCTGTATGGTAGGGTGGTCTACTCAAAAAGTCCCATTTGAGGTATGCAAAAAACTCACAGATTCTGAAGGCATGTAGCAAAGTGTGGTGGTCAGATGAAACCAAGATAGACATTTTTGACCTAAATGCAAAACGTTACATTTGGCAAAAACCCAATACACATCACCCAAAGAACACCATCTCTACTGTAAAGCATGGTGGTGGCATTTTGTTATGTGGGTGTTTCTTGTCAGCAACGATTGGGGCACTTGCCAGCCTAGAAGGGAAAATGGATGGAGCAAAATACAGAAATTCTTGAGAAACACCTGCTACCCTCTGCAAGAAAGTTGAAATTGGGAAGGAGGTTAACCTTTCAGCATGACAATGGCCCAAAGTACACAGCTAAAGCAAGGTGAATGTCCTTGAGTGGCCTAGTCAGAGCAGTGACCTTAATCCTATTGAAAACCTGTGGAATGACTTGAAGAGCGCAGTCCATCAACAGTTTCCCACTCAATCTGAGCTTGAACAGTTTTGTAAGGAAGCATGGGCAAACATTGCCCAATTTAGGTGTGTAAAGCTGGTAGAGATATATCCAAACAGACTCATGGCTGTAATTCAAGCAAAGAGTGCTTCTGCCAAGTACTAACTCAGCGGGGTGAAGACTTATGAAACCAAGTTATTCTTGGATTTAATGAATGTTCCGAAATTTTGAGAATGTTTTTTCACTTGGAATTCATAGGGTAAAATGTGTAAAAAGGGAAAAGGGATAAAGAGAAAAGTCTGATTTAATATGATTTAATTTCAGGCTGTATACTTTAAAGGGGCACTTTATACAGGTAACCACCAAAATAAAGGAAATACAAAATAAAGTGTATTGATGTGTATTGGTGTTGGGTCACCACGAGCCATGAGAACAGCTTCAATGCACCATAGCATAGATCATACAAGTGTCTGGAACTCGATTGGTGGGATGTCACACCATTCTTTTAATTTGGTGTTTTGTTGACGGTGATGGAAATCTGGAAATCTCCAGAATCTCCCATATGTGTTCAGTTGGGTTGAAATCTTGTTTCAAGGTTTACATAGTTTTCATGCTCATCAAACCATTCAGTGATCACTCATGCTCTGTCAATGGCCACATTGTCATCCTGGAAGAGACCACTCCTATCAGGATAGAAATGCTTCACTATAGGGATGATGGTGATCACTCAGAATAGCTTTGTATTTATTGGCATTTACCTTGTCTTCTAAAGGGTTGAGTGGACCTAAACCCCACACCCTAACAGAGCCACCAGAACTTGTGTTTCCTTTATTTTGGCAGTTACCAAATCATTTAAAATTCTTTAAAAAACATGTAAACATATGGTGTCAGATGAATCTCATTGTTGGAAACTTCAGTCACATCTTTGACAATTATCCCCTTAAAATAATAGTATGATATACATTTTGACAGTTTAATGAACTAGCACCACAAAATGGTGCTTAGACTGTATAAAAGGCAATACAATCTCATAAAAACTAGAATAACAGCAAAATTGAGAATTGACATTCTATGCAACCTGATAGAAACTTGAAACATTTTATTGTTCGCTATTGTGGCACACCAGTGATCCTTCCAACAATAACAAAAAAGTTTGAAGGTCTTTTACTGTGGCAGGCAAAATTTTCCAATTAAAAACTGACTGATTGCATAAAAATATCTGGGCCTGTCAAAATTAATAACATGTTAGTCACTGTCAAAAGGCACATGAAATGTGAACTATATAAAGAACTATAAAAAGTATAAGATACCATATCCGAAACAACTGAATAACTTAAATATATCCTGTCACATATTTCACTATCTGACAAAAATTCCAATGATGCTACACAATGTTTAATGATATTTAAGCTTATAAGAAGAAAATAAGGGGATATTATCTTCTTATCTTCTTAAACATACTGCTGTGCATTTGTAATGGTTATAGTTTGAGGTTCTAGTTCAAATGCCTCAAGCATGACTTGCTGAAAATCAATTTTCACTGTTTAACCGTAAGTTAATGCAAATGCTTTCATATGCACCGCAAGATGCTTAGCAGTAGATCACATTTGTCATTAGTCCTCGTGACTGAATTACATTTTTGCTGTAAACTCTGTCGGCACTCGGTAGGTCAGACTGAAAACTTCCTCCTCAAGAATTGGCTGGCTCTGTAGTGGTTACATGGCATATGGACTATGTCCTTTGGCCACCTGGGCCTTAGAAGAAGGCTTAAGGAACTCCAGGGTGTATCTCTTCTGCCCGTGCCACCAAAGATGAGAATTAACACCAAAATGACCTTGTCATGTGATTTCTTTCTAACTTGTGTTATCTGTCTCTTCGGAGAACCCATTTGCTTGTGTGCTTCCTCCTTTTCATTTAGCGTAAACTGCCTGCCTGTGCGCTTCCACAGGGGGTAAAGCAAGCACTGTTTGTGTTTCTGCAGTTTTCCCATAGCAGCACTGTGGGGGTGTGAAGCGTCGCACTACAGCAATTGTAAATGAATACTCTGCTTGAACCTTTTTATTAAACACTATGGCGTTCCCAAGCAGAAAAAAATGGATGATGTTAAAACAATGTATCATTAGCTGCAGTGTTCATACCTACCTAACCAAATTCTGACAATACAATTTGAACAGTAACATAACCATACAGTTAATTATTGCCATTGTATTGATATACCAGGAACACTTGAGTAAATGAGGGACCTTTAAATGGGTGCAATACCCACAAATGTCCATCGGGGGGTGCCACGGGCAATACCAGTGGATGGGCACGGCCCTCTCCTTTCCAACATGCCCCCCACCTGGCTGGGTCTACCCTAGCCCGGTCCAGAGCCGTTTGTGTGCCCCCCGCTGCCTGTTTACCAAAGTGTTGCCTTTATTTTGGCAGTTGCCTGTATATGATATAAACTATTATATCATATTAATGCAATGGTAGGCTGTATTGGTATTCCTATCTGTGTGTCTGTCTGGTCCTTTGGAGTAGCAGGTGAAATTATCATCAGGTGTCATCAGGTCCTGTCATCAAGTCCCCTCCCACAGAGGTTTCCCTGTGTCAGGGAGAGATAACCTTGGCCTTGGATCCATCCAATGGGAATTGCAAGTGGAGAAGAGCAGCTGTTTTCATTCTCTGTCAAACGTCAAAAAGCGATTATGAGAAATGGCCCAGTATTGCCTATGAGGTGACCTTTGGCCTGCAGGCAGAAATAGACGTGGTCAATGAATTTATATGGCGCACCTCCAGCTTCTGAAATGTTTTTGAACTCAACTTCCCTGGAGTTAAGTGATTAAATAAGTTTGGACCCCATAACGCAGCTGCCCTCATACACTGATATAGCCTGAGGGAGTGAGGGGATATTCACTGAAATGACTGTTCTAAAATGTAATGGAAACAGCCATGAGAAGGGCACAAAGCCTGAAATGTAAAATGCAAAATGCCTATTTCCCCTCAAAAATTAAATCCATTGACGATTATAATCAAACATAATATTTCTCATTATGTGAATTGGTCGAATATTAAGTATGACAGCCATAATGAGAAAGAGATTTATGTCTCTGTGTGAGACATAAATCTGCCACTGCCACACAGTGGTTCTGTGTGGCTCAGTAGGTATAGCATGGCGTTGACAACACTTAGGTTGTGGGTTCAATTCCCACTGGGACCACATACTGAAAAAAAAATGCATTCAGTACTGTAAGTCACTTTGGATGAAAGCATCTGCTCAATGGCATATATTATGTCTTGTCATGTGTAATGATTCATCATTACTATGCAAATGCATGTATACCCTCAGTTACATACTGAAATGCATAATACATGGTAACGGAACTAATATAATTAACTTCAGTTATATCAAACCTGAAGTTATTCTTGACCATTCCCCTTCTGAAAGCAACTGTGATTACTTTGGCACTGGCTCCATTACATGACCATTGTCTGTATAGTATTTGTGCCTTGGGTAGCAGACAGCTTATGTTACTGTATTTATAATTACATGTTTATCAATTTGACTGTGCCAGGATATCAATAAGTGACTAAATAAAAACTTGAATAAAAGATAAATAAATAAATAAATAAAAAGGAACCATATTGATACATAAGGTCATACTGGTTGTAGAGGTTAAAATCGTCGGGGGAAATTGCAACTTGTCTTACTCGCTCTCTGTTCGCTAGCTACGTTCCACTTTCCACGTTCACGTAGCCTGCACATTCGAACACAAGTCCACTTCAGAAACCGTTGTAAAAAATGAAGATGATCCTTTTATTAAATATTCCAAAGCAAAAAGGAATAATCCACTGAATGACAACAATTAAAACACGAATATGAATGTGAATATAAATGCGAATATGAATGCGAACATGAATGCGGTAAGAAAACCGTTTGCTTCCATAGTTCCATTAACAGAGTCGGCACACACAATTACCCAATTTGCATAAGGCGCAAAGTTACCTGGTTCTTTTCTTAAAGCAACAGTACTCAATTACTAATGCTAAGGCATACAATGAAAATAATGATTACTCCATGAATTTACTAATTATTTATCATCTTAACTTTTAATCTTTCAATATTTATCTTTTTAACAATTTTTATATCAAATGAACTGTCTTATCAAAATGAACTGTCTAATCAATATGAACTATCTATCATGTCTACAGACCCTCAAGCTGTGTCTTGGCCTCCACATACCCGGCCCCTAATTGCTTCCTAGCATAGGAACAATTACAACTTCTTCTTCCACAGCTCAGTAACACAGTCTACGTGTGTGCGTTACACTGCCTCTTGAAGTAGGCAGAGTTTAGTTATAGGCCTCTCAAGTTCACTCGTCTTCGTCTTGACTCGAACCTTACGGACCATTCCATGCTCATCTTCTACTGTCTTGACGATCCTTCCCATTAACCACGAACCCCTAGGTGCTGATTCGTCGACAATCAGGACTACATCTCCTGGGATGAAGTTGCGTGATGGATTGGACCACTTCTGCCGCTTCTGAAGTTCAGGCAAGTACTCCTTGATCCAGCGCTTCCAGAAAAGATCACTGATGTACTGGACTTGCCTCCATCTTCTACGAGCATACATGTCATCTCTCTGGAAGAGTCCCGGTGGCAAGGAGGGTTTGGTCTTCAGCAACAGCAAGTGCTGCGGGGTAAGTGCTTCCAGATCATTTATGTCGTTTGAAGGCGTGGTAATGGGTCTACTGTTTAGAATGGCTTCACATTCACAGAAGAACGTTTGAAGGCTTTCCTCATCCAAGCTTTGTTCCCTTAGAGTAGCACCCAAGATTTTCCTGATGGAACGGATGATTCTCTCCCACACCCCTCCATGGTGGGACCCCGATGGTGGATTGAACATCCATTTGATGTTATGTTGGAGCAAGCTATTCTCTATCTGTGAAGTATTCCACTCCTGTATAGCCTTTCTGAGCTCCCGATCGGCTCCGACCAGGTTGGTCCCATTGTCGGAACGCATCTCCTTCACCTGACCTCTTCTTGCGATAAACCGACGCAGAGCGTTAATAAATGAATCTGTTTCCAGTGTTGCTGCCATTTCTATGTGGACTGCGCGACAGGCAAGGCAGGTAAATATAACACCATACCTTTTAACTGATGATCTTCCACGTTTTACATCAAATGGCCCAAACAGATCCACTCCAGTTCTGGTGAAAGGTGGTTCATCTGGTAAGACTCTATTTCTAGGTAAATCTGCCATCAGTTGTGTGCCGGATGCACCATGTTGTCTTCGACAGGTCGTACACCGAGACAGCACTTTCCTGATCAATGAGCAGGCGCCGGGAATCCAGTATCTTTGACGTAAATGAGACAAGACATGATTACGCCCACTGTGTCCCAGTCGCTCATGAACATCTTGAAGAATCAGATCAGCAACACGCTGGTCTTTAGGTAGAATCGCTGGGTGCTTGGCTTCAGCTGGCATGGCTGCTCGACTGAGCCTCCCTCCAACGCGAAGAATTCCATCTTGGAGAACCGGATTCAGTCTGAAGATCTGACTACTTTTCTTGATAAGCTCATGCCTCCGAAGAGCAGATATTTCCTCATGAAACTTATTTTGCTGACAGTGGCTGATGATATTCAGTTCAGCTTGTTGCAGTTCATCCACAGTAAGGTAGGTCTGATTGAGGCTCTTCTTGTAGCTCAACATTTCCTTATTCACTTGTTGTTGATCTTTGTGTAATCCATTCAATTCTTTTCTCTTCTCGGACAGGTTTATCAGGGTACGTTTGATCCGACTGAGCCATGCCACTGCCTTTTTAAGACGCGTCCATGAAGAGAAGTATTCAATCAGTTGTTGCATCACATCAGTGTTTTCTTCTACTGTAGTAGCATTAACCAAAATGCCTTTCTTGACCTCAGGATCTGCTGCCGTAAGGTCTTCCAGATGATGACGTTTGTCTGGCCATTCTTCTGCTGACTTGCTGAGAAAGACAGGCCCTGAGATCCAGACTTGGTTCTGCATGAAGGTGCTCACCTTTTGCCCTCTGGAAACATAATCAGCTGGATTCAACTGAGTACTTATGTAGCTCCATTGCTGCACTTTTGATGCTTGCAGGATTGTAGAAACCCTGTTCGCCACGAATGTCTTGAATCTGGTATTCTCATTGGCTATGTACTTAAGTACAGCAGTGCTGTCTGTCCAAAACATAGAGTCTGACAGTGGCAGCTGTAGTTCCTTTTTCAGCATGAGATCCACCTTAACAGCCAGCGTCGCTGCTGTCAGCTCTAGCCGTGGGATAGTTGTGGGCTTGAGTGGAGCAACCCTAGCTTTTCCCAAGACGAATGCACAATGGATTTGATTGCTGCTGTTCTGTTGGACTAGGTAGGTGACAGTACCATAGCCTGTTTCGCTCGCGTCACAAAAATGATGCAGCTGAGCCTTCACTGCTTCTCCAAACTCTGGTGGTTTGAAGCACCGATCCACTCCAAAGTCGCTGAGCTGCCGAAGCTCTTCCATCCACTTGGACCACTGTTGTGCAAGATGTTCTGGCACAGCATCATCCCAGCTGATTCTCAGTCTGCACAACTCCTGTAGGATGTTTCTGGCGGGCAGTATGACTGGTGACAACATCCCCAGTGGGTCGTAAACAGAACTCATCATTGACAAGATTCCTCTCCTGGTGAGGGGCTTCTGTTGTATGTTCACCAGGAACTTGAACTGATCTGACTGGATACACCATTGTACCCCTAAAGCTCTCTCAATGGGAAGCGAATCTTGGTCAAGGTCAAGGTCTTTAACCTCTGTCGCCCGGTCCTCTTGTGGAATGTTTGCCAACACTTCCAGGTTGTTGCTCATCCATTTTGTCAGCTTAAAGCCTCCTGTCTGACAGATGGCCTTCAGGTCATGGTATAACTTGACTGCTTCTTGTTCAGAGACGACTGATCTCAAACAGTCATCGACATAAAAAATTATGCAAGACTGTATCCACTACAGCTGCATCAAAGAGTTGCCTGGTGTCTTCAGCACATCTTCTCAAGGCATAGCTAGCACAGCTTGGTGAGGAAGTGGCACCAAACAAGTGCACCTCCATCCTGTACTCCTGCAGCTCCTGTGAGATGTCACCCTCTGGCCACCACAAGAACCTGAGAAGGTCAGCATCTTCTGGCGGCACTTTCACTTGGTGGAACATAGATTCCACATCGGCCATGACTGCCACTCGTTCTTGGCGGAATCTTGTTAGGACCCCAATCAGACTACTCGTCAAGTCTGGCCCCTGCAGTAGTTGTCCGTTAAGTGATGCTCCCTGATACGAAGCACCACAGTCAAATACCACCCGTATTTTGTGCTTCTTGGGGTGGTACACGCCGTGATGTGGGATAAACCACACCTTTCCATCACCACGGCTTAACTCTTCATCTGGGACTTTCACAGCGTAGCCCTTGTTGATCACATCACCCATGAAGCTGACGTAGTCTTCTTGGAATGATTGATCCCTCTGAAGCTTCTTCTTTATGTTGAGGGCACGTTGTTCTGCTAATGCTCTGTTGTTGGGCATTTTGACAGCTTTGTTCTTCAGTGGTAGGCCTATAGAGTAGTGGCCATTGACAAGTTTCGCTGAGTAAGAGACTCTGTCCATGAACAGCTGGTCTTCCTTTGACATTTCCAACTGCTCCCCTTGAGCATTCTCGGGAAAATCATATTTGAATTGCTGAGTCCACAATTCATCCAGTCTTGCGACGGAGATCCGATTCGTCAAGACCTGCGGATACCCGTTCTTTGTCCGGCTTCTGATGTTCTCACGCAGTGGTCCGTTTACTGTCCATCCTAAAGCTGTGCGTACTGCATAAGGCCCATCCTTAACACTGCGGATTACTTCCTCTGGTTCCAAAGCCTTTGTCACATCGGTCCCAATCAGAAGACCTATATCTGCATTGATCGATGGGATTTGTACACCGTGCAGATGAGGCCACTTATCCACATCTTCCTGAGTTGGAATATTCTCATTACTCACAGGGATAGCCTGTTGTGCAAAAACTTCCTTGAGCTCGAAGAAGTCATCACCATCTAGGCTACTCACTTCCAGATCTGTTACAGCATTGCAGGAGATTGTTTTTGTTCTCCCATAGTGGTGAGAAGAATGTTCTTCTTTTTCCTGGCAGATTAAGGTCATTCATGAGCTTGTTAGTGCAGAAGGAAGCATTACTCCCCGGATCCAGGAATGCATAACAAGTCAGAACCTTGTTTCCTTTCTTTGCCTTTACTTGCACAGGAACAATAGCAAGGATACTATCTGTGCCCCCGGCCCCAGTCTGAGAGCATGTGTCTTCCATGTCCACAAATCCGCTGATAATTGCTTGCTGTTCCCTTGGAGCCTCTGCTTGCTCCTCCTTGGAGCCTCTTCTTTTTTTTTAGTGAGTCTTTAACTTTCTGCTTTATGTGTAGGAGTGTAGGGTGTGTTGCTGAACATATCTGACAGCTCAACTTTTCTCCACAGGCCCTACTCATGTGTCCAGATACCAGACAACTGAAGCAGAGTCCTTTGCTTTTAAGAAACTCCAACTTCTCCTTATGTAACATTTTCTGCAGTTTCTTGCACTGTTCCATTGTATGGTCCCCTTGACAAAAGATACAAGGTTTGCTGAACGCCTTGTCAACTTTCTCCTGTGCTTTCTTGTGCACATTTGTACCAACAGCAACACTTTTCTGTGTATTTACTTCTGTGGCTAAGGTAGTGAAACTTTTCTTGCCACTTGACTTTTCTGACCTTTTGTCTGGCAGATGCTTTGTTTGCCCTTGGACTTTATCCTTCAGTTCACCAAACACAGGGTGCGATGCCATTTCAGCCTGCCTGTTGACGAACTCCACGATATCTTTGAATCTTGTCCTGCGATCTTCCTTTTTCTGAATGTCCACAGCAACACTCCTGAACCTCTCTCAACCTGTATGGAAGCTTTGTGATGGTCGTGCGCATGTTGGCGGCGTTTTCCATCTCGTCCAAGTAATCCAGATCTGACATTGCGTTACTGCAACTTGTTAAGAAGAGAGCAAAGGATTCGAGTGCCTTGGTGTCATCTGCTTTAATGCTAGGCCAGCCCAGAGCCTTGTCAAGGTATGCCATAGAGATCTTGTATTTATCACCAAAATGTACTTTCAGAAGTCTCTTGGCTTCCTTGTAACCCTCATCTGGGTCCATGTGAAAGCAGCTGCACCAAGTCTCTAGGTTGTCCACTTGTGTGTTGTTCCAAGTAATAGAGGCGGTCTTTGCTACTTTCTGTCTTACTCTCTACGCCATGTTCAAATGCTCTCATGAAGAGACGGTATTCTAGTGGGTCTCCCTTGTAAACAGGAATGCTCTGTGGTGGCAGTGTAGAAAGCCTTTGTTGCTTCATTAGGCTTTCGGTAATGTCGTTTTGGCGTTGCATGACAGTAACCAGATTATCTGTATTGACAGAATCCTCAGCTGAAATGACAGGAACTTGGACCACATTATTACCTGCATCTCTTCCAATAGTACGGCTTTGTTGGCTGCCGCTTCTGGCTACGCCACTCGTATCATGGTTGACATCACTAATCACTGGAGTAGACATTGGTACTACCTTCAATCCATTGCCTTTAGTTTTGCTTGACACCTCTGAGCCTTCATATTTTTGCAAAACAGACAACTGTGCGTCAGCCATAGCAAGCTCGGCTTGTAGTTCTAGTTCCTCTCTTACCGCCTTGAGCTTCATTTCCTGCTCCTCTAAAGCCTTCAATGTAGCTGACTTGGCTACCAATGCAGCTTTTTCCAATTCCACCCTTAAGCGTACAGAAGTAGCTGATGATGCTACCGAACTAGAGCCAGCCTTAGATTTTGTAGACTTCCTCTTCCTAGATGTGACCGACACACTATCTTCGGGGCGGACATCATAATCAGCCTTACTAGCCTCCTTTTGGCGTAGCGTAACATCCTGTATCCATTGTTCTACCTCTTCTACAAATTCTCTGGCTGAACTATCTCTTGGCTCAAACCAATCCTTTTGATCACTGTTAATCTCCTCCTCACATCCCAACTGGCAGAGTATTTCTTTAACATCCTTATTTATTTCACTGAATTCCCATAACAGTGTTTCATATTTTGACAACAATTCTGTTCTTATAATTTCCACATTCGAATCGTCATCCATTAAAGCATGCATTTCATTCCTTTTCCCTGTAAGTTGCCCTAGTTTGGCTCTCCTTGAGCTTATTTGCCTTTGCAAGTTATCTTCCATTGCTTTGAGTGTTGGTTTAGCCACTCGTTTTTTATCTACATTCTCATCCATGATTATTGGTTTCGATTTGTTAACTGTTAGTCTTTCCAATTCTCAGACAGTCTTTTCCACTTGTTAACCAACAGCCACAAAAACGCCACAGACAAGACTATAATTCACTTCCAAATCGTCCAAATCCACTCAATCAGCTGTTCACGCGTTGTTAATGAACACAGTGAATGTCTTCCTTAATTAGGCTACTTAAGAAAGTTGTTTCCGGTCACTTACGTGAGTCGTTGAATACATGCGTCTTTTTCCACGAACCTCTCCAAAGGCTTCTTATCCACCGTCAAGCGGGTTTTCTTACTAATGTAGAGGTTAAAATCGTCGGGGGAAATTGCAACTTGTCTTACTCGCTCTCTGTTCGCTAGCTACGTTCCACTTTCCACGTTCACGTAGCCTGCACATTCGAACACAAGTCCACTTCAGAAACCGTTGTAAAAAATGAAGATGATCCTTTTATTAAATATTCCAAAGCAAAAAGGAATAATCCACTGAATGACAACAATTAAAACACGAATATGAATGTGAATATAAATGCGAATATGAATGCGAACATGAATGCGGTAAGAAAACCGTTTGCTTCCATAGTTCCATTAACAGAGTCGGCACACACAATTACCCAATTTGCATAAGGCGCAAAGTTTACCTGGTTCTTTTCTTAAAGCAACAGTACTCAATTACTAATGCTAAGGCATACAATGAAAATAATGATTACTCCATGAATTTACTAATTATTTATCATCTTAACTTTTAATCTTTCAATATTTATCTTTTTAACAATTTTTATATCAAATGAACTGTCTTATCAAAATGAACTGTCTAATCAATATGAACTATCTATCATGTCTACAGACCCTCAAGCTGTGTCTTGGCCTCCACACTGGTGACACAATTTTAAATTGTGACTTGGGTATCATTTAATATGATTACAAGTCATTGTCATTGCTTGTTATTGTTATGACAGTACTATGCAATGTGATCTAAAATCAGTCAAAGTCAAGCAAGGTAAGCCAGTTTGAAAAACACCCTTTTGATTAACTCAGTTTGTGTTTCAAGTTGACAGCATAATAAGAACAAATAACCTTTATATACTCAGTTGTTATCATTTGCTGACAGGATATTTGAAACCTACTCTGTCTGGAGGAATTTTCAACAGCCTTTGTACTGGGAGAGAATCGCTTCACTAGAAACGGTACTTAAATTAACTCACCAGAAAAACTGGCAGTTCATCTCCCACAATGCACATCCAAAATTGGATGCTTGTATAATAAAACAATTAATGTGTCATTATATCTCTCTGATATGGGCTATGTCTCCAAGTTAATGTGATATTATATAAGGACCCATCTATATTCTGGAACAGAGATATTAAGGATAAATGTCACGGGTAATCAAAGGAACTTTTGACTATAGATCTTACCTGCTTTAGGGTAGGATGGTCGAGTGGACATTGCCATTGTTACTCAGCATGCAGAACACAGCAATCATACAGACTACCTTCTTTTCACAAGTTCATTTAAAAGTGCTTTTGTCAAAACCTTGGTGAAACGTCAGGTGAGAAACAACGAGACCAAGCAAAACACTGTATGTCGTGACTATTGAAGGGAGAAATTGAAATGTTTCCTGCTTCTTAACAGCTTATGACAGGTTGTGTTAAGGCTCTGGATACCTGCTGGCAATTTTCTACATCAACAGTCTAGTGCAACTTGCTCAGATAAAAATATCACCAATTATGCAGCACAGTCATGGCGAAGTTCTTCAAATTCTCCCCTGAAACTGATAACGATATTTGAGTTGTCATGGGCGAGCATGCAAGTTGAACTAATGACACCTGCTCGAAGACAGACAACTCCTGTTGGGTCTTTGCTTTGTCTTTGCACTTCAACAAACAGCTGTTGGGTATAATGAGCCAGCTTCAATGGTGACAACCCATTCCCTGACACAACATGGGATGGCTATTAAGTCAACCCTACAGGGAGCTCTTAACAGCTCAAAAGTTTTTGTTTTGTTGTGGAATGCAATATGCATTTTCAATAGGCCTGAAGCTCCCCATCTTGAGCCCCATCCCTATTGTAATATGCGGTTAAAAAACACAACTGGATTTCTTCAAATAAAAGATGAAAAAGCCTGCCTTTCTTCAAGAATAATATGAAATGTAGACCTTCAAAAAGACACGTTTGCTCTACTTCGACCTCTTTTGATATGAAGTAAAATGTTCATATCAAAGATGTCATGAAATCTTGTCAAGCTCTGCTGACAGACTATCTCTCCCTTGGATCCACATATGTATAAACCATACCAGCATTCCAGTAAACAGTATGCAGCTTAATCTTCACTTTGCACTTGTGCCAAACTATGCCATCAAAGGTTAAAATCTGCACCGTAGGGGACATGTTTGACATGCAGATGGTATATAGTCGCAATGCGTATAGAAAGCTGAGAAATTCATAATCATACATGAACAGGTTTAGCCATCAGTTTAATGGTGCCACTGAAAGTAAGATAAAAAATGAAAGAGGCAGACCAACAGTAGAATCCATGGCCAGGCCCAGGGTATGTCATGCAGATGGTATGCGGTCGTTCAATGCAGAGGAAGATGAGAGATGAATATTAATCTCACATAAATATGTTCCTCAATCCCTTCTGTGGTGACATTGAGAAGAAGTAAAAGAGAAACATGTGTACTTGCCTGGATTTTGCATGCCTCAGTTTGCTGGCCTAAGCACAAACACACACACACACACACACACACACTCACATACCCACACACATATGTGCGTGCACATAAACACATAAACACACAGTTTCTTTAATTGATTCCCTGTTGCTGCTGCTGATTACATTTTATTCAGACAAAATATTTTATTGACAAGTTTGTTATTTGTTTATTCGTTATTTTGTTTGCCATTATCATGGATGTGCTAGGCCTTAAGAGCCACCCTAGATACGTTTGTCTGTTGATAGACTTCATAAAAATCAAAAGGGCTTTGTTTATTAAGATCATCAAGAATTTAGTTTCAGCTACAATTCTAATTCTAGCTTGCAAAAAAATAAATAATGACCTGATCCTGTTGCATATGAATACTAATTAAGGACTACGTTAAAACACAGTGGTAAATAATGAAATTAATACTGATGATAGTGAAAAACCAACATAAATATTTATGACAAATATACAGTAGAAATGAATGCGTATTCACCTAGGGAATGGCTCCTTTTGGAGATTAACATTACAGGTCGTCCCCCTGCCAAGCTTGACTCCCCCGCTCCAGCAGGGTCATATCTGATGCCTAGAAGTATCAGAAAGGATACAATCCACAGAGTTAATACGGTGTGTGCTTATGGTGATATTCACTATTATACGACTGGCCCAATTTAATTCTCCATTGCGGGAAAAAAAAAAAAGTATTGTATGGTTATTACTCCCCACAACCCCTTCTGCTTATTTTGGGACATAATTGGCCGGGATTTAGGGATATGGCTAGGGATGGACTTGCGGAGGCGGCCGGCAGCAGCAGGTGTGTGTTAATTGTCATCTCATAGCAACTGGGGGTGATGATGTCACAGATGTCGATGATCCGGGGGAGGGACTATCAACTCTTGCTCCTCCACAGGGTTTTCCGTCTGCCTAGCTGGCCGCATTCTGGTGGTGGAGGGGTGTAGAAGGCATTGGTCCAGGCAGGGGAATCAGGGTGATTAACGGCCATGCCTACTGGCAGGGCAGCCAGGACACACAGCTGTGTAGCATTGTCTAAATGTAGCTGTGTGCTTAAAGCTGCTCTGCTCTCTCTGTAGGTGGCAGGAACATGGGAGAAGAAAGCCACAGAGAGAGAGAGAGAGAGAGAAATTTAAGGCAAAAGTGAAAGTGACTGAAAAGTCTCAAACTGTCTGGTTAATGGTTAATGTTTTGCTGAAAGGCATTTTAATTGAGTTATTTTAGTATTTTTGTTTTATGTCCGGAACCCATGAAGGGGGACGGCTGAAGGTCTTTTGTTTATTTTATTTTTACATACATGTTCACTCTCTTTTTCTCCCCATCTCTCTGTGGGAGAGAATAATACATCTCCACTCCCTGCATCCTGCTGTATAATAATACAATACTTCCCTCCCTGGGGAGTATTATATTATATGGGATGCTGAATGTGTTGCAAATTATGCTAACAGCTATACCCAAATCTATGTACTGCAGTTTTTTTATTTTTAAAAGGTGGAATTATTGTATGGAATTCATATGGATTTGTTTGCCAGTGTCTTGAATAAACAATTTTCCACTCATGGAAACTGTCAGATTCCCAGAGATTATGAGAGGCCACTTTAACACTAGCAGCTAACTAATGATACAATATATTGTATTACTATATACTATATTGTCTTTCAGTGGTGATTTCTTAAAGCATCCTATTTCATGCCATGAGAAAGTCTATAGCATGGGTTGTTTGATTGCTCTAAACATCAAGCACTCTTGCACACTACTTTCATCTTTATTCAATGTCAGGATTTATACATTTTGTATTGTAATGTGACATGTTAAAAATGTGATTTCATGTTGATTCTCATATTTGGCATGATTCAATTGTACTGTGCCAGGCAATGAGAGAGCTTAAAAATAAATGCACTGTTCTAGACTGTGCCAGTAGCCCCATAGGGTGACACACTTTTGGCTGTACTACAGACAGACATTGCATCTGTAGGGGGCAAATATTCACCTAGCCCTGCACCCAGGGAAAAGTATCAGGCAGGTATTGACCCCTACAACAGCAGTACAACAGTAAGAAATAGAAGAGACTTCCCCACCTGTGTCGTGATAATATTATTGCAACAGCTGTAAAAGGTAGCAGGCAAAGAATGCAGTCAGAGTTGTGGTATGTCTGGATAGCTACACCTAACTGCCAAAATAAAGGAATCACCAACATAGTGTATTACTCTAAAACATTTCTTTATTTTGCCACAAGCACTCCATCAGACCTTCATCACACCGACTTTCTGCTGACACTAGCCAAGATTGCATACCTTGATCACACACATAAAGATCACATTCTGTTGAGTTGGTGGACGTGAGAAAAATATTTTTGATGAGATAAAGTATAACATTAGGAAACTGCTAGCTAGCTAGGCACCTTATATGTGTAATTCATGCCCATGTATGTAGAAAATGATTTAGCTTGCTAGCTTACTATAACCTTGAGGAGGACGTCGGTCTCGGCCTCGTGGGAGTGGCATAGTTGCCTGTGTTTTATATGTGGAGGAGGCCTTTGGAGCAGGGAGACTTTCCGGGGGCAGGTTTGGCACTCTCACAGGGTGTGAGAGTGAACTGTCACCCAGAAGGTTGCTCCAAAGGCCATAGTTGATTTAATTATTATTTAATTGGTGTCAATCAGTTAATTGATATGGAAGTCAATTGGCTGATTGGGTGTCTGTGTGAGAATGTGAGTGAGTGATTGATAGATGGGTAATTGCCTCACGAGTCCCACCTGAGCCAGGCAGAAAGTGAGCCTATTTAAGAGCAGGTGGGGTGAGTGGGGAATCAGTTAGGAATCAGTCTTTTGTCATTGTCATGTCATTCATGTGTGCGTGCGTGCGTGCGTGCGTGCGTGCGTGCGTGCGTGCGTGCGTGCGTGCGTGCGTGCGTGTGTGTGTGCGCATGTGCGCGTGTGCTTCACTGGAAGAGTGGAGAGTGTCTCGG
This sequence comes from Aldrovandia affinis, assembly GCA_029706075.1. NCBI lineage: Eukaryota > Metazoa > Chordata > Actinopteri > Notacanthiformes > Halosauridae > Aldrovandia > Aldrovandia affinis. The sequence continues at coordinate 8,244,086 of JAINUG010000006.1, forward strand.
GGCTGGTTGCCAGAAAACTCTCACTGTGGGGAGTGGCGAGTGTCTCTGTATGAATGGGTTGAAAAGAGAACTCGGACTGAAAAGTTAGAGTGTCTCAGTATGCATGGGTGGGAAGCACTTGAAAGGTGGATATGTGTGTGCCTGGGGAGGTTCCAGGGGAACTCCAGAAGAAGAGGCGCGGTATCCCGTAAGTTATGATTATTTTAGTTTGTTATTTTAGTTCGTTGTTTTTACCCGAAAGCTTCGTGGCGAGTAGGGTGAAGATTTTGTTTGTGTTTGTGTGTGTTTGTTATATGTTAACCTGCTACTCCCACTGTCTCTTCCCCATGTCTGGGGGGAGAAACGGGACAATTTTTGATCAAAATCCGGTCCGTAGACCGACAAACTCCACTCCGTCTCCAGACTGCTCTGTTCCCATCCGGGGTTTGTCACATGGCGTGTGACAAACCTCCTTATAAAGGAGCTGCTGGTGTACTGCTGTAGCTTAGAGTCATGTTATTGATGAAATGGTGAGCTGAGGAATGTTGACCTGATTTCATGTTTGCACATAAAGGTTTGTTAGGTGATGTTGTTTATATGTTAACTTGCTAGCTAGCTATCTTTCATCTACCTTTCCTCTTCCTTCTAAAACAATAAGGACAGACTCTCAAAGGCAGCGACATGATTTGCTCTGGAGACCCGCCTCTGCATATTTATATATATTTATAAAGTAGCCTGTAAATCTAAGATGTACCTTAATCAGAGTCCTGCTGTAACATTGGGTAGCAGCTAGCTAACTACAGAAATGGACAAATGCAAGGCTAAAGTCTAGAAATTTGTTAGCAAGCTACTTACATATAAAGTATAAATAAGTCTAAATAATAAAAAGCTACCTTTTTTTTTTTTTTTTTTAAGGTTTTTTTATTACTTTTTTTTTTTTATCCAAACATTTTTATTAATATTTATTTTTTCTCCCCAAATCACAAAAAATGTGTATGTATATACAGTATGCATAGCTATAAGAATATAATAAAAAAGCTACTTATGTCCATTTTTTTTGTTGATCAAACATTTGAGTTTGTTACGGTTATGGATAATCATGGTTGACAGCAGAGGAGAGCACAAAATAGGTGTCCAGATATCATTAGAGGATGATTTGACAAATTCATTTCTATCTGTTCTACAGCTATGCAAGTTGCTTCACCTAGCAGATAACATCACCCTAGCCATGGTGTTAGAGAGCAGGGCACCTTATTCCTCATAGCAGGTTTAACTAATCCAGGCTAATCAAACGTTAGCCGGATTCAGTTAACCCGATAATTGAATTCAGGCTATCTCCATTTCTCAATGGCACATTCAAGTATCCCTGTAACTAAATAGAGACTTAAGTAATTGGGATAATTGTGTGTGTCCATTCTACTTCAGAAGTTCTTTACCTATGATGGCGAAAGAGAGAGAGCAGCTGTGTGGGGCCTGTCCACTGTGTTTGTTCCACTTTAAAGGTACCAGCTTCATAAAGGGCCAAAGCAGCAGTTGCACAATGTGAGTTCCTTGTGCGGTCCAAGATAAAAAAAACTATGTACCCACAGCCACAACTTCAAATTTCAGCCTGGCTCTAGTTCCTGGAGACCTAAGGGCTAATGCATAGTTGAATCAAGTAGGTAAATCTAAGACTACAATAGTGTGACCAATATTCTATTCTATAATATTCAATGTAGCCTACGGTTTCATTCAAATGGCTTGTATTTATCTTACTCACTCCAATGCAAGTTAAAGCAACAGAAATAATAAATTTGGCTGTGTTTCATCCTTTCCCCAAGAAACCGACAAGCATAAAAATATGTTTTGTTATTGTACTTCATATATTTAGTTCCTTTATAATAAATCCAATTGCCCAGACTCCTCTCCCATGGGTTTTCATTAGGCAGTGGTGCATCTCCATTCCTGGATGTGTTAACATTGTGAAAATTAAGCCTTATATCTTCATTTTAGTCAGACATTCTCCTTAATTGGAAAAATGATAAAAACGTACCACTTTCTTGGAGAAGCTGAGAACGCTTGGCTCGGAAGATTGATTTCCAGTGTTAATGTTCCTTTAATATCCTGCCAAAAAGTAATAGACACCTTTAGATGGATAATATAATATTCTAATTGGAAAATGGACCATGACATCACAGCTGGACATTGGGGTAACAATTTGTCTCCCCAGGCACATCCTCAGCTCTTACAGGAGTGAAACTTGAATTAAAAATAAATAAAAAAAGTTCAATTGAAGAAAGGTTTGAAATCATTCCACTGCAACCAGTGCCTGTACCTTCTCAGGCACTTATCCGTCTTCTAATTACAAGCTCTGGGCTCTCCATACAGCTCCAGTAGCCACTGATATCTCAGCATGAAAACGTACCCCAGCAGGTCAATTATATTGTGTATATCTAAATGTTAATGATAATAATGATACTATACAGGGCTGCATTTTTTCTGCAATGCCTAGAGGCAGGCCATCAAAGAATCCCATTGCCCCCCATGCTAAATCCCAAACCATTTTACTTTCTGAGTGAGTGTCTGGGTTTCCCATAATAGTAATGAGACTGGAACTTGAACTATTACTATGCAACAACTGTCACTGCCATCCCCAGGCATTTGAAAATGTATTTGCATATCTATGTGGAAATTAAATTAATTTGCATGACCTGGCAACAAGATTAATTTGTGGTTTGGCAATTCAAACGTTTCTTTTTAAAATTGAATTAGCTGAATATTCAAATAAGAGCCGTAAGCTGCAATATCTGTGCAAATATACAACATATATGTTTATGTTTAAAAAAGGTACTCTGTCTACTGCAATAAATATAATTAAGCACATGACAATACAATTATTGATAGATAAAAACAGCAAAAGTGAAAGGTTTCTTATCCATACCTGTACAAATAAATATAATTAAGCACATGACAATACAATTATTGATAGATACAATTCCACATGTAAACATCCCTCTCTCTTGTTCTCTCTCCACATGTATACCTACATACATAATTTATACCTACAATTTAAAAAAAATCTATGTATTTTACTAGAATGAAACCAATTTATGTGAGGCCTATCTTAATTTTCACAGAAATCCAAATAATTAGCATCTCTTTTTCACCTGCTTTCACCCGAGCTTCTCAGTCGGTCTGCCATGATGTGTTACCCAGACATAATATATAGACACACACACAAACATGCATGCACGCACGCACACACACACACACAGACATAAATACACACATATTCTATGTGTATTCTGTACAGTATAATAAAGATTAGCACACCTTTTTGTAATGCAGGTTTACATATATAAATATAATATTACATATTACAAATATATAGCTTATCAGCATGATAACTTTTTAGAACTCTCAATGTGTAGAAAAGAAATACCAAAAAATGGACAATAATGTATCATAACACCAACAATATAACTAAAATAAGAAAAACATATTATTATTATTTTTTTAATCTCTCAAGGGCTTTCATCATATCTTGATATGACGAGGGCTTGAATATCATACCATAATTCACATTATGTATTCATCCCATTTCTTTCCAGTTCCGATATTCATGAATAATTCCACAATAGCATAAAACGTTCTCTTTTAAAATGTAAAATGTAAATAACATATAGCATATAGGTACAGTGGCACCATAGTGCAAGAACACACAAAAAATTAAAAGCACAAAAACAAATCAGAAATAACTAAAACATTAAGGAAAAACATATTTATATGTTTCTTAATGTTTTTGTGTTTTGTTGTGGCAAGAGACATTTCAGAGGAAGTGCACATTTTTTACAGAAGTGCTCCAGGACAGCAAACAGTAACAGCTGACAGGAGAAATTATGTGATGAGAGCTACATTGTGGAAAATAAACATTCATATTGCATACTTTAATGGAGGAGACACCAAAAGAAAATAAGAGAATACTACAGACTGAGGAAAAGCCTCTTGAACATTATCTAGCTAATGGACTAGCCATCTAACTAGATAGCTAATTGCCATTAATTATACATGAGTCTACTGTGTATTACCCTGCACCTGAACTCTGGTATATGTATTTTAGATGTCACCGATTTTAACCACCACATGTACTGTACTGTCTGTGTATACTGTATGTCTTTGGTGAAACTAAAGGAAAATGTGCAATTTGTGTGAACAATAGTTATATTCAATTTATTCTACGAAGGCTCAAGTTAAAGAGAAAACTATTGTGTTTCTAGCTGGCACACATTTTGCCAACATGTCATAGACAGTTTGTTTCCATTTTAACATGGAATTACCCATTTCTAGACCAGTAAACATTTCTAGTTAAATGTAGATTTTCTAACTAATACAAATGTTAAACTGTATTCCACTGTGCTTTGTTTGTGTTTTAATTAGAACCAGTATCATGCAGTGAACTCTGTGAAGGACTGATGCACTCCTTCTGAAATACTCCAGAGAGGGCCACACTTATGAGGTTATCCTGGATTTCCTTACAACAAAACATAATATGGCCATGAGCCTACCATCTCTAAAGAGACAACTGAAAAATCCTTGTAAGATGAATGGATATTAGCACACTAATATCCGTTGTGCGTGCTGCAATATTGGAGGGGCTGAAGGGCCCAAGTTAACATTTTTGTCTACTTTAGAAGCATTTTCTTAAATCAAAATGAGAATATGTAATACACATTCTCACAGAGCTTAATACACCAGGGTTTCAAGCACATTGGAAAAGAAGATTTGTCAGAAGAATTTACCATTCTCTCAGGCCAAATCATGTGAGGCATGTGGATGGTTATGATAAATTCAAGCCATACGGATCGGCAATAAGATGGCTGCATTGATGGTTTTTCATGAAAAACAATGTGGTTGTTATGTGGTGGAGAGTTATTCGCACATCCATAATATTTCACAGGTGCTGGGTAATAAAAAATGAATACAAAAAGGAAGAAAATACCAGCACACTGTGTTTTGCTCCCAAATGTGATTTATTTAATTTTTTTCAATTTGTGCCATGAAGAAAAAGTTTTGACCATATTTTATATTCGCCCTGAATCATGTACCTTAAGAGGAGTTACATGATTACATTTCTGAATGTAAATACCATTTCTCTGAAAGGACATCACAGCACTCTCAGATTCCGAACCACTGCTGTCTATCACAATGGGAGCAAAACATTTGTATAGTCACTGGAAAGGTAAGAGTGGAAAAATTGAAAGTAGTGGTCATAGTAGTACTTTTCAATTCCCTCACAATAACACTGTTTCCCAAAATAAAATCAAGTAACATATATTTACAGTCAAGGTGTCCCTCTCTCTCTCACTGGAGCACCCACTCCCCCATTGCACTTCCCCCAATTTATTACCTAGTTAAAAACTCTTAACACACACCAGCAGGGTAAATGGTAGTAAGGCACATTTGTAACAGTTGCTCGAATGAACTATACATATATGTAGGAAAAACAGTGACTGAGCTGCACTAGAGAAGGCTTTTTTTGCTATTGGCTGGGGCACGCTGAATGGAAGCACTCGTCCCCAAAGCACCCAGACCATGTGTTCGAATTCACTGGGCCAATTAAGGATGGTATCTTTGTACACAATATAAGGAGCTCCGCACACGGAGCAAGCAATGCTGATTCGGATTCAATCAGGCCAGTTAAGAACGGTGTCTTCATACACCATATAAGGAGCATTGCACACTGAACAAACGACCACTGGGCCAATTAAGGACTACGGCTTCACACGACTAATATAAGGAGCTTACCCATGGAGCAAACGACGCGGTCTGAGTCCCGGCACTAGATTGGCGTTGATTCCCACAAATGCAAGTCACACAAAGGAAAAGGGGTGGTGCCATTATATGCATGTAATATATAGATATTACATAGCTTACTTAAAATCAGAGGGTGTCACTTAGGAATGTGACCTTTTGACATCGTTAGACACGGTTTCCAATGGTCCTGTTTTTGAACACGGTAATTCACCTTGTAGTCCCAGCCCCTACAAACAGTGGAAATTACATCTGTGTTTTTTGAACAAGGTAATATTTTTGAATTGTAAGGCACACAGGCAGAGTAGAAGATCCCCTAAGCAAGTGCATAGGGTCATTCGTTTTTGAAAAACATCATGTCTGGAGAGAGAAAAAGACTATTTGATACACCAGGTAAGTAATCATTTCTATCATATGTCTAATGATTCTTATTGTATATTGTTAACAAAAACAGTTTTTAAGTTTGGGTTGAGTTTAGTTGTGAAACATGGCTTTTTCATTTTATCTTTAAAGGGTGGCAATGCGCTCCTGTTAATAACCTAATTAATTAATTACCTATTAATCCTAATAATACCTTTCTGAAGTTTCAAACCCGCGCAGACCCCCACCTCAAAACCGTTTTTCTATACCTCCAGGAAAATCATTATTATGGTATCAAAAATCTTAGGGGCTTTTTGGGTGTTCAATATACTTGTGAATATTGTTACAAAGGGTATAACAATAAAGCAGAACATTGTTGCGCCTTCAGTTGTAATGTATGTCTTAATAATCAATGCCACAGACAACCCAGAGAGATAATTAAATGCGCGGACTGTCTACGTTTCTGTAAGTCGCACTACTGCTTTGAGCTACATAAAGCTGTAAAACCACATGCTATCGGCAAACTGGTTAGTCTGTGTGATGTGCGCAAATATTGCCCAAGATGTAATCAAATCCATTATGTTAGCATTGCTAAACCAAAACCACATAAATGTGTGGCTGATTATTGTTCCTCATGCAAAGAGAAGTTTATTCCAGAAGTTCAACACGAGTGTTTCATCCAGCCCGCCAAGATACTGTAGTACACATAGCAATATCTGCTGTATAGATTTTAAGGGGGATGCTGGGCATCAGAGGGGGACACATGTGTCAAGGCTTTTTTGAGCAAATACAGAAGGTAAAAATACAGAGGATACACATTTATCACACATAATTCCAGGGGGTATGATGGTTACTTGATGATGAATGAATTAGTTAAGCAAGGTTTTACCACAGAGATCATTGCTCAAGGCAGTAAACTCCTATGCTTTACAGATACCAATTTTAAATAGAGGTACATTGACAGTCTCAGTTTTTTACCAATGAAGCTTAGTGCTATGCCTAAGGCCCTGGGGTTTACAAATGCCAAGAAGGGGTATTTCCCCCATTTTTGGAACACCACACAGAACCAACATTACATAGGACCCTACCCCTTGACACAGTACTATGGGGCTGATACTATGATGCCGCAAGAAAGGTCTGCTTTTTAAAAATGGTATGATTCTGTGTCTGGTGGGGTTTTTGAAATGGCCATGTACTGTATGACGTAGTCATTTTACAGGAAGCGTATTTAAGGTTTAGATCTGAGGTGTTTAGCTGTGGAGGCCCTGATCCTCTGCAGTGTCTTACTATTGCTTCCGTATGTATGAAAATGTTCAGGACAAATTTTTGGCTGAGAGACACCATAACCATGACATCAACGGAGAAATACAATCAGTCACAAAATCTTTCTCCAGTGCATCCATTCAATGGTTAGAATATTTGTCTGCTAACTCCAAGGTTCCTATACAACATGCTCTCAACCATGGCGAAACTAAAATAGGCCCTTATTATGTTGACGGTTACCCTGAGTTTGCCAGACGCCACACAGCTAATGAATTTGCCGGATGTTTCTACCATGAGTGCTCAAAATGTTTCGACTCAAACACAGTCAACCCCCTAACAAAAATCCCATTTGACTTGATGCATCAGCATTTCCTAAACAAAACAGAAAATGTAAAAATGACCTACAATTTGAGAGGTTTTATGGGAACACGAGTGGGAGGGGCTCAAAAAGACTTGTGCAAAAGTCCAAGCTTTTCTGAAAACCTGATTTTCCAGAGCGCTTGGAGCCGCGTGAAGCTCTTTTCGGGGGTAGAACTAATGCTCTCAACTTGCATTACACTGTGCAGCCGGGGGAGAAAATTGATTTTTAAGATTTCACCTCACTTTACCCCTACGTGAATAAGGTGAAAGAGTACCCGATTGGGCATCCACAGATCATAATTCACGATTTCGAACCCCTTGATCATTATTTTGGGTTCATCAAGGCAAAAGTGTATCCTCCTCGAAATCTGTTCCTACTGGTGCTACCCTATAGAGCAGCGGGTAAGCTAATGTTCCCGCTTTGCAGAACTTGTTGCGAGGCCCTAAATCAAGACAACAAATGCATGCATTCTGACGATGAGAGGGCTCTTTCAGGTGTCTGGTGTAGTGTTGAACTTAAAAAGACTGTTGAGAAAGGGTACAAAGTTGCCACAATGTATGAAGTGTGGCATTTTGCAGAAAAGATAGATTCTCTTTTACCGATTACATAAATACCTTTTTATAAGGTAAGCAGGAGGCCAGTGGTTACCCTTCTTAGGCCTCTGACAATGTCAGTAAAGAGACTATATTCAAACCTATTTTGAAAAGGAAGGCATTCAGTTAGATCCAACAAAAATCTCTGTAAATCAGGCCAAACGACAAATATCTCAATTCTTTCTGAATAGCCTTTGGGGAAAATTTGGCCAAAGAATAGACAAGGTAAAAACAGCATTGTTTAGGGCTCCGGATCAGTTTCTGCAATACATGTTCTCCAACGAGTATGACATCGCATACTTTTCTTTTTTGAACCAGGAAACGGCCTTGGTGCAATTGAAGTATAACGCTAAATATCCGGTCACTCCTGGTAATGTCAATGTGTTCATAGCAGCCTACGCTCGACTAGAACTGTACACACTTATGGATAAACGACAGTGTCGCATACTGTATCTGTCACGGTTGTTCCCCTGACTCACCGCCGGATGGCGGTGTTGCGCCTTCCTGGTGGGAGGTGCACAGTTGGGGTCAATTTTCAATCACCTCCCTATATAAACCGCACCTGGTTTTCTGATCATTGCGAAATCGTAAGCCATTTTTACGATCTAGCCAGTAAGGTTGGTTGTGTCTTTTTAAAGACGGAACTCTAAAGAAACTTACTGTAGAAAAATAACTTTCTCTATTCAAAACCTTTGCAATTAAAGAACTCTTTATGATACCTGATTTAGGAACCTTGCTCGCTTTTAGGAGTTTCAGTTTGGTTTCTTTTGAGCAGTCGGTTCGACTGTGTTTGGGTTTCATTTTTGTTCTTTTGGCTCTACTAGCCTTTTCTCGTTTGTTTCGGACACACGGTTGTCTTTGGTTTTGTTGTTCGTTTTTCGTTACCATTGGGTAATCTCTTTATATAAGGTATTTTGTTTGTCGGGTGTTTTCGCTACCCTTACCTTATCAACTCTGCGGAGTTTTCTCAGTTCGTTTGTTTGTGTCTGTGTGACACTTAGTCACCCGTTGGGTGATAATTTATGTTCCTCCTTATTGTTTCATTTCTCCCCTATTTCTCTGACCTTCAGAGCTAGTGGTTAGACTGTAGGGCAGTACAGTCTAACTTATTGATCCCCCGGGTTCTGCGAGTGGCACCAATCACCAACCACCCTCACAGTATCATGACACCGACAGTGTGGTTTTTGTCAGTAAACCTGGAGATTGGATGCCCGAACTGAGTGATTTTCTAGGAGGTCTCACTAGTGAATTAGATCCTCAGGTTCACATTGTCAAATTTGTTTCAGGGGGTCCCAAGACCTACGGTTATCGCACTCTATTGGGGAAAACATACCTGAAAGCTAAAGGGATCACATTACATCATGCCAATGTCTCTGTAGTAAACCTAGAGTCACTCACGAGTCTGGTTGACCATTTTAGGCAACACCGGGATGCAATGTTCCCTCTAAGCTGCGCGCTTGCGCAATCGCGCACTGCTCCCACGTTCGCCGCGCACAGCAAATCTATGCAGCGCATACAATAAAATTAAACCTGAACTGTAAATAAAGTGAGTGACAGGTGACAACAGGCGGTGACTAACAGTGTCCAGCTAATGATATGATGCGGTTCACACGTATTTACTTACGCAGCCAATCAATGTCATAAATAGCGCTTTATGCGTACGTGACGTGCTGTTGATTTGCATGTTAGCTTACAGCTAACGGTGCTGCGGAGTACAGAGAGGTAAATGCTGCTAAGTGCTAACCCCTTGCTATGGCGAAACGAACGGGCAGTGGCACATTCACTCACCAAGCCAAAATAAAAAATAAATGCGGTTCTTTTAAGATGGAATGGCTGTCGGAGTATGTGCGAACAGAGGAACAAGAGGTGAAACTGGGCGAGATTTTTTCTTTTTCGAGTGAGAAAGGGCTGCTCTGCAAAACATGCTGCGAAGCCAAAGTAGCAAGTGAGTTTTCGGAGGGAAAAGTGTGGACTGAATGGAAGTTGGATTACCTCAAGCGTCACATTCAGCAGAAAAGTCATTTGAATGCTGTTGGAATTGTACGGAGACTCAAGACGGGAATGGGGATCGGTACATTATTGCAGGAGAGCGCAAAAGATCGAGAGAAGAGGAACGAGCTGTCACACAAAAATAAATCCGACCCCGAGCAAGTTAAAATTCTCATCGACAATATATTACTCGCCATCAAAATGAATGCATCAATGCTGGCGGTTCAACAAATCCACGATCACATGGGAAAATATGTGAGTATTCCAGAAAGCTGGCGAAGCAAAAATTATGCCTTTGAATTTGTAAACTCAATTAATGAAATAGTGCAGAATGAGACAATGTGCAATGTTAAAAATGCACATTGGCATACCCTGATAGTGGATGAGAGCACAGACATAACAGTGCACAAAATGCTAGTCCTGTATATTAAATACAGGGAGGAAAATGACGTCAATTATAAAACTGTGTTCGGCGGCATCATCCAGCTGACGGCATGCACTGCTCACGATATTGTGCAGGCAATCACTCAGTTTTACTCCAAGCATGGACTGGACTTGCAGAGAATGGTGATGCTGACCTCAGATGGCGCCGCAGTAATGCTAGGAAAGCACAATGGAGTTGCAGCTATATTAAAGAGGCAAATACCACACCTAACGGAACAACATTGCGTGGCACATAGAGAGGACTTGGGCATTGATGATGCCTGGAAAGATGTGCCTTTGATGCGAGATGTGGAAACTCTTCTTAGAACTGTATATTCCACTTTCTCTCGATCCACTGTGAAGAGGAGCAAAATGGAGGACCTAGCAAAGATTCTAGATGAGGATACACTGTCATTCAGACCTCTGAGCGAAGTGCGATGGCTGTCGCGGCACCAAGCAGTGAATGCTGTTCTGAGGAACTACACTGTGCTTGAAGAATACTGCAAGAGAGAATCCAGTGATAATAGACATCCTGTGGCAAATTACTGCTACAAAAAGCTAAGTGATTCAAAGTTCAAGGTTACTCTTACTGCTCTGGGAGATGTTTTGGGCGAGCTGGCACAACTCTGCCTTTCTTTTCAAAGACGCAACCTGACTGTTATGGAAGGGCACTGCTTTGCAAGAGCAAAGATTGAGAAGTTGCGTTCCCAATACTTGAAGGATGAGAAGGATGTTCAGTGGAGTGAGCGTGTCAAAGAGGTGATGAGGACCTCATCAGCTGATGGCAGAAATACCAGTGAGATTACTCTTTTATTCGTAAGCTCTGTGATCACTTGGATGCTCGTTTTCCAGAGGATGAATTAAAGGAGTGGTCTGCATTTGACATTGAAGCACTGAGCTCAGACATCAGTTTTGAGTATGGATCAACAGACATTGCTACACTGGCAAAGAAGTATGAGGCCATTCTCCACCACCCACATTCCATGGAGGCTATGAACAGTGAATATGCTGAATTCAAGTACATAGTGAAGCAAAAACTTAAACAAGGGTCAATCAGCACATTCTCAGATATGGTGGCTGCAGCACTTAGATGTGAGGAGCTTAAGGAGATCTCACAGCTTGTGGATATTTGTGCTACATTTCAAGCATCCAGCGCAGATTGTGAAAGAGGCTTTAGTTTAATGAATCATATCAAAACAGCATCCAGAAATCATCTTGAAGTGGCACATTTGGACCAGCTGATGCGCATAAAGTCAAAGCAAGAAGCAAACGGGGCCATCAACCTGGACAAAGTCTACAACCACTGGAGAAGTGAGAAGGACAGACGGGAAAAATAAGGTAAAATCTAAGTCCCTGATCAGATTTGTGCTTATTCTAGTGTCATTTATTAAGAATTTTCATTTATGGATATTAATCATTAAATGCTGTTACTAGATTATAAGTAGTAGAAATGCTAATAAAAAACTGTGTAATTATATATTTTACAGACAGAGTTACAGAATTTTACACTGTATCACATGCTTGTGCTACAGCACACATTTCATTATGCAAAATGTGAATGTTTTAATGTGAACAAAATTTGATCTCTGAAATGTGTACATGTTTCAATTCTTTCAGAGCAGGACCCCCACACAGACCAGAGCAGGACCCTCACCCTGACATACAATATAGTACACAGTGTTACGTCTCCGTCCCGTCCTATCCACCTCCCTTGTGTTTCCTGCCAGTTCTTTCCTTGCGTGCCATGTCTTGTTTTCGCGTTCACCCTGTGTTATGTGTCTTGCGGGGCGCGGCTTCGCCGCTTCCGCATTCTGTCTTGTGTTCCCTCGTTATGTTTTCAGCCTGTCACAAACCATTCCCTTGCACATTCTGCACGCTGTTCCAATTTAGTTATTTCACCCTGCCTATTTATGTTCAGCACGCACTCACTCTAGTGCCGATCCGTACTTGTTTCTCTCGTATCACTCTCGTTCGTTTCCCTAGCCTGTCAGCCTTGCCTGTTCGTTCTCTGTCTGTTTTATTTTCGGTTTGTTCGCTTGTTAGTTAACTTGTTCTCTAGTTTTGTAGCCACCCGGCTAACTTTGTTTTTTGCCAGTGTTTTGACGGTGTTCTCCCGTCACCTTTTGTTTATTCCGTGCATTAAACGCCTCCTGTGTGGAGCGCAAATCCATCACGCTTCGAGTCTGCATTTGGGTCCACGTCTGCATTCACTCATCGTAACACACAGCTCGTGAAAAACAAGATTTTTGATTTTTTCATTGTTAGTGGGCCTAATCACTTATATTAAAAGTAATCTAATGGAAATTACTGCTGTAATTTGATTCTTTTAATAAGCTACGTGACTTGTTATGATCTCAGGTTTTGGACAGGTGTAATATTGGTGTGGCCACAGTGTGCACGTCTGATGTTGCTCACAGTGGTCCAAGGAATTCTCAGGGAGTTTGTGCATATGCTCAGACACATGAAAAATTAGAGGGAACGTTGCCGGGATGATACCAGGGAGGTGATAACCAGTGAGAAAAAGATTGTCCGGGATAAACATTAACAAAATGGTTCAGGGTTATGTACAACAAACGGGTGCTCCGGACAGATTTCAGTACACTGCCATATGGCTTCTAAAACCCTAGGAAACACTGTTACGGAGGGATTTGATGCCCGCTTTCAACACCCCTTCTCATGCATAATATCTGGACCTAGCAATTCTGGTAAATCAAAGCTTCTGTTGGAAAATTCTAATCATATTTTTTCCAAAATACCTGATAACATTGTTTGGTGTTATACATGCTGGCAGCCTCTGTATGGATAAATAAAAAAACATTACATTTGTTGAAGGAGTTCCTGACTCTTTGTGTGATGATAATTTGCTTCCTGTGCACAAGACAAACCTGTTGGTTATTGACGATCTAATGGAGGCGGCTAGCGGAAATAAGGAAGTGGAGAAAGCTTTTACAAAATATACCCATCACAGAGACCTGAGTGTTATATACTTGGTGCAAAATCTTTTTTTTCAAGGAAAAACAAGGTGAACAAGAAATCTTAATGCAAACTATATGGTGCTGTTTAAAAACCCCAGTGATAAACAACAAATCAGTGTTTTGGCCCGGCAAATGTTTCCAAGAAATTCTAAATTTTTCATAGAATGTTTTGAGGATTCAACGCGAAAGCCCTACGGATATCTCCTGGTGGATTTAAAACCTCAAACTCCTGAGGACTACAGGGTCAAAGCAGGTTTGTTCTCGTGGGAGTTGCCGACAGTCTACATGCTCAAGAAAAAGTCATAAATAAATAAATAAAAATAGCAATTTCAACATGTCTGCTCGCTTAAAGAGAAATCTGCCTTTACTGACAGCGTTATTTGAAGGATCGCCACTACAAAGAAAAGTTATTTTAAAATCAGTGTCCTTCAAACTCTTTGTGAAATAGCATTCAATGTTCTGTGAGGTAACATCCCTTTAATGTCGGGGCAATTCAATAAGTTGAAAAGACGAAAGGCATTGATTAAGCTTTTTGCTAATAAAAAACATTGCTTAAAAGAAAAAATAAAGCTATTAACCAGTCCGGAGGTTTTTTATTGCCTCTCTTGAGTGTTGCGGTACCCTTTATAACCAGTCTAATAGCCTCACGGAATACGTAAATCCTAAACTATGGAGTTTGCTCAGAAAATGTATCTGGTACTGTGACGACCGCGGTAAGGACCCAGACGCAGATCAGGGATTAGGCAAAAGAGTTGTTTATTCACAGGCAGGGGTCAAAACCAGGAATCAGGGAATCAGAGGTACAAAATCGTTAGGCAGAGAGAAGTAGTAATAGGGCAGTCAAAAGGTCGATACTCAGGAATCAGAAGGGCAAAAGGACAAAATCGCTGGGCAGGCTCGGGGTAGTAATCAAAGGGTAGTCTCGGGAAATGCTAATAACTCTGGCTTCGGAAAGGTAGGCTCAGGGAAATAGAATCAACGTACTGACAAGGGGAAATGAAAACACTGAACATATATACAGGGAGACATAATAGAAATCAGGTGAGACAACGAGGAGAGAGGGGCTGGAACACAGGGAAGAGATAATACATAACAAGAGGGAAACGTAAGACACGGACACTGAACCATACAAACATATAGACAATAAACGACCTGGGAGAACAGGCAGACACGTGCATAGTAAAAGGGGAGGTACGCAAGGAGAAACGTTATGTGCGTATGAGGAGAGAACGGAAAACTAAGCAGGGATAGGATAATGAGAGAGAGAAATGCCGGTAGTAGGAAGCGTGAGATAATTAGTGATTAGTAGTGTTAGTAACCTAATCTAAATCCCTAACGTTAGTAGATTAGTTAGTTAGTACTGTACACACCTAACTAATATATACAAAGTGCGATCAAGAAAGTAGGAAGGAAGAAACGAGAAAATAAGCGAAGATTGAAATCCCGAAATGTAAACTCCCGAAGTGAATGACAAGACAAGGAGTGGATCAGGAACAATAACAGACGGGGATAACAGACGTGAACGAAACATGACTCGAAGAAAGATAAACAAAGTACAAAAACAACAGAACAGATACTCAGAATATAACAGGTACCTCAACATCAGATGGAAAAGTTGAGAATGATCTGGACTTGGAAATTCGGGGTATTTTAGCAAAACCAAATATGGATCAACACGATAAAGCCAAACAATACTCTGCAATACTGCAAAGGTTTTTATCTCTAGTTAAGATGGGGTCTAAAGAAACAAATAATCTAACATTGTCTTTGCCCATTAATCCTGATAAAGGGGGAAACCCCTCTGAACCTCCCCAGGGTACTGACGCAGACCCTGCGACAGAAGATGGAGACCGGATTGTTTCAGATGTTATTCAAAGTATTGTGGGAGAAAAACCAAGAGAAGTTTTGCACTTAGGAACTCCATGCTCTGTCCCTATGTTGTCCAATAGATCACTTAGATAACATAATATCTGCACATGGCTAATTCCTGTATATTTTGCTAACCGGGTCAGTAACAGTCCGCTTTAACCACTGCTAGTATATTATCAGAATGTCAAGCAAAACAGAAATATTGCCTACATGCTATGCTTAGGAGTGACACGCTTAGGACTTTAAATGAAGCAGACACATTAGGAATTTAGGTTGTGCAGGGTACAGGACTCGTAATACAAAGAACACAAGGATTGAGTCAAACATAAATTCAAATCGAAGGTCCAAGTGTTCATTTGTGCAGCAGTAAAACTAGCTCTGTCCAATGAAGTAATGGTCACATGTAGGGGAGGAATTTGGACTTCACAATCTGAAACCCAAGGCCCAGACACCGCACTCTGGGGTTTAAATCAACAGTGGTCCTCCCCTCACAAGATAATGACCACAAAGGATGTTGAGCATGGCTCACCTGTCACTGGAATTTACGAGCCCAGTTCGGGCGAGTCTCCGACGGCACGAGGAGGAGAGGACGCGGAAAAGTTAAATAAATGAATCCCACCACATTTAATTATTTTACCTTTGTATCAGGGATTCTGCAAAATTTACGGCCAGCATTCTTGAGTCGCGCGGTGGATAGATTATAAACCCCTGGAATTAGACTATCTGCATAAATCGTGTGGGAACGATGTAGCCATTTATCAAAATTATCAGTACATGATACATGTAAATATATAGTACACAGTTAGGTCAGCTGAAGTGTCTGTTTATGTCTGTTTATTTATTTGTATTAAAGAGTGAAGGACAAAGAACTAAATGATGGAAAATGTAAACAAATGAGAGTAGAAGTGGTCACATGGGAGAATGGAATGTGATGAGATCATGGGGAGGGGTTGAGTCAGGTGGGTGTGGTGATGACGTTAAGCTCCGAGGCAGGAGGGGTTATGACATGTTAAAAAGTGGATGCACGGAAAGGGGGGGAGGGCTGTCTTGTATGTGATTTCGCTTTATGTACAATAAATCCTATTACATTGGACTCTGAAGAACGTGTTGTTTTTGAAGAAGTGTGGTTTGGGATCTCTCTGTCTAACTGGCCGTGGCTGGAATCTGATTCTCCCACAGTATCGCCCCTATGTGTAAGAAAAATGGCACATACGTCTTGGACAAAACGTACAACTCTGGTTACGTAGCAACGTGGAATGATAAAGGAGAGTTTGTTTTCAAAGGTGAAACGGTGAATAGATCACATATGGTTGACTTAATAAAGAGCCTAACATCAGCACGTAAGGTGTCCGAAGATATAAGACCCGCAGAATGGTAAAAATTTCTTGAAGCAATGGTTATTCTTAACATGCCTTTATCTGTTATACCTAATCACCATGTACGTCAAAAGTTAAACGTATACAAGAAAACACCAATGTCCTTAGCATCACCAAAGTCTCCCGCAACAAAGACCGGACCAACCTATGCATTTCCTGACCCCCGCTTTTCCTCACCTACACTAAACCGAACTATGTGTGATCATACACATGTTTCCAGATTTCCCCAGAGAAAGATGGTGCACACATTCTTCGTCGAGGGTCAAATTGAAAGTGTACAGGGTGTAGCCACTCATGTATTCTGTTCTGTTAATGGCCAATGCCTGATCCTTTAGATATCACCCTGTAGCCATTAGACTGTAGGATTCCCTTACAGCCATACCGTTTTCAAATCTGGTTGGAAAGGTTTTGATGGAATTTGTCGGCCGTCTACATATAAAGCTATAAACTCGGTTTGGTAATTTGGGAAATTGAAGGGGTTTCTGCCATAGTGCCCTGAAAAACTGTCATTATTCATCAACCCTATAACCACACACTTGGGCAGAGTACCCAGATTACACACGCGGCTACCTGCAGCGATGCTAAATGTCTTCCTGCTTACTCTTTCTATGCATTGGCTGTTAGAAGGGCTTGGGCATGGCCAATTTTCACAGCTGAAGATACAGAAACCTTTTTAACAAAAAGTGTTGCATTCCAAATTTGTTGCTTTAATGCTTTGGCCCCCTCCGCCATAAGGCAAAACTCGTCTTTGGAGCGAACCATTTTAATCTTCAGATCCACGCGGTTTAGCATTAGCTTCTCTTGAAAAAATATATTGGAATGTATATGTCCTAGTAATTCAAAAGCGTTGCTGTTTACAAAATGTAAGGAATGGTTGTGTAGCCCCTGATTGTCTCCTGAGGGGTCCGTCTCATCCATGGCTCCTGACGTGCCTTTAAAAAACAAGCCGGCACTGAATTGAGTAGTCCTTTCCATAATTTAGCAGTCATTCCATTATAGCCTTGTAGGGGTACGTATTGCTGGATTGATTTACGCCTGTCCTCAAGAGAAACATCTACTTGAGAGAATATGGATGCTATAGGGTAATTAATGAGGCCAACACGGACCCCGGCCGCGATTACACTCCTGTTGGCCTTCGTGATCTTGCAGTGAAGATGCAGAAGGGTATTGTTCAAATCTAAATAGTCTTCCCCATTTCCCGCAAAAAAATTCCAACGGCCCCATGTCTGACAGGGCAGATAGGGGAGGTATTTCCACATATTGGCTCTTGTCTATACAGGTTTGGGTGAAGGGTACTGATCAAACAAATTCTGACTTTACACACTCCTCTGACATGCTATGTAAAAAAGACATTGCTCTTTAGAAGATAGTTCGGGTTTTTCTTTTAGAGTTTGAGCTGGAGCGTTTTCTCGTTCCTCTTTGTTGACCTTTGGACACTGACCGAGATGATTTTGTGCCTTTGTGTTTTTTAATAGTAGTGTATGCCTGTTGACGCCTGGGTCTCAGGCCATGACCAGCTTGAGACGTATAATAATTTATATATCTATGAGGGCCCACATAATTGTAGATGTAATTTCACCACTTCGGAAGTGTCCTTGTGACGACGCAATTGGGATACGATTTCGTTGGAGCACACACACATTTTAAAGATAGGCTATGTATCACCGCAGTATGTTGCTAACAAAAACCATGGTTAACCCTCACCAAAAGGATTCTTACTTACATGGGAGCCATCTTTCGGGGGGGTTTTACAAGGTTACATTTTAAAAATAGCAACATACTGCGGCGCTACGTAGCCTATCTTTAAAATGTAAACAAAAAACATAAACTCACATTGGCAAGCCGATGTCTATTTTTTTTTTCCTGCTGTAAACCCCCCGAAAGATGGCTCCCATGTAAGTAAGAATCCTTTTGGTGAGGGTTAACCATGGTTTTTGTTAGCAACATACTGCGGCGATACGTAGCCTAACAAAAACCCAGTGTACTTTTTTATTTTAAAGATACGTATCGCTGCAGTATGTTACTAATGAAAACCCTGTTTCGTTTAAATTTTAAAAGATACGTATCGCCCCTTTGGTGCTTTTTACAGCTGTTTTGAACGTTAGAGTCTATGCGTCGCATAATGGGTGTGAGTTTAATAAAAAAACAGATGTCATTTCCCCTTGAAGTTAGGCTCGGTTGGAGAATGCATTTATCCTTTGAAGACGGTTAATTACCTTGTTCAAAAACAGGACCATTGGACACCGTGTCTAAGATGTCAAAAGGTCACATTCCTAAGTGACACCCTCTGATTTTAAGTAAGCCATGTAATATCTATATCTATCATGTATGATGGTGAAAGATGTGTTAGCCCCTGGAATATTCAGTACTTCTGTTCCATCTGGATACAACAGTATGTAAGGTCCAACAACCATGTCCTAAGTTTGTGTCTGTGCATGCACTCAAAAGATGCTCAGAGGAGCAAAAAGGGTCGCCATAAAGGGAGGGGGCCATCCCTCTGATAGGTTTTAAGCCTTGATCACAATTTCACCTGACTCCAACATTAATCTGTAGAGACGAAAAAGAGAAAGGGAACTTAACAGATGCATTATAGTCCCTGGAGCAAACAAGTGGTTTAATTGAAAGATGTGATTCTGTATGTAGGTATTTATCTGTCAAGAGGGGTAAAATGAAATTTTCACATACTGTATAAAGAGCATTTACCTTAATGTGTTCCTTGGGAGCACGTTTAGTTGAATCTAATGATTTGAGTATTGGCTTATTTATTATTGCCTTGCGGGGAGCGGATTCTCTTTTATCATAAATTTGAATTTCTCAATGTAGACCGTCATGCTAGCAGCACATAGCAGCATTCATGCTGTATGCTCTCCATTGAAAATGCAAATGTAATAATTCAAAGGCATGTTTACATTCGTAAAAGGCAGAACGTGGGCTAACAAGAAGCATTGAAAGGAAACACAACTATTTATTTCTCAAAAAGAACACAATAGTTTATTTTTAAGTCCCCATATAATAGATAGATCACAATACATTTATTGTCCACACAAAGTGCAGATTTTCCTTTTGTTTCACTAAAGGCATACATAACACACAGACAGTGTATTATGTGTGGTGTTTCAAGGTAAAATGTTGTGAAATCTAAATTGCATATACCAGAAATCAGGTGCATTGTAATCTACCGTTTTCTTGTCTTTTTTTGCGATTTTCCATTTGCTTTTATGTTTTTCTTAATGTTTCTGAGTTTTTGCACTTCAGGGCCACCGTATAGGAAAATGCACAAGCGCAATACATCTTTATTTAACAACAAAGAAAAAATAAGATGAGATTATTAGAAGAGAAATAAGGAACCTAAGCCCTGAAGCATCAGATTCACTATTAACATTGATATCACCACTAAGCAGCTGGGACTCCAATGAGACACTTTCTTTGCTTGCAGCAGTTCATGGATGCTTAAAAGCCATGAAATGAAAATAAAGCGTGACTTAATTACAACAGAATGAGGAAATAAGAACCCTTATTCACACATCTCACATATCAGCCTGTCCTAAAACAAGAAAAAGGAACAATATTACAACAAAGTCTGGTATGGACAGACTCCTCTATGTGCAGTTAAAATAATACAATGCAATATTATACTTATTTTGTACAATAATACAATTATATAGAAAACATACTTGCACACCATCATCCCATCAGATTGTCTTGATGGTGGAGAGAAGGGGCACAATTGTCCACTCATTGTCTTTGGAGAGTGACTCGGAGCCATGCGGACTAGAAAAGCACAGGGATCCAATCAAGACGGGAGCAGAAGCACGCCCACGCTGAGAGCAAGCAGGGAGGACACCTGTGATAAGGCAGGATTTCTTTGTCACACCAAAGTATTCTGCAGATGGATCTTAAACAAGGGATGTGCAATAAAGCCTGTGGTAATCAGCTCTGAACAGCCTTGTGGTGCAATGTAATAACACTGTCAATAATGACGATGGACACGCCACCATGACAACCACAGTCACCTCCTTAAAGGTCAAATGTATTTAGGGAGTAAGGGAGTAAGTGTTCCCTTACCCACTGCACTCATCCCCCACCCAAAATCTAATTTCTCCATGTGCTTTCACTAAGTTTATGGACCTTTCTTATTATATGTTATATTTAGCAACACTTGAGTAAATTAAGGCTTCTGGTAGCTCTGTTATGGGGTCTCACATTTTCGAACTACGCGTCTGCGGCCGCACCAGCCGCAAGACCTATATCGTTGATGATTTGTTCAGTGGGGTGGGTTTTCCATTATTCCATATTATATCTCCTTTAACTGCCTTTTAGTAAAACTGGAGAGCTTCAGTGACGAACAACTGTGCGAAGAGGTCAGAAAGTACAGACATTTATATGACTCCTCACTTCGCGATTACAAAGACAACTAATTGCAATAAACCAAGCAATTAATTTGTGGAAGGAAATAGTGGAAACACTCAATAGTGACAAAGTGAATAATAACAACAGTACATTTTTAATTAAGGTTTCTGGTATTGTATCATGGAAATCTGCACTTTGCTCTATGTCCCTCCTGTTTGTATTTTCCAAGTAACACCCTGTTCATATATTTTGTGAGAGGAGAAGACAAACATTTGCTCTTGTGAATCTTGCATTCTTCCGTAAACCAACCAGAAAAAGTTTGGAAGAATATGCGAGACAGATTCGTCAAAGCCAAAAAGAAGGTTAACAGGAGTAGGGATGCTGTGTTAGGAGGTGGACTGAGTGAACCCAAGTGCAGAGAACAAGACGGAGGCAAAGATGGTTTGGTAACAATGATAGATCTTTACTAGTGATGAGAACAATAAAACAACAAAACACTGAAGAACAAAAGGAACACAGAGAAAATAATTGGTAGACGAGGCTCCAAAAAACTAACTAATAAAACTAACTACACAAGTACAAACTCGAAAACAAACTAGAAAATTTAGCACAAAGAAATCAAACAAAACGAAACAACGATGAGACTAGAGAAATACTTGAGCATAACAATTCAGGAAAACTAGGTGAGAACAATCTCAACAGTGAGCACTGAAACAAGGAAACATACAACTTAAGTAGGGGGGAACTAACCAGACACAGGTGACATTACTGAAACTAATAACCAAAAACAATCAGGGACAACGAGGCACAGATGGAAACACTAAAACAATGAATCAATAAACAATTAACAAATCACGGGACAATAAACTCAATGAAACAATGAACTCAATACATGAGACTAAAACAGAGCAAAGCAACTAAAGAGGTAACAAATAACAACATCTAGTGGTGGACCCTCACATGCTGGCAGTAGTTTAGAAAGTCCCAAAATATATGTAAAGGAGTGATTCCATGTAAGATTGGGACAAAAATATTGATGACTTGGATTTACTTTAAATGTTATACCAGAAAGTTTTATTTTTTCTAGTTATTGTAAGCTATATGAATAGTTTTATATTAATTATTTTCATAAAATGTTCATGTGTTCATACTTTAATATAATACTTGAAAGGTCTTCTAAACTACAGGGTACACCGACCGTATTTGGACAGTGACGCTGATGAGGGTATTTTCATTACAATAAGATTCTTCGCGCAGGGTGATGATGTCACCAAGGTGTCACCTAGAGAAATGGAGAAATCAAGGTGGGGAGAGTTTAGGGCAGGAATGAAGATTAGTTCTGTTTTACCTGGGTTGAGCTTTAGGTGGTGACTGTCCATCCAGCTCTGAATGTCCCTCAGGCAAGCAGAGATGTGGGTAGAGACCTGAGTGTCTGATGGGGAGAAGGAGCAGCTGCACACAAGCCTCACATCACCATGTGCAATGCCAAGCGTCGGCTGGAGTGGTGTAAAGCATGCCACAACTGGACTCTGGAGCAGTGGAAATGTGTTCTTTGGAGTGATGAATCACGCTTCACTATCTGGCAGTCTGATGGACGAATCTGGGTTTGGCGGATGCCAGGAGAACGCTACCTTCCGGAATGCATAGTGCCTACTGCACAGTTTGGTGGAGGAGTTAACTGTGATGACTGTGCCCCTGTGCACAAAGCGAGGTCCATAAAGACATGGTTAGACGAGTTTGGTGTGGAGGAACTCGATTGGCCTGCACAGAGCCCTGACCTCAACCCCATTGAACACCTTTGTGAGGAATTAGAACGCCGATTGCGAGCCAGGCCTTCTCGTCCAACATCAGTGCCTGACCTCACAGATGCTCTTTTGGCTGAATGGGCACAAATTCCCACAGGCACACTCCAAAATCTTGTGGAAAGCCTTCCCAGAAGAGTGGCAGCTGTCATAGCCGCAAAGGGGGGTTCAACTCCATATTAATGCCCATGGTTTTAGAATGGGATGTCCAACAAGCTCATATAGGTGTGATGGTCAGGTGTCCACTGACTTTTGGCCATATAGTGTAGCATTGCCTTTCTCTTGACACTGATATCTCCATAGTAGGTACATGCGAATCAACTCCTCTTCCTCATTCAGCATATAAGCCATCTTCTTTGTGCAATTTTAAAACAGCGCGCGGTCAGTGGACTTGTAGTAGTATAAAATCTCACAGCTTGCGGACGCGCGGACTGCTGGCTTGCGGCTGTGTCAATGCGTCAATTATAAATCTAGCATTAGAGGGCAAGGTAAAGGGCAATAAATACAAAGCCATTCTGAATGATCACCTGCATCCTATGGTGAACCATTTCTATCCTGATATGAGTGGTCTCTTCTAGAATGACAATGACAATCCAAAGGGTACGAGTGGTCACTGAATGGTTTGATGAGTATGAAAGTGATGTAAGCCTTATGTCATGGCCATTCCAGTAACCAGATCTCAACCCAATTGAGGAATTATGTAGATATTGAAAGTAAAGTATTGCCATATGGCCAAGTTTTACAATGAAAGAGGAGCATGATGAGTCGACTGACGGTGCTTAGATTGCATAGTTCATTTAACATAGGTCTTCTGGAGCAGGTCTGTCACAAATGTGAAGTTAATTTGTTGTAATGTATTATCTGTATGGCAAGGCGTTTATACTGTAGTGTGAACAGTGGTGTGGGGTTTCCACGCAACCAAGTTGAATAACAAAACAACACACAAGACGGTCAATTAAATATAACTGGGCTTATTGGGGATAAACTCACAATTAGGGAGAGGGGGGAAATAAGTCAAACAGTCCAATATCACTATCTGTATCCATAGTCATTGTTCGTAATCCACTGTCGTTAGTCCAAGCCAGGTTCTCATACAATCAATATTTGGTACACAAATGGGGGTCAAAAACAATGCTCTTACTCTCTGTCTCCACACGTTTTGCTTCCAGCTAGGGGCACCGCCCCCTCTTTTACTACCAAACAGTTAGGTGTTAAGGGCTTCCTGGTGCATCACATTTCCTCTGAAGCTCCATATACGGTTCGGGGTGGAGCCAGCGTGTCGGTACGTATTTCCCCTCTATCCTGATTCCCAGCACCTCCCCCAGCTGTCTGCCACAATACAAACCTTAGTATGATACACAGTCCACCTCAAATAGTTCAGTAATGCTACAATAGTAATTTTAATAAACATTATAATTTTGCAATAATAACATTTTTTTATTCAATGCCTTTTCTCAATAAGTTTGACCATTGTTGCCAATGGAATGTGTTTTCTTAAGCATGCTAAAACTCAAGTAAACACTGCCTACAAGTAATTATGGTTAAACAGAATGATGGTCTTTGCAATGTTCGGAACGGAACATTGATCAAATCGGGAATGAGTCTAAGCGCTAGAGAACTACTCGTGAGATGTACCTACCTAAATCACAATACTTTAGAAGGAACAGTAAAAAGTCAGTAAAGAAAAGATTTATGGTAACTTCCAAGTAGTCTAAGCCATGAGTTCCCGATTAAAAAAAGGATAATCCGGATTATACCTGAGCAGCAATGTAATGTCTGAGAAGGATAAAGAATTACATTGTGCGGCAGATTGATTCAGAAGTT
Source organism: Aldrovandia affinis (assembly GCA_029706075.1). Taxonomy (NCBI): domain Eukaryota; kingdom Metazoa; phylum Chordata; class Actinopteri; order Notacanthiformes; family Halosauridae; genus Aldrovandia; species Aldrovandia affinis. Next base: position 8,269,040 of record JAINUG010000006.1, read on the forward strand.
TCAAAATTGCTGTGTCCAGACTTTCATCGCTTTTTTATGGAAGGCTACTCATGAGTGTTAAGGCCTGCTCTGATACTATGCTCTCATAGTTGCAGAGTGTGAGGTTGCTTGTCCATTTATTGCAATATCAGCAGCACATTAGGAATTATATTAATTTAAACAACATGGCATGTGATGCATGATGCAATAAATGAGAAACAATGAAAATGTCTATCTTGACTGAAAATGATTTTACTATGTAATTAATGCTCTGGGATAGAACATATTTTGCAACCTAGAAATTATAATTGTATTGCATGTCTAGTCCTGTTTACCAGTATGTGTACTGTACTTTGCAAACAAACAGGTGAAAAGTTCACTCCTACAACAAGGTTTCCCTTGGTATGGCTATCCCACCTACAAAGCAAAGAGCCTGTCCTTTCAAATTATTCTGAAACACAGCCAGAAAAGGTAGATGACATTGTGTATGGGCATTTGTACTGAATTATCCTCTATCTTTTTTTATAAGTACAATCTGCTGGTGAGACAATGTCATAAAAGAGAACTACAGAAGAGCTGGCATGCTTTTCTTCAAAGTAGCCCCATTGACTTATCACAGATTTAATTCTGTTTCCCTGGGCAGAAATGAAATAATGTTTTTCTGTGATGACATTACTGCGGGCTCACCAGAATTAATACAATCCTATCAAACTGGGGTACTAACTTTGTACAACCCTTATAGTTTTCGACTATGCCTTTGCAATATATTATTGCATGAGGGTTGTGGATAGCCTTCGGAGAAATGAAAGGTCCAGAATCAATCCAGTCTTTTGGTTACTTGCACAGTATATTTTTGTTAGTTTTTTTGTAACTGCTTAACTCCTAACATTATGCATGTAAAAATGTGTGAATGTAAAAAAATACACTTATTATTTATATTCTAATCTTATTCAAGCTAACATCTATTCACAGATATTTATTGGTATGAGTTTTTGCAGGAACAGGAATCTTGAGACACAGTGTTCTTTCTTTAAAGTGACATCTGGATGTCTTTTCTCTTTTGGTCCATGATAAATCTGCAAAGAAAGGAACTATTGTAGCAAAAAGTTTATCTATTAAGTGTTCTTGAAGAATGCATTTAATTAATTTAACAGAGTGCTTCTTTAGCTTCTGTTATGCAACCCTGTATTCTAACTGTTTTTTGAGGTATGTTGCATACTGCAGTCACACTCAAGATGCTTATTGTCTGAATAATTACACCACTGTTGAACATGAGGATGATGGCAGCTCATTGACAATGAACTCTGTTTTCAGGGTAAATTCTATGCCACGCCACATTATACAAGGTGACTGCCAGGACTGCGATTGACTTGCAGCAACAGCCTACACAGCACATTCTCAGTGACAGTTACTTGTGAAGCAGACTTTAAACATTTGCAAAGAAAGTAGGGATGAATAATTATGACTCTTTGTAGTAAAGTACAATACAGTACTTACAGGTTATGGTAATTCCTCTCTTTTGTTAATACATCACAGATGCCAAAGATGCCCATTTATGTCAAGAAGCACTTGCCACTTCTGTGACCTCAAAGAAACTCTGCATTCTTGGAAAAATAATACTTTACAAGCTCTAAGCTCTAATTCCTCAAAATGAAAATGTTTTCATATATCACTTTATATTACATATCAGAATAAGTGGGTAATAACAATGAATAATAACCAATAACAAGAACGATAATTTCCTTGTTATTATTAGGTTAGGTTCCTGCGTAATTACTTCAGATAAGCATCAGATTTTTACCATGTAACTTGTAATATCCATTGAAACGGTGATTTAGATTTTATCACCATGTAAGATGGTAATAACTTGCATGGTTATTGTTGTTTTTACCCATCTATGCCATACAAATAAAATGTGGTTTGTTACCCAGTAACAGACTGAAATTAATTGGTATCAGAGCTGGATTGTGCAAGACAAACTATTTCCATTGTGTTCTCGCGTTGTAACCAGTCAACCATACAATCTACACAAAACATACATAACATTACCCCCCACTTCATCTGTAAATGCTGTTGTCAGAATAATGGATGACAATGGCCATATTTTAATGATAGTTCACTGAGCACAGTGACACCAATCTTAATGGAATCCTATGTAAAAAATAATAATAAATAGGTAATAATAATACTGATTATGACAAGGCTACAGTAGTTATGCTCTTTACTTTAAAGTTTTTCCTTTTGCTTTAAAAATGACAATACATGAACAGTATAACCTTACAAAGCCAAACATAATTGTGTTGCATGTTTAGAGTTTAAACATTTACAGTCAAGGCAACCTGATCTCATGGCTGAAACATAAAACATTTAACGGTAAGGCATTCCCAGTCCCCTAAAGTGTTAATTGTTTATGTTTGAGCCCCTAACACAGTCCACATCCTTTTGGCAGCTGGAGGAACTGAACAGCTTTAGTTTGGCATGGCAGGGAAAAAAAGAAACACTTCTCAAAATAAACATTTTTATAAATGTTAATAAAAATGTCAATAAATCCACAATCTCATATTATCCCCTCAAAAGCTGGCTAATGCAAAAATTGAATTGTCAAGCCAGCTAGCTTGCTCATAAGCTAACGAAACAAGCAGCATACACCCTCAACACTATCAACATTGCTGTAGTGGTAACTTTTAGTTTCAGATACAATTTTGAGTATTTATTTTGCTAGGTAGTTAAACATTAGTAATACAAGTAATGGTGGTACATTCAGCACAGATGACAGCAACAAGGTTCCCTGAAAGGGAATATTATTTGGATCATGCTGACAGAAGCCAAAATCTAAAACTCTGGACTTCATCTTCCGCGATACATTCTGTGTAAGGCCTGTGATTCTCCCAGTTCATTGTTTCCATTAACTGGCTTTCATTAGCTCCCCAGCACATATTTTCAAATTTTGTCAAATTTACTTCACAGGTATTCACATGCGATGACATCTGTACGTGTGCTTTTCTCTGGGATGTATTGAATGTCCAAGTGATACTCCACTAGTACTTTACACAGACAGAATCATACCAGATGATTCTTTTTAAAACCATTCCAGGTATTAGATTTTTCCAGAAGCTCTGAAAAAGTATTGAAAGACTGGAAACATTAAATATAAAATATTGAATTGAATTAAATTGTGTTAGGGTGTCCAGGTGTCCTGGCCAAATTCCCAACCAAGACAATATACAGTACACTACCGGTCAAAAGTTTTAGAACACACCCATTTTCCCGTTTTTACTGAAATTTAAGCAGTTCAAGTCCAATGAATAACCTGAAATGGTACAAAGGTTTTTTGTAAACCCACGTTAACCCATTACTTTTTCTCTGAAAAGGGCCTTTTTTTATAACTCTGAAATTGATATTATTTTTCAATTTTTGGTAACCTAAACTTTTTTTTTTTTTTTTTACCTCTGGCAGTTTACCACTTAACTTTGTACCATTTCAGGTTATTCACTGGACTTTAACTGCTTGGCTGCCTGGCCTTCAACACATTGGAGCCACTGGAGCCAAGGAAATACTACATTTACCAGCAGGCCGCAGTCCAGCACCTGAATGGAGTGAAGTGATTGGGACTAATGAACAGCTGAAGGCCATTTCGAGGCCTATTTGAAGTCGTTTTGACCATCCAGGATTTATAAAGAGTGTTTTGGAGTGTTTTGTGTATGAAATTGGACTGTTTGAGGACCCCCCTTTGGATATCGACTACGGACTGGATTACGGAACTAGATTTGTGGACTGGATTTTGGACCACGACAATGAGCTAATGATTGTGGACTTTGTGTTTGTATTCCCCTTAAGACCCCACCCTGTGTTTTGTGTTGTCAAGTTAGTTTAATAAATCATTGTTTTGATTATATTACTGCCTCCTCCATTTTCTTAAACTTGCCTACGCCCTCTGCAAGGTCTGTGAGTGTCGCCCAACCCTTGGGGACACCACAATATATTACATGGAATTAATTAATTCCCTGCCTCCTCACCTCTCCACTGTGTATCTGATGTCTAGTGAGTTTGTACTGGTGCACTATGGCTCCCGTCACATTCACCCAGGTGGGAGCTGCACATTAGAGGTGGTTGAGGTGAGTTTCCCCTTTTCAGTTCAGGAATGTAGGCCTACAGACTTTCATTCCATAACACTTTCTTGATAAATGCATTATTTGTGAAACAGAAAATAATTTCTCAGATAAATGATGAAAGTTACTCCACCCTGCTGCTGTACACCACAATAAAGATGTGTGACACCGGCCTGAATCCATAACCAACTCATAGCCATAAATTCATACCGAGCCTATGAGTAGAGCACTGCTGTCTGGGGTGCATCAATGAAATTCACAATGTCAGCACAGGGAGCACAACATAAATACAATGAGAGGCAGTGAATCACCTTTGCTGCTCTCGTCTTCCAGTCATTGGAAATAAAAAGGAGTATCGATAAAACTTCAGCAACTCTTAGAATTTTTTTCATAAGCGGGTGGCTGAATAACATCACCACTTTGCCTTCCCTACTATCACCAGAACATTTGTTTTTTTGTTTTTTTGATACTCCTTTTTTTGTAAATGGCTGTGAAGACGACAGCAGCAAAGGTGATTCACTGACTCTCATCCCTGTGCTGACATTGTGAATTCAGGAGGGATAGGTTCAGTTTGCCTAGGTTCATTTTGGACTCTAAGGAATGGTAATACGCCCCCGTTCAGCTTGATGTGTGGAGGCTTTAGCAGTGTTACACAGACCAGACCTTATCACCCCCAATTTAATTCCTTGAAATGAATCCCAATGCTGCAATGGGCAATGACGGAAATACACCTTCTGTCAGCAGACCCATCAAAACATTAGACTTGGGATGGACCTGACGAAGAGATATTGCAACAAAATTCCATCTAGGAATGGATGGTATGTAGCTCTGGCAATATAGTAGGCTAATAGGAAAAGCTGAGACCTGCTCTATGCGATGCAAGATTACAACAGGAAATCCATCATTACCAAAAGGAGAAAAGGAAATGCCTATGTGTCTCATATATCCATGTGTTCTGTATGAACAGAAAACCCCTAAATCTATGCGGGAGGTTGTGACTCCGGGAGGGCTGAGGAAAGAGCAGATAGGGGAGCTCCTCCTCTTTGGTCGCTGTCAGGTGTTCCTCTTGCCTCCTAAATCTTGGTATGCCTTCAGAACATTGGACAGCGGTGGCATCACCTACAGGCATGTACACCTGAAGCTGATGGGGAATCTTTCCTCATACAAGATATAAAGGCCCACCCTGCTGTGCTTTTGGAGACAGACCTCGTTGGAAACAAGCCATAAAGGAGGTCATCCACATGTCACCTGGAATGGTGGCCTCACCTGTCGCTGTATCACAGAGGCGCACAGGACAGTTACATTCCAAATCCAACACTTTCAGAAAAAAGGGACCATGTTGTACCTATTAAAGTACAAATAGTTTTCACTGTGGCACTACCCCTGTAGAGTACTGAATTGTACCTTTTGTCAGAAGAACATAAGTGTACCCTTGTGAGAAAAAAGAAGCCTCATTTTCATTCCATAATTGTTCCTTGATTTTCAAAACTGAACAACCCAGCTTTAGTGATGTAAGTTCTAAACAAGCCTGCTCAGAGGTGCTCTCTACAGCCTTTAACCCCCCACACACTTTTTTATAGCAATGGAACTGGAGGTTCCTTTTCTGTTCATGGAGCAGGACTGCAAGCATATCAGTTGGCTGAGGTTGTTTCTGTGAAAGCATAGCAGATTGAGAACGTGAACGCCCACTACACTCAATGACATCACCACTCCAGCCTCCCCAGAGGTAGAATAAGAGCACGATTACTTCCACTGGCTAAGGATCTGGGTCTTTAGCACAGTTGGCTAACTGTATCTGTTGGTGTTGCCTGCGGATATGGAGAGACACAATTCAAATCTCACACAATAGCCACATCATCTAGGTCCCTTCACAGCAACTGCCTTTTAGCATTACTCTCTCTTTGCATTGGGTAAAATGTTGTTCAGTCCAAATGTGGTTTTAAGTGGTTTTACCATTGTGTGCATTCATGAATTTTAAATAAAATTATATATATTTTTGCATATATTAGTTAAAATGTTTCCTGTTAATTTTGTTGTTGTTTAGAAAATGAATATGATTCAGCACATGCAACAGACTATTACCCAGTCTAAAATTGTTCTGATTAGGATTAAGCAGGGAAAATACACATCGATGGAACATGCCTGACTCCCACATTAATAAATATAGCTACAGTTTAAACATTATGCTGTGAGAATGCGTACCTACAAAGTTGTGCTAAAAGCATATACTGCATACATTTGTTTTATCGTGCCACTCCCTTCAGTACTCGTTTAAATTGTACTTTACTTTTTTTAATGCTCCACAGGTTTGCTAGATGCATAATCTTTTTTCAAGCAAACTACGATATACAGTGGAACCTCGGCCTGCGAACGCCCCTACTCATGAACAAATCGGCCCACGAACACACTTTCCAAACAAATTTTCACTCGGCCCGCGAACAAGCCCTCGGTGCACGAACGCACAAACACACAAACTCGCGGGCTTCTCGTCAGTTGTGCTTAGTACTCAGCGTTGTTTACATCGTTCGTCGTTGTGTTCTCCTTTGATACACGTTCTTTTTGTGCTATTTCCATTCAATTTGCCCTCATTATGGCTCCCAAGAATGTGAAAAGTGCTACTGATAGTGGTGTTAAGAAGCCTAAGCGTATTACAGTAGAAACGAAGAAGGAAATAATAGCTAAACATGAGAGTGGTTTACCACAAAGGTAAAGTGTACAATTATTATGTTTTATTTTAGTATTAATGTATTTTTCTATAATTAAGGTTATCTTTAATTCCTTTCTATATTTTTGCCACACATAAACCCATAAAAAAGTTTTTAAAAAGTGTTTCTGGGGCTGGAGAACGGATTAATTGGATTTACATTAATTTCAATGGGAAAAATTATTTCGGTTCGCGAACATTTCGGTTCGCGAACGGAGTCAACGAACGAATTAAGTTTGTGGGCCGAGAGTGCCACTGTAATGTCAAAGTTTCTGCTAACAACCAGATAAAAAAAGTTTGAGTACACCTGCTAGAAACTAGGTTTATCTCATAATTGACAATGTTTTACACCGTATATGTTTCTGTAAATACTTGACAAAAAACACATGTAACAATAAGCAAAAGGAACATCAAAGCAATGTTCAAGAAAATCAAATTGAAAATTGAATCTTAGATTCTTCAAAATAGCCACCCTTTGCCATGATAACAGCCTTACAAACACCAGTTAATAAGTTTCAGCAGGAAATCATCCAACATGTCTTCCCAGCTCTCCTGCAGCAATTCCCAGAGACACTTGTGGGTTGCTTTGCTTTGATTCTTCTGTTCAGTTCAGAAATGAGGTCTGGACACTGGGCAGGCCAGGTCATCAGTTTGAGTTGTCCTTCACATTCCTCCTTCACCAGATAGTTCTTGCACAACTTCCAGTTGTGTTTCGGGTCGTTATCCTGCTGAAGAATGAAGGAGTGCCCGATTAGCTGTAATCCAAATGGTGTACTCAAACTATTGACTGGTACTGTATAAACACTTATATTATAAATGTGCATGATATCTATAGAGTGACAATGCTTAGTGGTTGCAGAGGTATTCAGCAGCATCTGCCACTGCAGTACAAATATAATATTTTCTCATTTTTTAAATAATCAATTTTATATTACAGGAAAATAAAGAGAAGTTGGTGTGGAGGAATGTCTCTGCTTGTCTGTTTATCTTAAGGCAAGACACACCTAAGGTATATGGAAAAAAACATTTCTGATGTCACATCTTAATTAATTTGGTCAGTTTATTAAACATGTAAAAAACACTTTTCAGCACTTTTAAATATGCAAATTAGGCATACACCATTAAACATGCAAATGTATGCATTCAAATTCAGTTACAACAAGATAGGAGTGAGTGATTTTTTTATCTCCTTTTGTTAAGACACTTAATATTAAAAAAAATACAGAAGGGATTTTGAATATTTGCTTCGCACACTTACAAGATGTATCTGTATGTAAATAAAAACACATTTTTACAGTAATGGGGTATGAATAGGAGGATATTGTGATAGGTTGCCATTTTAATAGCATGTTAATAGCAGAAACAGAAAATGTGAATTTATGGGTGATACATTGGTAAGTCAGACAAATGTGTAATTGCTAATGATATTATGTTTTTGAAAGTCAAATAAGTCAAGATGAAATTCAAAGAAGCTGAGGAGAAGCATCTTCAGTAACCATCCTCCAGTGACCATGACAGAGACTTGGTCAGATTACATGACAGGACTTCAGAGATCCACACTGGTGCAGGCATGGCTTCATAGAGGATGATTCTGTGCCATGCATCCAGATGCTTGCGTCCCATCCGGTGCATCCTAGTGTTACCATCAGATCCTTGGGGATCAGGGAACTATGGGATGGTAATACATTCTGCCCGTGGCTGGGACAAGACTGTGTCGGCAGACTGTTGCTTGAGGAAGATTGATCCAAAGGGAGCACTGAACATCAAAGTCACCTCAGCCCGGAGGTGGAAGAACATGACCTACATAATGATATCCTGGCCAGGGCAGCTATCATGATCTCTGCCTGCACAGAGCTCTTCTTTTTGAAGACACTGGCATGCTCAAGTGGAATTTAGTGTGAGAACCCCATTGCATTGTCATTAAAACAAGCATAAGTCACATAAAAAGACACAAAAACATAATTCTAGCAAAGTATAAACATAATTTCTGCATGGCCTTCAAATGTGTTAATTGAATTAAACAGCATATTTAGTTAATATCAAAACTTCCTACATATAAATTGATTTGCAATGTTGATAGCAATATATGCACAACATATTGAGGGAAAAATGCAGATTTTCAGTGTTATTTCCATAGGTTCACATCACTGTCTCATTTATAACCAGAATCATTATATTATGGATTATTGTACTATACTATACTATACTGCCCTATCCAACAGCAATGGTTTTCTTTCAACCATATGAGCCTCTGTATATTTATGTTTCATTAATCACAATGCAATAGAGAGAGCACTAACAACAAACAGATTGATTTCCACAGCGAGTAATTATGTTTGCTTAAATTTGTAAGATAAAGTTTTAAGAATTCATATTTTGACTTATGTACAGGCAATTCAAGGATTACTACATTTAATACATTCTTTGAGTCATTATTTCATGGCTCAAAACAAAAATGTTTTTCTATACCAACATATTAAAACAATGTTGTTTTCAACATATTAACACATGATTAACTACAATTTGGCACACGTATCTAATATGCAGGGGTAGATATACGGAACAAATTATTAAGACCTTTTTTTTTTTTTGCACATGCTAATACCTTCATGTTTTCGGGGGCATTTACTAATAGTAATTATGCAAGTGATGTTCGCTGCAAACTATGCATTTAAATATTTGTTAGTAGACTTGGATCAGGCGCCTCCCTTATTGGAATGTGCTTTGAATGTGAAGACACATAGACATGAATGGCCCAAGTTCAAAAAAATGCCATATTGCAGATTAATGTCTATGAAGGGATGAGGAAAAAAAAGGATAAATTCAACCACATACAGTATAAACTGAAACGCTAGTATCGGGGTAAGCAAAAATGGGTCTGAATTACAGAATCAGAGCCTAGGCCCTATGAAAAGTATAATTGTATCCCATATAGCAGCCATTGTGAGGAGTTTTCTGTTCTTATTGTACTAATTCAGTGTGACTGCAATAATTGCACTCTGGCCTATCAGCATAGATTTTTATGAGCTTAGTGCTTAGGATACAGAACAATAAAACTTGTAAGCACCTACGTACAGTACAGGATTTAAGTCAGTTCCTGGCTGGTCAGAATTTGTTTCCCACGATTATGTCCTGGATCTAGTTTGACGAGCTGAGCCCACCAGAAGGGCTGCCAATAACCAATGAAAACTGACTGTGAGCATGATGTTCAAGAAGCTCTTTAGCACAAGATGTAGCAAAAAAGCAATATAAGTACAGTATATTTATCGCTCCTGTCATGCAACAAGTTCACTTACAAAACACTCTCTTATGACTTTAAAAATCAAACTACATATTATAGGCATAATAGTAGGACGACAGAACACAATTTGAAAAGCCATCGCTTATAAAGTATATTGCTCATAAAGTCTGACAAAAAACAAAAAGACAGTAAAAAGTTTCACACTGACTGATATAAAACAAACAGACGTAATTATTATTTTGATTATTATTTTTAATTTGCTTCCGATGTTTTGCCCGTTTTACCCTCTATTTCTTTCGATTCTCCCTCCCCCACGAGCACGCCGCCCATCACTACAGGACAAGCTAATACCCAGAGGCAATGATCTGCCTCCTCTGAGATGGAACTCGTCAAACTGTCTTTACAAGGTCGCCCTTCCCTTCCTTGGTGAGCTCGTGCCGGCTCTCCCTACCCCCTCCCCCTCCCCCTATGGTGAACAGCCAATCGCCGCCCCAAATCTGGGCTCCCGGCCAGTGGGCAACTTGTATTCCGGGAAAATGCTTTGGCTGTTACACCACCCAAGGCCAACAGATGTAATTATTAGTCGTGCATGGAGCGTCCAAATGTAATTAATAATCCTATTCCTGTTACAGACTGCTTGACATAATTCATTGGGCTAGAGCAAAGAGCAGCAGTGCCACTTTAATTCACATTCAATTACTGTTTGAGTAGGATCCCAGCAAACACAATACTAAATTAATGAGTCTACTCATTAACTCTGGTTTCCTGCCAGAAGGAGCCTGCGTTCTCTGCTTTCTACTCCAAGGAAGATAGCCATCAGCTACACAAGGCTACTTGTGCACTCTGTAGTTTTAAGCTGTTCATTTTATTGACTTATTTCAATGAAATAATGTGATGTATCTTAAAATAAAATAAAAAAATACAATCAAATAATAATAAATAATAATAACATTATACAGAAAGAAATAAATGCATTTGTGGAAGAGAGCATGTATTTTCATTCCTATGTTAAGGGCATGTGTATTAAGGTCATGCGATTTGTAATTTTTTATATTGCTGACATTTAACACTAGTTATACAAGAAGATGCCAACCAACGGTGATGACATTTGATGATGATTCCATTTAGTACATACGATCTCAAAAATAATGGTTTAGTTTTGTTCAGACAAGTTTTAAGAAACATCAGGATACCTGAACTTCTTATTTCCACAAGCAGAATAATTCAAGACCTTACAGCATGCGATCATGTGTATTTATACTGCATCCTAACTGCAATGGGTTTTAAGCTTAAATGGTTTCTATTGGTTCCTGCTGGCACACCTCCTGTACTAATCAGAGCTCCAAACCAACCACATCATCATGGAGTATCAAGTCCAATTTCCAGCCTTAGCTATTGCCTTGATTGTGTTTAATGGGCTGTGAGACAATGGGCTTACAATGCAAACACATTATCTCAGTCCTCTCAGTCAGCAGGAATTCCAGGTTTGAGTAATACTGTGAGTGGAACTTGATAAATATGAATAATGAAAAAACTAATTATAAAACAAGAAGTCAGAGATCCATTTGTCTATTAAATGTGTTTTGAATAATTAAAGGTAGCTCTTCTTCCAAATAGGAACATATTGCTTGTCTCAATCAAGTTGGTAAAGACATGACCCAGGATATATTTGAATATTCTGCCGTTCTAAACTAATCTAAAGTTTTAATAGGTTTTTAATTGTGTATTTCTTCCGTTACGCACTGGAACAAAATTATGGAGGCACAATATAGAATTATGGGGTTGTGGCCACAATGTAATTCTTGCACAGCCAATTAAGCTGTGATTAGTTCAGAATTTGAGCTTCTGTTATTATAGGTCTGAAATGAATCAACTATTTAATCCACAGCTCTGTCTGGTCCAATTAAAGAAGGGATTTCTAATCTACTTTTAGGTTAATTATCCCATGAGCTTTGTGGTGTTTGCAGCCATAGGCTTTGCTTTAAGGTTTTAGTTAAATGGCTTTCTAAAGTTTTGAAAATTAACTCTGCATATTTCACTCCAAATATATAGCTATGTAAGATATAAACCACAATATACCATGCATATACAAGAACATGGGGCATGTGAGGCCACTCCAGGAGTACCGTATCATCAGTCAAGCAAAAAACTCACTGGTCCATGTTTTTACACACATCGTATACGTATTGTACAAATCTCATAACTTAACAACTAATAACTCATAAATTGGAATTAAACCTCTTGTGACTAGTCCATAATGTTGTGTTGATAAATGTGAAAAATATAGGGAAAAGGGCAGCTGAAAAATACATAATGGGGTGACACAAATGAAGTCAAAACAGGACAGTGAGCATGTATGCTAACAAATAAACATTTATTGGAGCTTATGAACACTCATTGAGTTTAGGAAAAAACACTTTAAAATGACAGAGCAAAAGACAAACACAAACTATGGCTATATCTGCAAAAGCAAAGCATGCAATGTGTTTTGAATCATGTCTTCTTCAGACAGTGCATAATGAAAGTGGGTGTGTCCTGTCTTATAAAGAGAAGGCAGGTGTGTCAGGTACCATTAACAGTAAGCTTATATGGCAGACCCAAGGCATGATTGGCAGTTAGAAATTTGTCGATGATTAACCATTGGCTGAGAGGGCTGCCCATTCCAAATGCCACACTGCTGAAAAGTGTCAATGCATGTTCCAGCAGGAATTACACTTAAAAATTAATGCACTGTTGTGAATAACATTGCAACAGACCATTTAGTTAAATATTGAAACATTCAAGCATCCACATCCAATAACACATTGAACAGAAATAAGCAATAATGACAAACTGGAAGCATGGCTCAATCTACTCATGTGCTGATATTAGCCCCTTACTAGACATTTTTGAATATCATCTCATTTCATTAATAATGAAACTTTCATAAGGAATTACACACACACGCACGCACACACACACACACACACACACAGAGTAGTGCTTGGGGTGGGGTGACACTCAAGGACCCTTTCAGATAGCGTAGGCAATTGAAGAATCTGGAGGAGGAGTATTTAAACCAAAACTAAAATTTTATTCAATGGATTTCTTTACAAAACATAAAAAATGAGAATCTGGAAAAACAAACACATACAGTCCACAATCTTTGTCTTTGTCTTTGTCCTTGATCCACCCAATCAGTAGTTGGTACACAAAACGGGGTTCTCAAAAAAATCCAAGTCAAGCCAAGCCAAGTAAACAACCAAAACAATCCGCAACTCTCTCTCACTCATTCCCTTCTGATACTTTGCAACTTGCTTGGGGGAAACAAGTCCTCCCCAAATTGGATTCAGCGGTTTCCAATTGCTTAACTTGCTTCAGACGGTAGCAATGAGGTGTGGGACTGCAGGCTGCTGGGAGCTGTAGTCCTGAAGGCTCTAGTGGCTCATAAGAGTTAACCCCCTGAGGTTGGCTGGATCGCCGCCGATCCGAGCAGCAATAAAAGTCAATTTGATCATACACACACGGCAAAAACATTGACAGAAACCTTAGAATCGCGACTTTCCGATTTGAGCACTGGCAAATAATATGATATTTTTTAAATTAGGTTAATTAGACCAAAAGTAAACCTTGCCTTTTACTCTCTGTTTTACCTGGAAGTACCGTCCCCCTTCTATTGACATGGTAACTAGGTACTAGTTTCGAGGAGGGGCGTGGGGCCGTGTGTGAAATCGCCAGTGCAAACAACACATAAAATGTCCCGACAATTTGAAGCACATTTTATTTTATTTATGGCAGATAAATGTATGGCGACTTTAATATTCATGTTGATAATGGAAACGATTCTCTAGTGAAGGCTTTTGCTTCTATTCTTGACTCCAAGAACATTGTCCAAAATGTGTCTGGGCCGACTCATTGTCATGAACATACACTGGACTTAGCTTTATCCTATGGTATTAGCATTAGCAATCTAGTTGTCTCTCCTCATAATCCTGTGCTCTCTGACCATTTCCTTATTACGTTTGAAATTCATGCTACCACTGCTATTATATAAAAACCAGTGTTCTACTTTAGTCACTCCCTAAATTCCTCTACGATACCTAACTTTGTCAGCCTGTTCCAAGAATCATTTACTGTTAATCAGGATCCCACTAGTCTACAATCTATTGATCAGCTGACGGACAATCTAAATTACACCCTGCGCAACACTCTTGATGTTGTTGCGCCTCTCAAAAAGAAAAAAACTAGCCAAAAGAAGCTTGCACCATGGTATACTGACCACACACGTGCTCTTAAACAACTTAAACAAGCTTCTTGCAAGTTGGAACGTAAGTGGTGATCCATTCAATTAGAAGTATTTTATTCTGCCTGGAAAGACAGTCTGGTATAGTACAAATATGCTCTCTCCTCCACAAGGTCAACCTATTTGTCTGATCTGATTGAGCATAATAAGAATAATTTTTGATACAGTGGCCAAACTGACAAAGAACCAGACTGAAACCAATGCTAAGCCTCCGGCAGCCTATAATAGTAATGATTTCATGAACTTTTTCTCTGAGAAGATTGAGAAAATTAGAGATGAAATTACTAAAATGGCACCTTCTGCTGTAGCGGACACTGATCAGAAAGCACAGGCTTACCAGGACAGGGGTCCTATGGCTACTCTTGAGTTTTTTAGTGCTCTGGAGTGGACTGAATTTTCTAAATTGGTTATGTCCTCCAAACCATCTACTTGCCAATTAGACCCAATCCCAACAAAACTTCCATGCAATCCATGCTAGACATTATTAATCTGTCTCTTTCATCAGGCTATATGCCAAATTCTCAGAAAGTGGCAGTAATTAAGCCACTTTTAAAGAAACCAAACCTTGACCCAGAAAATCTCAGGAACTACAGGCCAATTTCTAATCTTTCTTTTCTTTCAAAAATTCTAGAGAAAGCTGTAGCTTAGAGACTGACTTCATTCCTGATATCAAATGACATCTATGACATTTTTCAGTCAGGATTTAGGTAACACTATAGCACTGAGACTGCTCTTATTAAAGTTGTCAATGACTTACTGATATCAGCTGACCGTGGATGTGTCTCTATTCTTGTGCTTTTGGACTTAAGTGCTGCGTTTGACACAATAGACCACCAAACTCTTCTGAGCAGACTTGAAAACCTAGTTGGACTGCATGGACAGGCACTCTCCTGGTTTAAATCCTACCTGTCAGATAGGTATCAATTTGTGCAGTTAAATGATGAGCCCTCTGCTCTCATCAAGGTGGAATATGGTGTCCCTCAAGGTTTTGTTTTGGGGCCATTATTGTTCTCCCTTTACATGTTGCCACTTGGTGATGTCATTCGTAAACATGGCGTACATTTTCACTGCTCTGCAGATGACACACAATTATACCTATCAATGAAACCTGGCGAAGGACAATTCGAACAGTTGGAGGCCTGTTTTAAAGACATAAAAGACTGTATGTCAGATAATTTTCTATTGTTGAATACTGATAAAACAGAGATGTTGGTCTTGGGGCCCAAAAACCTCAGGAGAGGGTTATCTGATTTAATCTGGATGGTTGCTCTGTTGCTGCAAGTTTGGTGGTAAAATACCTTGGTGTTACTATAGATCCTGGTCTCTCATTTGATAGTCACATCAAAAACATTTTCAGAGTAGCCTTTTTTCACTTGAGGAATATTGCCAAAATTAGGGACTTCCTGTCATTAATAGATGCAGAAAAATTGGTACATGCCTTTGTTACATCTAGATTAGATTATTGCAATGCATTACTGTCTGGCTGTTCCAATACCTCACTCAGGAGCCTACAACTCATACAGAATGCTGCTGCAAGGATCCTGACTAGAACAAAGAAGTATGAGCACATTAGTCCTGTGTTAGCGTCACTTCACTGGCTTCCTATAATCTATCGTGTAGACTATAAGGTACTCCTCTTAATTTATAAGGTGTTGCATGGACTTGCACCCTCTTATTTGACAGATCTACTTCATCCCTACAATCCCCCACGTTCGCTTCGTTCACAAGATGCAGGCAACTTGATAGTCCCTAGAATATCAAAAAATACAGCAGGTGGCAGAGCTTTCTCCTATAGAGCTCCTTTACTGTGGAACAGTCTACCCGTCTCTGTGAAGGAGTCAGATACGGTCTCAATTTTCAAGTCTAGGTTAAAAACACATCTCTTTAGTCTCTCTTATAGTCATTAGGTGCAGATGTGGAGGGGGCGTAGCAATAGAGCCTTCTTGTGCAATGAGCTATCCTTACTGTCACCAATCATAAGTGATGATCTGCCCCTATCAGGACTGCTGATGATGTGGTGGGATGGTCTCTGAGTGCCCTCATGGCTGCGTGCTCCCTGTGCCACTCACCTAATTAGTTATGCTGCCCTAGATTACTTCTGCTGGTGCAAAAGTGCTATCACTCTACTCTTTCCCTGATCCGGTGTGATATTTATCATAGTCATAATTGCACCTTTCCTCTTTTCTCCCGGCTTCGTGGCACCTGCCCGGAGCTCACCTGCCCCAGAGTCAACCCCCACCCCTGCCATGTGTTAGCCGGATGCCGCTGGCCCGGACCCTAGCTGCTGGTTCCATCCCCCGCCCTGCCCTGGTATCTGGAGGGATGAGGTCCACCCCACCCCTACACTTAGAATGCCCTTCCAGTGGTCTGTTAAGCCTCATGAGCCTCAAAGACTATTTGTTTTGTTTTTCTCTGTATCCCACCACTTTCCAGGAGTTCATCTCGACCGCCTTTTAAGGGGTCAGGGAATAATTTTCCAGTCTCCCACATTGGCTCCAATGGTTTTCTGGTTTTTTGATTCCCTCTGGAAAATGCCAATTGTGAAGCATTGTGACAACCTGTTTGTAAATGGCGCTATACAAAAATAAAGATTGATTGATTGAGATTGATTCAAGATGGCAAGATTTTCTGCTCTGGAGTGTTTGGAAGCATTGATGGAAAGCGATGAGGACAACTCATCATGTCCCGATACTGAAGAGGATTCAGAGGAAGAGAGACAGCATACTCGTGAAAATATATGAATTCCGCGTCTTGTGACGCTATACATATTCCGTTTGTTATAATGTTACAAATTGCAATAGGCACTCAAGATTTATGTAAAAATACTTTTCAAACAGCCTAAAATGTTATAAAAAAGCTTATATAGCATCTTGTCTGTGTTTACGCTTGTGATCTCCCAGCAACAGACTGTGTATGCTGATATTTATTTTATTTCCCATGTTTTCAAATACAGTTGACCAGAAACTGTTTTGAGAAGTGGCACCAAAGACTGTGAAAGAACAGATTGTCTCACCATGTTTTAATTTAGATTTCTTTGTATATAGTTTGTGTGATGTTTTCAATAAATCTTGAAAAAAACATTTCTTTTCTGTCTTCTGCATGGCTAACTGACTATTGCTTACTTTTGTCTTTGTCTGATGGCCTTTGAGAGAGAGATGGCCCATCTGACAGATCTTAGAGGTGTGGACAACCCTCAGGTGTGGATCATGAATATTTTAGCATATAGCCCTCCCACAGCCTGAAATACATTTGACCAGTTCTGATAAAAACAGGTTTTTAGCTATTTAGATCTCAGGGGCCGTATTCACAAATAATTTTATCTTACCACTAGGAGTACTCCTAAATCGCACTAAAACCTTTTAGTTCGGAGTCCCACCTTAAAACCTATTCACAAAGCTGCAAAGACAAACTCATACTAAGGAAGTCCTAGAATTTTCAAGCTAAGAGTGAGGGCGGGGTTGACATCGTTGCTATGGATGACGTTGTTTCTCATGAACGAGCTTACTCAGAATGCCCACAGCGATTGGCTGATATAGGGGATGGGTCTCTGCCCACAATTTCAACCTAGCAAATAAATTATATGCTACTGTAAAGGGGTATGTAGGCCTACCTGTTCCTGTTATATTCTAGTGGTGTAACGGATCGCAGTTGATCCGTGATCCGTACGGATCAACCCCCACGGTTTGGCACGCATATGATCCGCGGATTAATAGCTAAATTGAACCATCATAGAGAAATACAGTTTTTCTGCCGCTGTTACGTTTTAAAGTAACAATTCCCTAAATCTCGATGCAGGGTTACAGTGAAGAGATAGACAACCATGTATGTTTTGGTTTGCTTTGTTTTTCATACTAAATGCGTTTCTGGGAGGCAGGTTTTTAGAAACGCGACCGAATTAAATAAAATTTAAACATTAGCGATCTTTAAAAAAATGTATTACATTAATTCAGGCATAAGACCACCCTAGTTAAATCGCCTAAGGCGTACTGAATCTGAAAATATATTTTGTGAAATTTTCGAATAAAGATTTAGTGAAATAACTTAAATTGAAGAACTGAAATTATCATTCATTCAATTCCTTGAGAATAGTTCCTGGTCATTTTTGGTGGAAATGCGCCTTTGGTCCCCGTTATAAGTTTTTTTTCTGATCCGAAAAATGATCCGATGCACCCCTATTAGGCTATATTCTAATAAAGATTCTAAAATACAAATGTAGGCTATGTGTCACTGATTTAACATGAAACCAAGAATACTGACTAGTCAATTGGTTACATGTCTGCATCTATATATAATATATATAATATTAAATATTAAATATATAATACCCTCTGGATTGATATATAACCAAAACTTTTTTTTAAACCTCTGGGAGTTTACCGCTTACTTCTGTACCATTTCAGATTATTCACTGGACTTGAACTGCTTAAATTTCAGTAAAAACTGGAAAATGGGGGTGTTCTAAAACTTTTGACCAATAGTGTATATATATATATATATATATACACAGGTAACTTCCAAAATAAAGGAAACACCAATGTAAAGTGTCTTAATAGGGCATTGGGCCATCACAAGCTACCAGAACAGCTACAATGCACCTTGTCATAGATTCTACAAGTGTCTGGTGATGGAAAACGCTGTCTCAGGTGGCGCTCCAGAATCTCCCATAAGTGTATGAATGGTTTGAGAGCTGGTGAATAAGACACCTATGACATATGGTTTATATCACTTTAATGCTCATCAAGCATCAAGCATCAAGTTTTCAGTGACCACTTGTGCCCTGGGAATGGGGGCATTGCCATCCTGGAAGAGACCACTCCCATCAGGATAGAAATGCTTCACCATAGGATGAAGGTGATCACTCAGCATGGCTTTGTATTTACTGGCATTTACTTTTCCCTCTAAGGGGTTGAGTGGACTTAAACCATGCCAGGAAAATGCACCCCACACCATAACTGAGCTGTCAGAACCCTTCATTTACTCAAGTGTTTCCTTTATGCTTGCAGTTACATATATATATATATTTATATATACACACACACAGTACACAGCATAAATGAGTACACCCCCTCTGAAGATATATAAAGATATATTTCTATTTCTAAATGATCACCATTACAATTCATGGGAAGATTACAAAATTTAAATTCATTAAACATATACTTAATAACAACATAGAAAGATATGTCATCAACATCTGTAAAATAAGTAAATTAGGCAACTTTGCTTAAATCAAGGGTTGCAAAAATGAGTACACCCTTGATTTAAATTAAACAAATATGTAATATTCTAGTACTTAGTATGTCCTCCATTACTTTTAAGTACTGCACTGACCCTTCATGGCATCGAGTAAGAACTTTACCATCGCCGTACTTCACTGTGGGAACCATGCTCTTCTCACTGTAGTCCTCCCCCTTGCAACACCATACATTTTGGATGCCAATTACACCTGTTTGAGTGTGATGGTTCAACAGAGTTATCTGCTGATCAATTGCCTTTAACTAGCACCAGAAAACATTTTAAGTTTTATTTTGTAACTTTCAGGAGGGTGTACTCATTTTTGCACCATGGTCTTTTATCATTTTGATCAATTAGTCTTTTATCATTATATTTTTCTGTGTAGTATTGACATGTTTCATGGGTAACTGACAAACTGCTGGAACATTACCTCATATAGGAACCCCAAATATGTCTTATTTGTAAAGAGAGATAGCTGAATTTGTTAGGTTTCAGAGGGGGTGTACTCATTTATGCTGTGTACTGTATATAGTGGTGAACACAGATGGATGCTGTGAACGTACCCTGCATCACCACTAATTTACTGATTTCCAACACCTGCGGGAACAATGAAGGGGGAGGAAAGGAACTTTATTTAAACCCTGAATAATGAACTGGGGGGTGGTTGACATGGGTTTTGGGGGTTTGTTTGGAATCGCTGGTTTGGAATCACAATTCCCCAAAATAAAATCAATTTTAGGTACACTATATGGCCAAAAGTCAGTGGACACCTCACCATCACAGCTTGTTGGACATCCCATTATAAAACCATGGACATCAATATGGAGTTGGACCCCCCTTTGCGGCTATGACAGCTGCCACTCTTCTGGGAAGGCTTTCCACAAGATTTTGGAGTGTGTCTGTAGGAATTTGTGCCCATTCAGCCAAAGGAGCATCTGTGAGGTCAGGCACTGATGTTGGACGAGAAGGCCTGGCTTGCAATCAGCATTCTAATTCCTCCCAAAGGTGTTCAATGGGGTTGAGGTCAGGGCTCTGTGCAGGCTAATCGAGTTCCTCCACACCAAACTCGTCTAACCATGTCTTTATGGACCTCGCTTTGTGCACAGGGGCACAGTCATGCTGGAACAGCAAAGGGCCTTCCCTAAACTGTTGCCACAAAGTTGGAAGCGCCCAAAAGGCTAAGATGTCTTCGTATCCTGTAGCATTAAGAATACCCTTCACTGGAACTAAGGGGCCTATCCAAAACCCTGAGAAACAGCCCCAGACCATTATCCCTCCTCCACCAAACTTTACAGTAGGCACTATGCATTCCGGAAGGTAGCGTTCTCCTGGCATCCGCCAAACCCAGATTCGTCCATCAGACTGCCAGATAGTGAAGCGTGATTCATCACTCCAAAGAACATGCTTCCACTGCTCCAGAGTCCAGTTGCGGAGTGCTTTACACCACTCCAGCCTACGCTTGGCATTGCGCATGGTGATGTGAGGCTTGTGTGTAGCTGCTCGGCCATGGAAACCCATTCCATGAAGCTCCCGACGCACCGTTCTTGTGCTGATGGTGCTTCCAGAGGCTGTTTGGTACTCTGTAGTGAGTGATGCAGCAGATGATAGGCGATTTTTATGCGCTATGCGCTTCAGCACTCGTCGCCCCCACTCTGTGAGTTTGCATGGTCTACCACTTCGTGACCGAGCTGTTTTGCTCCTAGGCGCTTCCACCTCACAATAATAGCACTTACAATTGACCGGGGCACATCTAATAGGGCAGAAATTTCACGAACTGACTTGTGGTAAAGGTGGCATCCTATGACAGTGCCGCGTTTAAAGTCACTGAGCTCTTTACGAACCATTCTGAATTCTAAATGTTTGTCTGTGGAGATTGCATGGCTATGTGCTGGATTTTATGCACCTGTTGGCAATGGGTGTGGCTGAAACACCTGAACTCAATAATTAGTAGGGTGTCCACTGACTTTTGGCCATATAGTGTATGTCACTCTTGGGGCAGATGCAGCTTCACTATATTCTATGATGGAAAATTCTATCTCAACACCCATCTTCATGGGCAAAACCAAAATATTTTTTTTATTACTCGCGAATAGGGCCCAGAGAAAATCTTGAGCACATGATCATCTGGGCTGTGCAGCTGAATTTCAGCAGTCATATGCCAAGTGCCCCTGTAGGCACCAGGCTCAGCAATTAGCATGGACATGTGATTAATTATATAATTAACACTGAGTTAAACCTGGACGCACAAGACAAGACACATTTCTATTGATGGCAGAATAAAACAATATCCTACTGGTACATTGCATACAGATGGATTTAACTTATTGTAACTTATTTTTAGACCGCACAACAAATATTACAATAGACCGGCACTTTAAGACATGAAAACACAAAGAATGACAGGAAAAATGAAATAGACAAGGGCAAGGGGAAAACAGGGGAAAACAGCTGTCAAAATGTATACGAGTAAAAATAAGTTAGGTAACACAATTTAATTATGATTTAATGAAAGCATTGGAGAAATTCTCTCTCTCTTGTTCCACAACATGGCAAGAGTCTGATTTACTTCATCCAGTGATTTGAGAGTTGGGAAAGTAGAATTCACGAAACCTACCATGAACTCAGCAGCTGATGAATGCTGTAGGGAATATACATATATGTGATAACCAAATAATGTAGTGACAATGGGTTGCTGGGACCTGTGAAAGGGTATCCAAGGCCGATCATATATTTTACTATTAATTATACTCATGAATTTCAATATATAATATCAAAATTACAATAATGAATAATATAATATCAATATATGTGGCTTGGGTCAGCTATACCATACAACAAAACATTAATAGCAATCTTAATTAATCAGTTGCATATAATTAATTCTAAAATTACGATTATGAATTTTATTATAAAATATTAAAATGATAATAATCAGTAACTGAGCAACATGCGTGAGTTCTTTAAGGTGATAGGCTCAAGTATTTATCCAAACAAATAATAAGACTGAGGACCAAATTTAACAAAATATAATTTATTAAACAACAAGACACACTAAAATCTACGATGGTGAAAAGGGATAAATAAAAAGTAAAAGTGTGACGTATGACGGTAGGACTGAGATGGGAACAAGTTCCCCTGTGTGTGTGTGCGTGTTTCTCTATATGTGCACACGGCGCTGAACAGTTTTGTTATTTAGCTATTGACTAGTTAATTAGTCTGGTGACTATTCACCAGAATGAATGAGATAAAATACCTAATGTGCTAGATATTAGAATGGTTAATACGTTTGCATGGTACCACTATCCAAGCTATATGATGCTAGTTAGCTGTAGCTGACAAGCAAGCTGTGTGGTACAAATATGCAAAGCACTCTGGAATACATTGAAAATAAACAACAAACCACTAATCTATTTAGCCTGGATGTTTGTATCAGTCTTACTGCGTGTGCAGGGAAGTCCTCTTAGCTGGTTGAGTTGGGTTGTTGGCCGATTTTCACTCAATAGATGGTCGCTTGCGTGCGTGTTGAAGTACATTTGCTATGTTGCATAACGATAGCGAAGTGTGGCTAATAAAACTGATCCCGTGGTGTATACAGTCAGTTTTAGACAGGGTTACCGTAGTAAACTCTTCAACTTCTAATTCAAAGAGTTTTACAGTGGGGGAGGTGAAACACTACTATAATAGGGCTGTGTTCAAAACCGTTCCCTATTCCCTAAATAGTGCACTGTAGTGTGTTCGCCAATTTGTTCAACACACTATATAGTGCACTATTTAGGGAATAGGGAACGGTTTCGAACACAGCCTAGGTCACCCATTGGCTTACAGTCTTTTGAAGTCCGTCTCTGTTGATCCGTCATATACGCATGGACCCTACGATGCATATCGAAAATTGGCAGGTTCGCGGCACAGACGTAACAATAACCCGTTAATATATTAAAACATCCAACAAAGTAACAGAAAACATTCAAGGATGTTATAATCGCGATGAATTTAAATGAAAACATGGTTCAGTCAACAAGGTCACAAACATCTGAAAGTTTTCAGTATTTTTGACCATAAACAAGTTTGCAGTCTGGATATAGAAAAACACCCACTTGATTCTATTCTAGGCTTTGACAAGGATTGTCATTCTGAACTTGGAAATTGTGAACAGCACATAAAGAAAAAACCCCAACTGTATTTAGATCAATGCTGCTGAAAAATATTTCCCACAGCTAAACGCTACTTGTCAGTTGTTACAAATTATGTTGATACAGAGAGAAGTGCACTTTGTATCAGCATGTTTTCACACATTAACATCAATCCAATAAATAAGAGACAGCAAACCAACTCACAATGTATACATTTAACTAGAAAATGTATAGCGCTGGACTTTTTCAGTGACTTAAATATATGACATTCACAGCTGCCCAAGGTTTATTTAGGCCTACGCGGTGCTGGCAGCTGTCTCCCACCTCCTCTAAGGAAAACTATTTTATGTGTTCTTGGTGAACGTTTTAATTTATTGCAGCATTGTCTAATACACTGCATGTCTTACACATGATCATTGGACATAAACCTTTCACTTCATGTCTTTATTCTACCACGCCTGATTAAGTGGTAATTGATTGATTAACTGAAATTGCCACAAATACATAGTTTCTCCATGGTGTTGGGTTGGACCTCTTCTAATATGATTGACAAAAGTAAATGACTGATGTTAGCGAGTTATTTTAGATTCATAATAAATAACTAGCCAAACATCCTATCATCATTTTTACAAAAGAGATAATCTATCCCCTGTGATAAAATCACCCTTATCTGGACATTTTCCACTTGGCATAACAGTTCAATTGAAGCACCCAGACTGTGCATTTTTTACATTTGACATTTTAAGCATTTAGCAGATGCTCTTATCCAGAGCAACTTAGAAGATGTGCATTTATGCATGGTATGATTAATCATTGTTCGCGCAATGAGATCAGTGCGGTAAAACAGAAATAGACATAATTGTTGGCAGCTGCATACCGTACCTGTACCGTACCGTATCTGTACAGAATCAGTGGTAGTGGAGTCTGAATAGGTGGGTTTTTAGTCTCATGTAAGATGGCCAGTGATTCCTTGGCCCGGAACGAGTGCGGAGATCATTCCACCACCGGGGAGTCAGGACAGAGAAGAGGCGAGACCGTGAGGAGCGGCTACCTGTGGCCCAGAGGGATGGGACAGTCAGTTTGCCAAAGGAGGGAGAGTGGAGGGGTCTGGCTGGGGTGTAGGGTGTGATGAGTGTTTAGAGGTAGGACGGAGCAGTTCCTCTAGCAGCCTGATAAGCCAGCATCAGTGATTTCAATTCAATATGTGCTCAGATATGGAGCCAGTGCAGAGAGGTGAGTAGTGGGGTGAAATGCGTGAACTTAAGTTAGTTGAACACTAGATGTGCGGCAGCATTCTGCACTAGTTGCAGTGGCTTGACGGCACAGGCCAGTAAACCTGCCAGCAGGGAATTGCAGTAGACCAGACATGAGATCACTAAAGCCTGGAGCAGGAGGTGTGAGGCCTCTTGGGTGAGGAACGGGCGAATTCTCCGGATGTTGTGGAGGGAGAATCGGCAGGTCTGGGTGATCGCTGCGATGTGGCCCGAAAAGCACAGCTGGTCATCCAGGGTCACTCCAAGGCTTCTGGCAAACTGGGACGGAGACACTATGGAGCCTTCCATGGTGATTGAATCATCAATCATCAGGGAGCTCTTCACTGGGAGGAAGAGCAGCTCTGTCTTCCCCAGGTTCAGCTTTAGGTGGTGGGTGGACATCCAGGCAGAGATGTCTGCCAGGCATGCAGAGATATGTGCCAGGGCTTGGGTTTCAGAAGGGGGGAAGGAGAGAAAAAGTTGAGTGTCATCAGCATAACAGTGATATGAAAAACCATGAGCAGAGATAACCAAACTAAGTGACTTTGTATACAGGGAGAATAGGAGGGGGCCTAGGACCGAGCCCTGTGGGACTCCGGTAGAGAGGGTGTGGGGAGAGGAGAGGGATCTCCCATGAGATACTGTATTTAATACGGTGTATTATAAATCAAACAAACATATTAACCTGATGTGTAAGACATGATTAGTCATGTTATCAGTATTAGGGGAGTGGAGGAGAGTTCATTAGTACAGGGAGCCTTTAGCCTGATTGTGCCTAGGGGTCATGCTGGGAAGTTCTCAATATTTATTTTACTTCTGGGTTATGGGGCCAAGCACCAGAAAATGGAACAACCACACAATCATCAAATGGTTCTGTGATTTTTAACTGCATGAAGCAATTCCTTGAAAAAGCTAGAGGCTAACTATTTGACTGAGTGGTTCTCGGGGAGAGCTGGGGAATCAATATAACCACCAAGCCTCAGCAGCAGACAAGAGGCCAAAGTAACAAATGAACAGAGCCTTGTTAATTGGATAGACGCTCAAGTCATAAAGGAAGAGGGGAAGGAAAAGTGTTCACAAAATAAAGTGTCAAGTCCAGAAAAAGCAAGATGCATCCAAAGAATTCACACCAATCGTTGTCTTGCATTACAAACTACAGGTAACTGCCAAAATAATGGAAACACTTCTGGTGGGTTCTGGCAGCTCTGTTATGGTGTGGGTTGCATTTCACTGGCATGGTGTAGGTAAGGTAAACACAACCGCATAGAGGGCAAGGTAAACCCAATAACTAAAAAGCCATCACACAAGTGATTACTTTAATCTACACTGCCCATCCAAAAAGAAAGTCACACACTCTAATATTTTGTTGGACTGCCTTTAGCTTTGATTACGGCACGCATTTGCAGTGGCATCGTTTCGATAAGCTTCTGCAATGTCACAACATTTATTTCAGTCTAGAGTTGCATACATTTTTTGCCAAGATCTTGTATTGATGATGGGAGAGTCGGACCGCTGCGCAAAGTCTTCTCCAGCACATCCCAAAGATTCTCAATGGGGTTAAGGTCTGGACTCTGTGGTGGCCAATCCATGTGTGAAAATTATGTCTCATGCTCCCTGAGCCACTCTTTCACAATTTGAGCCCGATGAATCGTGGCATTGTCATATTGGAATATGCTCGTGCCATCAGGGAAGCAAAAATCCATTGATGGAAAAACCTGGTCATTCAGTATATTCAGGTAGTCAGCTGACCTCATTCTTTAGGCACTAACGTTGACCAACTGTAGCAACCCCAGATCATAACACTGCCCCCACAGGCTTGTACGGTAGGCACTAGGCATGATGGGTGCATCACTTCATCCACCTCTCTTCTTACCCTGATGCGCCCATCACTCTGGAACAGGGTAAATCTGGACTACATCAGACCACATGACCTTCTTCCATTGCTCCAGAGTCCAATCTCTATGCTCCCTAGCAAATTGAAGCCTTTTTTCCGATTAGCCTCACTGACAAGTGGTTTTCTTAAGGCTACACAGCTGTTTAGTCCCAATCCCTTGAGTTCCCTTCGCATTGTGCATGTGTAAATGCTCTTACTTTCACTATTAAACATAGCCGTGAGTTCTACTGTTGATCTTTTACGATATGATTTCACCAAACGTTTAAGTGATCGCCGATCACGATCATTCAAGATTTTTTTCAGACCACATTTCTTCCTCGAGGATGATGATTCACCACTATCCTTCCAGGTTTTAATAATGCGTTGGACAGTTCTTAACCCAATTTTAGTAGTTTCAGCAATCTCCTTAGTTGTTTCCTTTGCTTGATGCAGGCCAATAATTTGACCCTTCTGAAATAGATTAACATCTTTTCCATGACCACAGGATATGTCTTCCGACATGGTTGTTTAAGAAATGAGAAGCTACTCACTGCATCAGTCAGGGTTAAATAACTTGTTGCCAGCCAATGGCCATGCTGCTGTTGGCAGGCAGTGTGGTATAATGGTTAGGGAGCTGGGCTTGTAACGTTAAGGTTGCAGGTTCAATCCCCAGGTGGGACACTGCCATTGTACCCTTGAGCAAGGTACTTAACCTAAATTGCTCCAGTTAGTATCCAGCTGTATAAATGGATTGTAAAGAAATGTAAACTGTAAGTTGCTCTGGATAAGAGCGTCTGCTAAATGCCTGTAATGTAATAAAACACATATTAATCACTGCAGTAATTATCCAATGGAAGGCTCTTACCTATTTGCTTAGTTAAATCCAGGTGGTGACTTTTTTTTGGCCAGGCAGTGTATTACTTCATGATGCTCAATTGGTATTAAGGGGCTAATGTGTACCAAGAAACATTCCCCACCACATTACACCACCACCACCAGCCTGAACCATTGACACAAGGCAGGATGGATGGATGGATTCATGTTGTTTACGCCAAATTCTGACCCTACCATCTGCATGTCGCAGCAGAAATCGAGGCTTGTCAGACCAGGCAACATTGTTCCAATCTTCAACTGTAAAGTTTTGGTGAGCCTGTGTCCACTGTAGCCTTACTTTCCTGTCCTTAGCTGACAGGAGTGGAACCCGGTGTGGTCTTCTGCTGCTGTAGCCCATCCACTTCAAGGTTTGACGTGTTGTGCGTTCAGAGATGCTCTTCTGCATACCACTGTTGTTTGAGTTACTGTCGCCTTCCTGTCAGCTTGAACCAGTCTGGTAATTTTCCTTTGACCTCTCTCATTAACAAGGCATTTTTGCCCATAGAACTGCCGCTCGCTGGACGTTTTTTGTTTTATTCTCTGTAAACTCTAGAGACTGTTGGGTGTGAAAATCCCATGAGATCAGCAGTTTCTGAGATACTCACACCACCCCGTCTGGCACTAACAATCATTCCACGGTCAAAGTCACTTAGATCACATTTCTTCCCCATTCTGATTTTTGGTCTGAACAACAACTGAATCATTTGACCATGTCTGCATGCTTTTATGCATTGAGTTGTTGCCGCATGATTGGCTGATTAGATAATTGCATTAACGAGCAGGTGTACAGGTGTACCTAATAAAGTGGCCACTGAGTGTATATCCTGATTGGAGCGGTCTCTTCCTGTCGCGTTCCCTTTGTTCCTGTCTTGTCTTTTCCTTTGTCTTGTTTCTCCCGCGTGATTGTTTGTGTTAATTGTTTTACTATTTTCTATTATTCAATTATCTATTCCTCGTTGCTCCTCGTCATGCTCACCTGTTGCTAATCACGTCATCCGTTCCGGCACACCAGCCTCCCATCAAGATCATCAGCCCTGCAGTATATCTACCCCGGTTTTCCAGTCATTCATCGTCAGATTGTTGTTCTCTTTACCCCGGTAGAAACTGACTTTAGAAATCCTTGTCTAAAACTCTGTGTTTACTGTTCTTTGTGTGTCGAGTGATATTCATGTTAACCCTTGTTCCTGTTGTCTCCCTTCGTGTTCAGGTTCATTCCTCGTCTGTCTGTCAGCTCTGTCCGTCCTGCCAGCCCCGCCTGCCTGCACGCTTAGCTTGCCCTCCGGTTCCCTCATCTGCCCAATCATCCCGTCCATTCCTCCTGTGCATCCCTTCCATTGTCCAGCTCATTGTTTTCCACTACCTCTGTTCTTACTATTATTAAATCATCTCTCGTTATTCTAAACCTTGTCTGTGTCTGCATTTGGGTTCGTTCCTGTTCGACATAACACTTCCAGGATGACAATACCCCAATCCATAGGGCTCAAGTGGTCACTGAATGGTTTGATGAACATGAAATTAATGTAAACATTAATGTAAACATATCCACATTCCTTATTTTACTTTGGACTCTAAAGCTAAAGCTGCCTGTTAAACCCAAAGTGACACTTGCAATCCAGTGAGGGTCCTATGGGGGAAACACTGAATTACCACAGCTCTCAGGGATAGCTACTGTGCCCCAACTCAGGTGTCAAAAACAAACACACAGACCCCTCTCTATTGACCTCAACTCCAGATTGTCACCATTTCATGTACGTAGCAGCAAGATTGTGTTTTTGAAAGTCCCATTCCACAACAATAGCAATATAATGCACGCAGCTAAGGGCACTGTTTCCATTCACTCGTTCAGCCATTGTGCTCATGGTTTCTTCCCTCCTCCTGTGCTGGCTCCTTCACAGGAACAGCTGAAAATGGAAAGAAAACATATATAAACTATCATTCAATACTAGTGAAACCAATTCACTCTGGAAGAAAACATTGCTATTCAGGAAATTTGGCCTGAATTGCTGCAAAGCGAGAATTGGGTATATGTGGAATTACAAGCCCCCTAACTAATATTATAACTCAAAAACTCAACTTGCAAGGCAAAATACAAATATTTGCATTGTCACACATTAACTAGTTTTAAATGCAGTGAAAGCTGTAGGGATCTGAATGTGTGCCTTTGGAATTCATATTCTGAGTATTCTTTTTAAATTGTGATGGGATTCTTTTGATGCAACATTCATATGTTATGAAAAACTAAGGGAGCAGACTGCCAATCTTTTTTTTTTTTGTCTAGATACAGCAATAAAATTAGCTAATTACATTTGTAGTATTGTTAATACTGCACAGGCTATTTTGAAGGTTTATTAAATAAAAACATACAATATGTACTATATATATAGATTATGGTTTTATCTAAGGAACTTTGGGTGAAGAGTGTGCCCTGGATTTTCAAATACAGGCTATAAAAAATGATACTTATTATTCTATTTCATGTTTAACATAACTGATTTTAAATTGTGCTTGTGGTTGAAGTTTTGCCTAATAATGTTTGTGCTTGAATGTGCTTGAATGTTTTTGTAATTTGGTTTCCTTGTACAATTTGATCGATGAGATGCAAAAGCCATTGCTTTTGTCTTCAACCTAGATCAATAAAGAAGTGGATGGAGTAGGTTAATGGTGTATAGATCACAGTATCCTAACTTTTAATTACAGGAATTAATTCAATTTTTGATTAATTTTCACACTGATTACACTGGCATCTAACTAGCTTTGGAAAGACGTTGATAAATGTTTTTGACCCAAACTGAAGCAATGCTGGGTGACGTGTTTGCTTAAATGTGCTGGTTCTGATTCAATTTCTTAGGGACATGAATCCAACAAGAAACACAAAAAGGGAGAAGTCAATAATGACTAATGTTTCTCTAAAATGCTATCCCTCAATGTGTGGCAAACATTCCCAGAAATAGGTGTTTGATTTATTACACTGTAATTGTAGCCAAACTGAAATTTGTATCTGATGTTAAACCAAACTGTATTTGCCAAAGTAATTACAATAATTATTTTATCAATCCAAATCATTCCTGGAGACAGGCTAAACATATAGGGGTAAAACAAAAACAAACAATGATATTTGTTTGTCCTCAAGGACAGAGCTAGTTTTGATTTGCCGTTATCACTGCAATCAGCTGTAAAATAGAATAAATATCAATGGGCCAAACTAATCTGCCTGGAATGGGAGAGTCAATTGTCAATAATTGCATGTTACTCAACTTACAGTAGAGGATATTGGGGCTCTTTGACAATACATTACATTTACAGATATATCTGGGAAGAGTTATTATGATCTTCTGCTTCTCCTTCTTAATTTTCCCGCCATGTGGTTCATTTGGAAGTTGAACTTGTTGTGACATCTTGACTAATATTATGTTTGCAGATACACATACAGTAGTTCAAGCAAATAGAGTTGTGGTAGCGTGACCTAAGTTGTTGAAAGTACAGTAGTCCAATTTCAGCATACTTTTCTAAACTACTTTTAACACTAGGAGCACCGACTCCGCCCACGCCTTCGGAATACCTATGACCGCCGCCTGTCCGGTCAAAAGACCGCTGAGTCTACAAACAGAGGCACTGGTGCTGATGCAAAATGTTCACCAGATGGCACTTCTTACACAGTTTGTAGTCCTAAAATCCGGAAGTAAGCCTAAGAGAGTTTCACGTTTTATTCTATGACGTTCATATCTCAACCGTGAATTTTGAAGCTGTTAACAAGTTGCTATATTCAAACTACAACTGTTGTCGGAATAATTAAACGTCATTACATTACAGCTAGGTGGCTAGCTATGAATAAGCATTGCTTGCTCAGCTGTACAACTAGCTAGCTGGCCAGCTACGAACATAATATATGAATTATAATATATAATTATATTATAATTATATAGCCAGCTAGCTGCGAAGATAATAATATGCATTGTCTGTTCAGCTGTACAGCTAAGTTAGCTGCCTAGCTACAAATATAATATATGGATCGCCTGCTTAGATGGCTAGTATTTTCTGTCACTTTGTGTAATTTTAGGTAGCTTTTATCTCTGCCAGGTAGTGAAAGGTGCAGTCAAGCTACGGACATATTGCCTGCTCAGCAGGCTAGCACGCAACTGAAATTATAGGGGAATTGGTCAGATTAAGCTCAAATATACAGCTAGCGAGCTGGCTAACTACGAACAAAATCTTCTGATTTGCTGTCAAACTAGCTATTGAAACAGCCATGGTCGCCAGCGAGGTTACAGCAGAGATAGCTAACAGAGAAAACAGCTAGTTCAACGCAGGAGGACTGGGCAGGCTAGTATGAAACGAGTGGTGGTGCAAATTAGTTTGTGGGCAGACAAAAGAGACAGCAGGTAGCCAAGTCAAGTATCAAAGATGAGAAATGTAAACAGAGGAAGAAATGTTGGATTCACCCACCTTTCACTTTTTCCCCATTTTCTTCAATTTGGATGGATATGTAGCGTTATGAAAAAAACATACATCTGATCTGTGGTATAGGCTATTGCATTTTGTGGAGAAATGCATTTTTAAACACACATATAGGCTATGTATGATTTCCGAATCTGATATATTTTGAACACGGAATCGTTGGTTGGAAGACGAGCGAGACGTAATAACACACAAATAACACACACGGAGGGGAATAAAAGCATTTTCGCTTTTTTCCAAAAGTGATTTTGAAATTTTTGTAACACTGTTATGTAAAGAATAAATATCTAGGAAAAGTCAAGGAAGGTGGATGCTGTAACTTGTTTGTAACTAACGTAACAATTTTCTAAATGACCGGTTTCAGCGCTCCTAGTGTTAAAGTATCATCTGATATTTTATACATGTTCAACTTCTGAATTAAGTACAAGGCTGAGCAACTTGCTTAGAAGCTACTGGTAGGTAATGTTGGGAGACAGTTTCAAATTACTTGTGGGTACACTGCCATTTTCAGACATGAAGGTAGCTGTTGGTGGATTCACTTTTTTTGTAGTCAGCATTCAAAAAAATATTGACTGCTGATACTGAAACAATACTGCTGATCTCTGGAATGTATTCAGCAATAATTTTATTAATTCAGTATATCATACGTGATACCCTGAACAGTTCAAATACATATATACAGGTATGCAGGTATGCCATCCGCAAAGTTACAGGTTGACGGGGCATACCCCATCTTTATAAAGCATCACGAGTTTGCCACTTTTCAGGGTCTCCCACAGGACTAACTACAGTGACCACAGAAAAATGTATGCCATGACTAAATTGTCTTTACACTTTACATGCTATGTCAAGAAGAACCTTTTCAACAAAAAAAAGGCTAAAAAAAAAGTTACTCAAATACAAACCATATATTCTCTGTACATCTATAAAATACAATTCCTTTATTCTCTCTGCATTGCAGATCAAAATGGTGTCAATTTACAACTAAACTTTCATCAATATATTTCACAGAAACTAAACAAGCACTGTTCCAAAGAAATGTTTCCCATATTTTCCTACATTCGTTCAAGTAATTGACCCTCTGTCTATTCATCTTGCCGTCTCAAGAGAGTGTAGTCCTTATGTGTGTGATCAATGTGTGCAATATTGCCAAGTGTCAGCAGAAGTCTGTGATGAAGGTCTGATGGACTGCTTGTGTTTTCAAGTTATATCCTATTTTAACAAATCTTCTACATTTCCTCCTCATATAGCATATGTACAATATGTTTGTGTTACATGAAAAACAAAATGCGTTTTGCATAGCACCAATTTATTGTATATTCATATAGGATGAGTCTTATGTTTCTGCATTGTAAAGCTATTACAAATAATAATAGCACATCAAGTAGCATTTATTATGTAATAAAAATACATATTTCTTACCTGTGGTCCATATATGTCTTAATAATAATGATGTGTTGTTCTGGATGGTTGGTTCTTTGCGTAGTATAGTATATACTTATACAGTATATATATACATATATACTGCATATGAAGTATGTGTTCATATGTGATGGTGCTCATGTTATATAATGTAAGTGTCAGTATTGTATGTCATGTTTTTCGACTTAATGATCCACACATTGTAGAGGGTTTTATTTATTTATTTATTTTATTTTATTCAACTGGAAAATACATTCATCAGCTTTCTGATTTACCCCCACCCCCCATCACTAACATAATTCAACTAATTGTGTTTGATAATAATTTTTGTGTCATGATTTTAGTCTCTGAGCATTATCATGATCTGCGAGAGACCACTCCCATCAGAATAGAAATGCTTCACCATAGGATGCAGAATGGCTTTGCATTCATTAGTGTTTACCCTGCCCTCTAAGGGGTTGAAATGCATCCAACACCATAACAGAGCTGCCAGAACCCTTTATTTACTCATGTGATTTCTTTATTTTATTTATATAATATATAATTTGCTCTGAACATTTGTATGTAAATTATTTATGGATTCCTGTAGCTTTTTTCTATAATGGATTGAGCAGTAAATACAAAGTTCACTGTGCATTGAAGTTGTGAGTACTTTGATCTCAGTTCTTTACAGCTCAATGGCTTGTCAGCACCACATTTTAATAAAGATCAATCTGAATCTTACCTGCTGTTGTTACCTGCTGACAAGGCCGGTAACCAACTGGACCTGGTCTTCACCAGGAACTGTGCCTCACCCAACATTACGGTATCGCCTCTACATGTGTCTGACCATTCCTTTCTGTCTTTCTCCCTCCCCCTCCCCTCTGTCCCTAAACCATCTTCACCTGCTCCCACTGTCCTCGTCCGTCGCAACCTCCGCACTCTCTCACCCGCTGCCCTGTCAGCTACTGTCCTATCTTCCCTTCCCCCTACTGATGCCTTCTCTCAGCTACCTGCTGAAGTAGCATCATCCACCCTACTTTCCTCTCTCTCCTCCTCCTTTGACTTACTCTGTCCTCTATCCGCTAAACCCGCTCGTCTCCGCCCCCGCCCCCTGGCTAACCGATTCCATTCGGGCTAACCGACTGAAGCTGCGTGCGGCAGAAAGGAAATGGAGAAAATCCAAATCCCCTGCAGCTCTGTCTGACTTCCACACACTCCTGGCTTCCTTCTCCGCTAACCTCTCCTCTGCTAAGTCTGCATTCTTCCTTTCTAAGATACAATCCTCTGTTTCCAACCCACGTAAACTCTATGCTACATTTTCCTCTCTCCTCACCCCTCCTCCTCCCCCACCCCCTCCTCTATAACCGCCGATGACTTCTCATCCTTCTTTCACGAGAAGGTTGAGGTCATTCGCAACTCCTTCCCCCCAACCTCTCCCTCTCCCATCCCGCTACCTAAACCTCCCACTCCTCTGTCCTCCTTCTCACCCCTCCCTGACTCTGACATCCTTCAACTTGTTCTCTCCCACCGTCCCACCACCTGCCCTCTTGATCCCATTCCTTCCCCCCTCTTCCAGTCCATTGCTATGGACATCCTCCCCTTTGTCTCTAATGTCATTAACTCCTCTCTGTCCTCTGGCTCTGTCCCCTCCTCCCTCAAATGCGCTCAGGTTGTCCCCCTCCTCAAAAAACCCTCTCTGAATCCTGCTGTCATCTCTAACTACCGACCTGTCTCTCTCCTCCCATTCCTCTCCAAAACGTTAGAGCGGGCTGTCTATAATCAACTGTCTGCTCATCTCTCACAGAACGACCTGCTTGATCCTAACCAATCTGGGTTCAGAGCAGGCCACTCCACAGAGACTGCTCTCCTTGCGGTCACAGAGGCTCTTCACGTCGCTAAGTCCCGATCCCTTAGCTCCGTCCTCCTTCTCCTCGACCTGTCGGCGGCATTCGACACCGTGGACCACCGGATCCTGCTCTCATCTCTCGTCGAGATGGGAATCTCTGGATCTGTGTTGACATGGTTTGAGTCCTACCTGGCTGACCGGTCCTACCAGGTGGCCTGGAGAGGATCCCTCTCCTCTCCCCCGCACCCTCTCTACTGGTGTCCCGCAGGGCTCGGTGCTAGGCCCTGTCCTATTTTCTCTGTACACCAAGTCACTTGGTTCTGTTATTTCTGCTCATGGTTTTTCCTATCACTGTTATGCTGATGACACTCAACTGTTTCTCTCCTTCCTCCATCTGATACCCAGGTCCCGCACGGATCTCTGCATGCCTGGCTGACATCTCCGCATGGATGTCCACCCACCACCTGAAGCTGAACCTGGGGAAGACAGAGCTGCTCTTCCTCCCAGCGAAGGGCTCCCGACGATTGATGCGTCAATCACCGTGGAAGGCTCCATAGTGTCTCCGTCCCAGTCTGCCAGGAGTCTTGGGGTAACCCTGGACAACCAGCTGTGCTTCTCGAGCCATATTGCAGCGATCACTCGGACCTGCCGTTTCTCCCTCCACAACATCCGGAGGATCCGACCGTTCCTCACCCAAGAGGCCACTCAACTCCTGGTCCAGGCCCTGGTGATCTCACGTCTGGACTACTGCAACTCCTTGCTGGCAGGCCTTCCGGCCTGTGCCATCAAGCCACTGCAACTAGTCCAGAACGCTGCTGCTCGCCTGGTGTTCAACCAGCCGAAGTTCACCCACGTCACCCCTCTACTCTCCTCTCTGCACTGGCTCCCCATCGCAGCACGCATCAGATTCAAGTCACTGGTGCTTGCTTTTCAAGCGGCCAGAGGTACTGCTCCCCCATACCTCCAGTCACTCATCACGCCCTACACCCCGTCCAGACCTCTCCGCTCCGCCTCCGCTGGCAGACTGACTGCCCCATCCCTCCGGGCGCCTGGCAGCGGCTCTCCTCGGGTCTCGCCTCTTCTCTGTCCTGGTCCCTCGCTGGTGGAACGACCTCCCGCAATTGGTCAGGACTGCGGAATCACTTCCAATCTTCCGCAAGAGACTCAAAACCCACCTCTTCAGACTCCACTACCCCTGATCTCTGTCCATCTAGCTAAATTGTCTTCACCACTGTCTACTTGTTCAACACTATACTCTTATTAAAAAAAAAAAAAAAAAAAAAAAAAAAAAAAAAATACATTTTGTAAACATTGTAAAATACCTTTTCCTTCCCGGTGTTACAGGTATGGTACGCAGATGCCTGCAATGATGTCTATTGCGGTATTCCTGCACTGATCTCGTGCGCTAACTGTGATTGCTCCTACCATGTATTGATGCACATCTTGTAAGTCGCTCTGGATAAGAGCGTCTGCTAAATGCTTAAAATGTAAATGTAAAAAATGATTTATCTCTTGTTCCTGCCCTCATTCATAAAGGCAGGAATGACGTCATTCATTCTGGAGGTAAAATGGAAAATAATCATTATGTTTTACAATCTGGAGGCTGATACAGATAACTGTGTAACACTGTCGAGCAGAAGTGCATTGTTGTAGAATTGTGCATAATGCTTGAGAAGTGATTGGTAACTTTCCAATGCTGAGCTGTATAAAAAGTCAGAAAGCAGATAATAAAATGGTATCAGTTAAGCTGGAGAGGGGGCGGAATTAGCGAAAAGGACACATTTTGTCATTGCAAGCTTCAAGGTGATGACTACGGCTTTTGAAGTGAAGAAATTGCTCTCATTTTTACCATTTCATTAAATGATGGCACATTGAAAATCATTTGCTCTCCTTGAGTTAAATTCCCATTAAGGTTTGGAGATCGAAGGGTGTGATAATGGAAACACAAGTATTGTGTATTGCAGTATAATTCCGATAGAGTTACCACTTCGTAATGCATATGTGTCGATGGATATGTGTCATTGTAAACAAATGGAGAATAGACTTAAGACATATCTGCACGTCTGATGTGCAATCATTATTTGTATCATTCTTTTATACACTATTTTCCCATTTTCCTTGCCAGTGTGCATGGCAAATACAAGTAAAAAAGATCCAATCATCTAGTTTGATGGAATGTGCAAAAACATTAATGAGTGCAGACTAACACTCACATCCTTCAGAATGCTTAATTTCAGTCTGCAGTCCACCTGTTAATTAAACTGCTCAATCAGGACTGGTGCATGAGTACTGCAGGCACCCAATCAGAGTGGAGGATACCTATGTGCTATGAAACAGGGAATATCCTGGCAATTGAAAACCTTCCCTCCCTGGGTGACGATTTGACCAATTATGAACTACCCTGTGGGGATGATGGCCACAGTCGGCACTGGCATAATGAGGATTCAAGTCCAGACTGTAGAATGGGCAACTGCACCAAAAAAGGGCTTCAGGTGAACCCAATAGCATCCCATTATCTGTTTTTGTACAATTTCACCCCTGTGATGGGGCCTTACATGGTTGCATAAATTGGAATTTTAAACCCAACACTCCAAGTAATTTGCTTTACCTGACATATGCTTTGATGAAGTTATAGAACGGGTTCTTTCTTGGAGACTGATGCATATGAATATGTTATTTTATCAATATATACAAAACCATAGAGACAGCTTATACACAGTCAAATATTGGAAGTACCCTGAAGATGTGAAGATTATGAATAAGGTGGCTGGAATGTACCAATAAAGATACGTAGTAAATTCCCTTCGGCAGAATAATCCTATGTATGGTGGGTGTGGCTATCTATTGATTATCATCAACATTTAAACCTGACTGTTTAATGACTTTAATTATAATATGTTTCACCCTTATGTATTGTTAAATGAGCAATACATCTTGGAAATGATCATTCTGCATGAAGTACTACGACACAAAATCCTGTTATAAGGGAATGTCACCAAACCAAATGTCCTAGTGTTTTAGTAATCCTCTTGTCATACAGTTGTTGTACACTTAAAATATGTTTCTATGGCAACTTAATGAACTATCTTTAACATTATTTAAAATGAATTGTAGTGCAAACAATCATATTTGACCTCTTTGTATCTTCTAATTTTTATTTGAGCAATGATCTGCTATCTCATGAATATCACAACTTGGAAATTTTGAGTCTGTATTTTTAAATATTGTCTGTATTTCATGCCAGCTTCCCTCCCCCACCCCTGGGGCAGACAGCCAATCGCCACCCTCTGGAATGGGACACCCGGCCAGACCCGGCTGGTGCAGCTGGAAAATTGAACCCCTGGCTGCGGTGGGACTTGCAGCTACTTGCTCTCTGGGTGAGTGCCTTTACCGTTACGCCACTTGGGCGGCCCTGGTTCAATGCTTTGAATGTCTCTACATCCATCAAATTGTGTAAGATATATTTTAAAAATAAATATATGCATGTATGTATGCGCACTAGCTTTTGTTATGTTAAATATTAAACTTTCACAAAAGTATCATGTACATAATTGGACAGTGTATCATGCGGCAATACTGTGTGCGATTGTGGAGGTTGGAGAGACAGCAAATGAGAGAGAAGGGAGCTTTTGGCTGTGTAACATCATTGTGTATCACAATTCATCACTGCAACTTAGTTCATATGGTTATTAAACACGTTTCAGTATATGAGGCTTAGATGAAAATGCACAAACAAAACTAAACTAAACTAACGTGAGCTGCACATCTTCCTCTTCCTCCTGCCAGACAAATACATATATCAGTTTCCTACTGAGAAATTCAGGTTAATTTAGTTTAGTTTAGTATTGCCACATGATATGCCATCCAATTATGTACTTCATATTGTAGTGCAACGAGGTCTCATAACTTGCTCTTCATCAGACATGCCGAAATTGCCAGTTTGCTATGGCATTAGCACACTGGTATTAAAGGGAAAAAAGAGCTGATGATCTGATTGGCCATAATAAAACCAAACCCTCACCACACCCATTGGTAATTTATTCTTCTTAAACCAACCTCTTTTACAACTGTGCCACAGGTGCGCTACTGTCTCTTGTCACAAAACTATTTGAATGGAATTGGATATGCCTTATTGTGCCACTGTCCTGAATTAACTCTAGCATCTGCGCATTGCACTTTGACAAGAAAACTAGAATCTCACGAATGCCGGTGTAAATATTACATATTATTATTTATTTCTGTTGTAAACTGAAAGCACAACACACTGACATCCCTGCAAGAATAAGAATGTAATGTCTATGGCTTGTATGTTGAGAGGCTGTTTTCTCTTCTTTGTTAAGTATAATTCATAGGCACTATGTTTTTCATGTCATTATTGTGGCACTGATTGTATTGTTAAATAAGTAATTGTGCATTTGTACTCAATGATGCAAATAAAACAGAATATTCAAGTACCTGGAGAACCAAACTAAAATCTGAAAAGATGGTGAATGCTTGGACTTGAAGGGCTGACATATTTCAAGGTTGACTGAGTTCTTGTGACTCACTGAAATAATAAATCATTCGAAAGTCGAAACCTGCTGAGAGCAGTGAAATGATCTTATGACCTGGAAACCTGAAAACACATCCACAAACCACAGATGTTACTCCATTTAAAATGTTTACAGGAAATGTAGGACATTTTATGGTGTACCCTCAACCATACCACATAACAAAACATAATCAGGTCAGCATTCATCTCAACCAAATCTCAATCTGATTTCTTTCTCTCTCTTAAAATATATTTTAATTGTATTATTTTGGTTCTGGAACAGTTGAATACAACTCTATGGCATAAAGAGATTTAGGAGATACGTTTACTAAGTCTCTCTTTAAACAGAAACTAAGAGTGTGGATTAAAGGACCAAAATATTTAAAATAATCAAATAACACATTACTCTATAACCTCTTTTTGGAATCTGTAATGCCCTGTTAATGCAAAGCCTTTTCTACTGGCTGTTTTGGCTTTCTTGATTTACAGTGTTCAGAACAAAGTTTCTGAATTTGATGGCATGATGAAGAAAACTTTGCACAAAACAGATTTGGCAATCTGTTTTGAAGACAGCTCATCAGAAATGACTAAAGCCACAGGGACCAGTCCCCCAGGGAAAAGTGACAGCAACATTCTGTCATAAAAAACAAATTGAAAGAACTTTACGCCAGTATTACAGCTGTACAATAGAGAAAGCACATCAGTGACAATTTTCCATCAAATTTTCTGAAGCAGGAAG
Organism: Aldrovandia affinis; assembly: GCA_029706075.1. Lineage (NCBI taxonomy): Eukaryota > Metazoa > Chordata > Actinopteri > Notacanthiformes > Halosauridae > Aldrovandia > Aldrovandia affinis. The sequence goes on from JAINUG010000006.1 coordinate 8,309,694, forward strand.
AGCAGTATCCTCCATATTAGAAAGATACTCGGTGTTGTCTCAGAGGGGGTTTTGCAATATGAAGGGAGTTTACTGCATTTGTAAAAAAATAAAAATAAAAAATAAAAATAAATTGAAGCACTTTTACCACTCCCTAGTTTATTATGTGTGTAAACCTACTTGGAAAATTTCCTCCACTTATTTTCATTTATAGAATTGAAAAATATGATGTATTGATAACAGATGTTTGTTTACATAATTTATGCAATGTTGTACAGCTTTGAATTGATTTCTGCTCCTGACTCCTGTGAGGATAATGAGAATATAATGACATTAAACAGCCATTAGCTGTGATATAACTGGAAGTGAAAGCCATTGTGCAATGTATTGGTTTTATATATCTGGTTATTGATTTAGTTTCATTGCATACTATTTAAGACAAAAAAAAATCAGTTTTGTCCTCAGCATTGTATGCAAGCTACAGGATAAGTGTTGTATAAGTGTTTCAAGCTGTATCCTTGCACTGAAACTGCAGAGAGAATATAATGTCACAATACACACATGCAAATCATCTTCATTATCACCCAAACAATACATATAAACCTCTGACCAGTTTATATTCCATAGTAGAACAGCAGAGGAGGAGGATGACAGGAATATATTATATTCATATTGGTGTCCTCCAACACACCCTGAAAGTTCACAAGCATTGGTCAGATTTCTGAGCTGATACAACACATGATATTTGCCCAACCATATCTGATTCCATTTTTGATTCCAATATGAATGCCGATATGAATAAAAATATTTATATCCCTGATAGCTGTGCCTTTTGTTCTTCCTAGCAACAGAGTCACCTAAGCGAGGACAGCAAACAGAATCAATTCATTAATCTATAATTAATCTACAAATAGAAACAAAAATTGTATAATCATTACTTTGAACGTCCTTGTTATTTCCTTACCAGTTCACTGAAGTGGATCAGCTGTTCTACATTATAAGCAGGTGGATATCAATGACCCAACAGAGTGGCAGGATTTCAGGCGGTAGGATACCTTATGCCTCGTTGCATCGTCGTGACCAAATGCATCAGGTGTGCAGTCCTCTGGCTCAATGACTGTGTAGCACAGCTGGTGGAGTGCAGAGGGAAATGAAGTGGCAGCTGGTTGCATGTACAGGTAATTGTTGAAATAAAGGAAACACTGAGCAAATGAATGGATCTGATGGCCCTGTTATGGTGTGGAGTGCATTTTCCTGGTGTGATTTAGGTCCACTCAACCTCGTAGAGGGCAAGGTAAACACAAATAAATTCAAAGCCATTCTGAGTGATCACCTTCATCAGTCACCAGATCACCTGAGACAAGGTATTTCCACTACCATCAAGAAAACACCAAGTGATGGAATTTCTCGTGGAAGAATGGTGTTGCATCCCACCAGAGTTCTAGACACTTGTAGAACCTATGCCAAGGTGCATTGAAGCTGTTCCTGCAGCTTGTGGTGGCCCAATGCCATATTAAGACACTCTATGTTTGTGTTTCCTTTATTTTAACAGTTACCTGTATTTCTGAGGATGAATGGCTAGTGTGCACGCTCCCAAAATTGTTGTAAAAAAATACATTAAAATGTGACATAAATAGCATAGCCTGGACTGTATGTAAGCCACTCTAAAACAACCTTTTGCAATTTGTAAATCCACTGTGTGGTTAAACTTAATATGAACATAGGAGATGCATCTGAGCTCCAGCTGTCTTTTCTAAAGCTCACCACTGAAATGGAGTGGCAATTTTTATTCTAATTTACTGTATAAGCCTTTACAATAAAAGTCACATAAATGCATTTTGATTACATTATTGTAGTCTCTTTGTAGTGGTCCTGTTCTTGCTGCAAAGGATTTGTACCCCTGGGAAGTTTATCAATGGTAAACATCCACTTTAATCTGCTTTGCTCTCGTCTGTGAGTGCAATAGACGAGAGTCTTTGCATACTTGGCTGAATGGTACATATGTTTACATTTATACTTCAAGGGTCAATTTTACCTCAAATATGTTCTTGACACAATTCCAGCATAACCATGGCAACCCTTTATTATGTTTAATATATAACCGTTAGTATTTCACTGTTAATATAAAATATTCAAGAATTATATACTGCGCTGTATATACCGCATATAACCGCTTATAAGAAATACTGTTATAGTAATCAACCGCTTTTTACTAATTAAAAGCAGTGAATCATCCCTACACTAACATTATTTAAATAAATTGCATTTAGTAACCAAGTGTTCCATGTGTAATGTTCATTTTTGGCTCACATACCACATGTGACATGGCAGAAAATGAAGCGCAGTGGCGCAAAATAAGAAGAAGTTCATTTTCATTTTAAATAGTTTTTCTACCTGCTACCCAGCAGCACCTGTTGCATTCAATGCTAAAGATGAAACAATGCAAATCAGCAGGCGCATTGCTGCTAGTCTTGGACAAAAAGTGCCTCTTATTGAATTGTACGACACTCTACAAACAAATAAATCAAAGAGATACCACAGAGAAATTAAAAATGCTATAATTTTAACCATCTGTTTCATTCCATGAATCCATAATTTTCGTTTTTTTTGAACAACCATTTGTAGTGAACAAATCGTCCTGGACAGATGTGATTATTATAAGTGGACTGCACTATACAGTGTATATCTACCAAAAGAAACCTTCAGTCCTCATTAACGCAGTGCCACCTGTGTCTGTTTAAATCTATCATGAAAATACCAACAACAGCATCTCTCCATGCCACAAAGACACACAAGATATACTTTAAGTATTGTGTACAGACATAAACTAACATGAGTTCTCAACAGAGTCCTCTTATGCCTTTGAGCTATGAAGATGCCACATATAGGAGATAAGGCTAGCAAAGTACCTTCGCCAGAATACGAACCTGAATTAATGAAATAATTTGCTGTGATTATCCATTATGATAGAGAGCTTATCCCCAGAGACAAAGGGCTGCTACTTAACAGGGCTCTGTTCCAAACAAGTATAAATCTCACCAATACCATAATAAAAATGTCATAGGATCGGTGCACAGCAGTTTGTCATGTTACATTTATAGAGTAAGGATGTTATTGCCGTGGCCACTACCTTGTTTATTTTTTATGTTTCCTTGTGTTTTCCCTTCCCTTTTCCTTGTGTTTCTGTTCTCCCTGTCAGTTTTGTGTTTGTCTGTGTGTGATGTGGGCGTGGCTTCCTCCTCTGCATTCTCCGGCTCCCTCCTTGATTACAACGGATCTGCAACACCTGCGCTGCCTGCTCACCTGCCATCAATTATCATCAGCCCTGCAGTGTATATCAACCCCGGTTTCTCATTCATTCACCGTCAGATCATTGTCTCTGCTTCAGTGGTAGCTACAAGACTCTAAGACCTCTCTTTAAATCATGACTTCGCTTCCGTGTTTATGTCCTCGTGAGTTATTTGTGTTTTCATTTTTTCCCCATGTTCAGGTTCACTTCTCACCTGCCTGTTTTGTTTGTCTACTCGTTTGCCATCCTGCCTGCTCTGCCTGCCTCCTTCATCTGCCTTTATCATCGCCAACCCCTCTGCCTGCCTGCCCATGGACCAGCCAGCTTGCTTCTCTGCTACCCGCTTCCCTACCTGTTTCGCCTGCCTCCTGCATCTGCTCTCATCATCGCCTACCCGTCTGCCTGCCTGCCCACGGACCAGCCAGCCCGCTTCTCTGCTTGCCCGCTGTCCTGCCTGCCTGCCCGCTTGGTCCGCCCTCATCATCGATTCCCTGCGCCAATCCCTATCCATAATAAATATCCTACTTCACCTTATCCTCTGTGGCCGTGTCTGCGTTTGGGTCCAATCTGTGTATCACTCATAACAGTTATGAGGTTTTCAAAGAACAGAACAGAAACAACACCAGCAGTAGCAATGCTATAATAGTTTTAATGTAATGTTTTTTATCACGCTTACACTAGAGTGTTTTGCAAATGATTGAAATCAATGGCTGTCTGAATGAGACTATATCAGTCGAAACACATTGCCACGTACCATGCTGAGGGTAACTAGCTATATCCATTGTCTGTTGTGCATTTATCCTCATTATTGTATGGTTTATGCATCTATGCCATTATTTTGAGCAACCTATAAAATAAAATGATCTATTTTCTTTCCTGTAATGGAATTTAATTACCGCACCAACTTGATTGAAATTTTAACAAGAAGTGTTAAAGTAAATAAGCAGTTACTGTATCTTTAGGCATATACAGTGGCTCTGAAAATAGAAGAACATTTTAACTTGAGAAAAAGTCAGATAAAAGTGACACTAATAAACTTTAGTCAAATTAATATTGCGGATTCTTTATTCAGCAGTTCTGCAAGCCCACAAAGAAATAAAATAATATATTGTATTGTGAATTGTCCTCTGACAAATAAATAGATTTTATGAACAACTTTTATGAACAACTTTAAATTGCATAATGCCTTGCTGTGACTGCCTAGCAAGGCATTATGCATATTTATAATAATTAACAATGGCCTTCCAACCTTTTCATCATGCTTACCTGCAGAGTGAAGGAACCACAGTCTCTTTCTTGAAATTTTAAACGATTATTATAAAGATATTTCTCTTGCCTAGGGGAAATTTCGAAAATATGTATCCAAGGGGTGGGGGATGGGTCTCCTATGCTCTGCCTTTGTTCCAAGTGCTTAACGACATATTTAATATTGGGGGGGACATAATGTAAGGGAATGTCTACAAATGATTAGGGGGCAGCAGATATGACTGTTTTGAATATTCTCATCATTCCGTCCTCCCCACTTGTTATGCCTATGCTTTGTTCCCTGTTGGACAATGATTATAATAATCATACCATGGAATCAATCATATGGCATCCCCTTCAGGTGAGCTGCCAGACCCTAATGATTTCAAATGTAATGTGGCATATCCAATCATACAAAGTACACCCTAATGAATAGTTCTCACTGAAGTACGAGATGCTTTAATTGCCGATAATGTTTTGTGAAGGACAAAAATGTAACTGATGTGAGTTAAAGTGTTTGAAAAAGAAACTCAAACAAGTTCAAATAATAGTAAATATTCACATTTGAAACATGAAGCTCTAATGGTAATTCATTATTCTGGATTAATATACTGTACAAGAAACTGATGAAAAGTTTATTAGAAATGTACAAGAAAGAAAACAAAACCCATGTATGTGGCTAATTCTTAGATACATGTTTATTATGAAATGCTGTCACTCATCTTATTCTCAGATACTATTCAATATTATTTTAAGGACGCAAGCACATGTGCAGATTTAAAATAAAGATTAATTTACAATTTACACATTTTGATATTTTAATAGTGCTACACTTGGCAAAAATGGACTATTACTGATAATATAATAATAATACTATTTACATGGTATGATTGTCACATTATCTCTAACAAGTTAACCAATGAGGAAAAAGATCCACATTCCCTTTATGTTGGTGACAAGAAACAGTTGGTGTTGCTGTCTCTTGTGACTGCTGATCAACTCCTAATTACAGGTAAAGGTTGTTAATTGATGTCTCATTGGAATGTTATATGAATGGAATTAATGCTGTTATACAGTGTCTGTTCATGTTATACAGTGTCTGCTTTGCATTACTACTGGACTCTTTTCTTGATACATCACCCAACGCACGCTCGCTACAATATTATACACCTTGGTATGAAACAGGCATTGTAACAGATGCACATTTGGATCCTTAGATGTTCATATGAACATGACTGAATGCTAGGTTTCAACACATCGTTTCATAAGAATGACAAGTGGGAGTCTGGCGAGAGCGCTGGGGGACTCAGTCATTTGTATTTGTGCACATACTCGCAATATCATGTACCAACAATACACGCGCCAGTGGGTTCAGCATTCAGAATTTCTGAAATATATGTGTAGATATATGACCTACTATATGCTGATACCTCTCATAGGGGTATTCATTACAGTAGAACACCATCAATACTTCAAGCAGCCTTCATCCAAGCTCTAAACCATGGTGACAAACACACAGTGCTTTGAACACGCCAGGCATAAAAATAGGCTCTGCTTGATTCCCCTGAGACAGATATGTCCTTCTGAGATGTCAAAGGCACCGTTAAGTGTGCTTTGAGCTTAGCCACTGCAAAAAAGGACACGCAGGTAATTTAAGCCTGGAGAAAGGAAACAATAAGTAATGTAAAGTAAATATTGCTTTTTAAGCTATGTAAACCCTCATTCCATTTTCATTTCATTACATACACTGTGCATGTCGTTTTCTCATCCCGTTGACAGAAATTGCTTGTATTGCTTTTTTTTATTTTTTTTTTTACAGTTATTCCAATGCCAATGTTCCCTGACTGTGGAAGAGATAATCTGCAAGCGATATCCTGCAGTCCGGATGCATAAGGTTCTATGAACTGGTGAAGTTTATCTTTCCCATCATAGACTTCACAGAAAAGGGGAGTAGAACACAGCCACGTCTCTCCAGTTCAAAACCCTGATCGATCCAAGCAGCAGCTGGAGTTATTAGGAGTGCTATGGCACAGTCCGACCAGTAACATTCATGCTTCAACAGTAACACCATGTTGCAATGCTTGTCACTGTGGAAGTACCCCTTTAGGGCACTGAAATGCACCTTTAGTCAGAAGAACACGATTGTACCCTGGCAAGAAAAATAATGTTGCTTGCAGTACAAGCCTCATTTTCATTCCAGTATGGCTGCCAGTGTGGATAAGGATTCATTGCCCTACCTTGGTACATATCTGCACCTTTCCTCAATTTGTACCTTTTTCACTGAGAAAAGGTAAAAATCCGTATCATGAAGGATCTTATGTGTACCTTTGAAGGTACAATGAACACATTTGTACCCTGAGGAACAAAAGTGTACCCTAATTGTATCATTATTTTTGAGAGTATATATTACTCTTTATTAGCCCTTTTGCTCTGACTGCTATCTAATCCCAATAGTTGGAGGCTTAGTGGTTCTGGAAGCATCCTCCCTTCTTCTCTTTCCACATCCCTCCTTTGCTCTTAGCCTCTCTGAACCGCAGCCACAGCTTTTTAGCAGTCAGTCAGATTAGTTACTTCTGCTTTTCTTTCTCATTGTGCTAGGACCTGTCAAAGCACCTAAAATGATAGCCTGCAGAAGGAGGTAAGCACACACACTCAGGTAAGCTGTGAGAACACACACTCAAACACAGCACACTACGATTCCTCTTTGATTTAGCAGGACAAAGGCCCAAGACCTGGTGTTCTACTGATGGGTCAAATTGAGCATCTCACCCAAACATTTTTACCTTGGAATAAGTGAGTGAAATTAGCTGATTCCACCTACACAAAAACAACTCACAGCTGGGAAGATCATGTTACCTCACTAATATTTATGTTATCTCATAGCAGGAACATCTGCTGAAACACATTAATGCCAGATCTCGAGTGATCAAAGCTTGACACTCTCTGCATCTACAATGATGCAGTGATTTTCATTTTGAGGTATAATAGGTACACTCTGCTGCACAGCAACCTCCCATTGAAAATTATGACCTGCAAGTCATTCATGCACATTATACACCCACCATGGACATTCCTCTTAAGACTAAAGGGCTAAACCAAAGTTTTGTCGGTAATGCTCCAACCTGATTTTATTCATCGAATGCAGACAGTAGAGATGGCAGTCAGAAAATGAATAGTTGAAGCCAAGTATAAACTGCATGCGTCATGTAGGCAACACATCAACTGCATGTCAATGCAGCACTGCTAGCCTCTCCTGTGTCTACACTCGTTCATTCAGTTTCGCATCAAGGCTTGGTTAAAGCTCTGTGTTCCTAGTAGCCTTCACTGTCTGCAGTGGGATAGCATTGAGAATTCAATGTTTGTTGACGATTGTTGATTAAGTGAATACTTTGTGAGAGACAACGTTTTTTATTTTTAATTTTTTTTTAAACGTTTTTCTCCCAATTTAGTAGCCAATTATACCCTCTATTTTATTTTCAATTCCCCACCCTCACGAGTCCGCCGCCCGTCCTCCGGGAACGAGATTCGTATTCCTGGACCTATTTCCCGCCTTCTTTCGAGACGGAGATCTTCCACGGACTCCATTAACCTTCTCCTCGGCGGACTCGTGCCGGCTCTCCCTCCCCCCTCCCCCGGAGGCAGACAGCCAAATGCCGCCTCCGATCGGGCTGACGACCAGGGCCGGTCTGGTAGAAACGCGGGTTTCGATCCGCGTCTCTGACGGGCAGCGCACACCGCTCCAAAGTGCGGTGCACTAGACCGCTGGGCCATCCGCCAGCCCCCAAAGTTGGTTTTGATAATATCGTTAAATAGATAATTTGATAATATTCTGTCAAATCATGTACATTTAACCTCAGTGGTGGGCCGTCAGGGCCTGCAAGGCCTTCTCTGCTGGCCTAAAAAATATCTGAATCACAGACTGATGTTAATTATATTTTTTCCATGAATACTTATTAAATAATTCCAAATGGTCTGTCCGCTTCCTTTCATAGCTTTTCTGGTTGCGCTGCTTCCAGACGTGTATTTTCATATTAAAGCATTTAACCAATCACATTTCAGCCATCATTTGTTGCCAGGGTCAAATAAATCTGCCTGGAGGCCTTCACAATCAGTTCTGCAGGCCCTGTAGCATAAAATAAGTGTTGATCAAACTGTTGCTTCAACCAATCAGATTTTGAGTTGGGGACACGAAGGCCTTCTAGAAGGCCTAGGTAACGTCAGCGTATTCACACCCTTTGATTGGATAGTCAGAGAGTGTCTGACTATGATGTAATGTGATTGGTTAAATGCTTTAATATGAAAATACACGTCTGGAAGCAGCGCAATCAGGGGAAAAGCTATGAAAGGAAGCGGACAGACCATTTGGAATTATTTAATAAGTATTCATGGACAAAATATAATTAACATCAGTCTGTGATTCAGACATTTGAGCGGACATTTTCAGCCCTAAAGCGAATTAAAACTTATGCCAGAAATACGACAGGGCAGGCTCGACTTTCAGCATTAGCTTCATGGCAATAGAAAAGGACTTCTTGATGGAACTGAAACACACGGATAATCTGTACGACAGAGTAATTGAACTCTTTTTGAGGAAAGAAAGGGGGATGGATTTTGTGTACAAATAATAAGGATTTTTGGTGAGTAAAATGTTGCTATTTTCCTAAATAATATTGCAATTTTATGAGGTTATTATTGATGATTTTTTATGTGTGTCGCAGCTGTAGCACCCCGGGTTTGTTTCTTCAGTAAAGGCATTTATTCTGGATACACGAGTTATCTATCTTCGATGCAACGGCAACGGGTGTCTGTTTGGTTTGTTTTTGCACTTTGTTTATTTATCTTTCTTCAGTCATGTTTCATTCTCGTTCTGTTCCACGTCTGTCATTGTTCCTGTTCGAGTTCCTCTCCTTGTCTTGTCATGCACTTCGGGAAATTCTATGTTTCGGTTTTATAGGGAGGAGGAGGAACGCATAAAGAAATCTGCGTGCGAATAAAGCGGAACGTGAGAAGCGTACAGAGATAGGACGAGAGAGAATGACAGCGATAGTTAGAAGCGTGAGATAATTAGTGATTAGTAGTGTTAGTAAATTAATCTAAATCCCTAATGTTAGTAGATTAGTTGGTTAGTACTATATACATCTAACTAATATATACAAAGTGTAATTAGAAAGTAAGAAGGAAGTAAAACGAGATTAGAAACGAAGACGGAAAAACCGAAACATAGAATTTCCCGAAGTGCATGACAGAACGAGAATGAAACATGACTGAAGAAAGATAAATAAGCAAAGTGCAAAAACAAACCGAACAGACACTCAAAACATAACAATAAGATGGCTTTTATAGCCATAAAATAGTTATTGAGGGGTGGATTGATTCAGACGGAGCACTACTGAAGGCCTAGGTGTGAAATGCACGGCCCGCCACTGTTTAACCTACAGCCCTCTTCTGATTCAATATTCAATACTATGCAGCAATAAAACAACAATGATTTGTCACCAAGCTTTGGCAGGATATGACTCCCTTTTCAACTCATAAAAATCAAATTATGTTTTTGTCAAATCATGTATGCTTTCGAACAGTTAATTTAGGCTACAGATTGTTATAAAAGTCTGGAAATTAATCATTAACTCAGTTGAAATAATATTAATTATTATTCACAGTGGTAATACATAAGCATAATTTCAGTGACACATTTCATTTGCATTCTACAGCCTCTTTGGTACTTATTTAAATTGGAACACCAGTACACAATTAAGAAAATAAAAAGATTAAATTATATGTATCGATTGCAAGTGTTTCAATATAATAACTGCTTTGAAAACTATGTAGATTGTGTCCATTGTGAGCAAACTAAATTTGAGGCAAACAAAAGAAATACAGTATACCTCAACTAGCAAGCAAAACAAAACATTCTCTCAGAGCCTTACCCCACCCGACTATTCATATTTTCCCATTTTATTTGTCTTTTCCCATACCCAGTGAAGTATCTGATGGAGTATTTTAGATTAATGTTGTGAATGTATTACTGATAACTGGTCAAACTCATCAAATATAGCTATATCTATCTCTTCTGTTTTGATCAGAGCATTAATCAGGCTTGCTAAATCTTAATTGCATACGATATGTACAATGTGTGTATACTTTGCAGTGCACTGAAATTACGAAATGTTTTCATCAGTAATTAAGTAATTCAACCATTCATTTGTGTGTGTAAAGACAAAATATTAAAGCCTTTAAGAACAGTTGATGAAGCCTTTGAATAATAAAATAAGTTAAAAAGTACCTTTCAACATTTTCTACCATTTTATTTGGAATCCACTTGTCACCCTCTCACATTACACAATCACTCCAGGGGACTGTTTGTTGACCATTCAAAGCCACAACCTCCTGTTGTAAACCTAAAATGTCAACAAGAATACCTAACCATTGTCCACACAAATTACTTTTAAAATAAAAGGCAGCAGTAAAATGTGCTGAGACACCAAAAAGTCTTCCTCACAGCTGTGAAGACCACAGTTCTGCATTCATTTTTTTGATATCTCATAGCAGGAACATCTGCTGAACCACATTAATGTCACATCTCAAGTGATCACAGATTGACACTACCTGCTGCTATGATGATTCAGATATTTTCACTTAAAGGAATAATGTGGAAGTGGTGGTTGTGCATCATGAATAAAGACTTCAGGCAAATTGTAACACAGTCTCACTTGTGGTCTGTCCCTGTGGATGAAAATATAGGAAAGGGATGTACAGAATAAAAAAATATATACAATGTAAACCAAACGAAAAAATATTAGGAACTTTGCTTTATATAGATGAGATGAGCATGATTTGCATACCAAATTTCAGTGTGATATTACTGTGTTAAAATATGATATGGTGTTTGGAATGGGTGTTGGGGTGTCACCTCAGCAGCTATTTCCATAGTGATGAATGTAATGTAAAATGAGGTGACACATTTTGTATAATTATCCACATGTCTGAATGACAGTTTAATCTTTAACATAACATTTTACTCAGGTTTAATACATTTTTAAATTTTTAAATTTTAAGCATTTAGCAGACACTCTTATCCAGAGCGACTTACAAGATGGTAAGAACAATCATAGTTTGCGGAAGAGATCAGTGCAGAAATACAGCGATGTAGGCAGCTGCATACCATACCTGTAACACTGGGAAGGAAAAGGTTTTATTTATATTTTTTAATGCGGAGTAAGCAGGTATGCAAAAAGTATTGAACAACTAGGCAGTGTCAATGGAAATTGGCTAGATGTACAGAATTCAGTGGTAGTGGAGTCTGAAAAGGTGGGTTTTGAGTCTCTTGCGGAAGATTGCAAGAGATTCCGCGGTCCTGACCGATTGAGGAAGGTCATTCCACCAGCGAGGGGTCAGGACAGAGAAGAGGCGAGACTGCGAGGAGCGGCTGCCGGGCGCCCGGAGGGATGGGACAGTCAATTTGCCAGAGGAGGCGGAGCGGAGGGGTCTGGCTGGGGTGTAGGGTATTGATTTTATTTTCATCAATCAGTGTATATAGGATGTATGCCATTTGCAAGTACTACATTTCTCTAAATGTTTGTGAGCTTTTAATTTAAATTCTTTAAAAACATACATTATTTATATTTATTTAAATACTCCTGAACTAGCACACATTAATAGTGACAGCATGATATTTCAGAAATGTAATATTTGATTAGTTGAATCAGTAACAAAAACCCCTGATAATTTACACTCCTCTTTCCTAGAGAAAAATGACCTTCTTCACAGTATTTTTATTGGTTTGTTTGAGCACAGTGCACGGTGTACATGTTTAAATTGTACTCCTTACTGCTTTGCATCAAAATGACTAGTGATTAATTCATTGGTCAATTGGGGACAATTATCAAGAATTCATTACATTCAATGAAAAGGTTCTACAAAGGTTATCATGTTTGGAACTATTTGGCATGAAAATGTTAATATAATGAAAGTCAAAACCTCCCAAGTATGTCAAGAACTGATTTTTTGGCAATTACACACAGTACTTCTGAATTCTAAGCACTGTTGCCAGCCAGGCGTTAAAGACAGGTCTTTTGTTTTATTTTTAATATGTAACCCTCACAATATTGCAAAAATGGCAGGCAAAATAAAATGTCACTGAACAACTTGAATAAGCTTTAAAGCAAGGGACGCCGTGCAGTAAAGAGCATCTTCTACATGTTGCTTCTGATACAGCCCACAGGCAAATATGCGCTATGACACTACTTTTCAGGTAACTGAACATGCCCACATGGCCTCATCCTTGTGACACCTGACCTGCTGCAGCAGACACTTGCAGAGGCCACAGGAGGACTATTACTCTTTAAATGCAATAGATATACTAGCCCTCCAGGCCCAACACACATGCAAAATCCTAAGATTTTGTGAGTTGTTTTGTTTGATCAGTGGTTGATACAATTTGATTTGTGCTGGAGATGTTTGACCCTGCCACTACCTACCTCTCACTGATCGCTTATTTGTTTTCCAAGGCTAAAGTACTATATAGTCAATGCAGTACGTATGATGGACAGATTAACCTAATCAGGGAGAGCTAATACAAGCAGCCGGGAGGCTTGCCTCCACTTCCTTTACAATGAACTGATTTCTGTACAATTTTTAAGTACAGAAATCAATTACAGAGAGCACATGCATCAAATAACTATTAGCTTTTTTTATTGATTGCTAAACCTCCTGGCCGAGAATTGCATTTACAGTACTAATTGCTACCATTGAATTTTGTTAAATGTGTGGCCTTCATCACCTTCATTACTTCCCATTATGTTTCATCAGATGTAACAAAGTCTGCCTTTGGTTCTAATGGATCCATTCATGTTGTTTGGCGACTAACAATGAATCAGTTTTACAGAAAAGAATGAAAAGAGGTATAGGTTATAAAGAACAGTGAAACAACGATGAACCGACACACGTACAGGTAACTGCCAAAATAACGGCAACATTTGAGTAAATTAGGGATCCTCTAAATGGATGCGGTACCATGAGTGTCTGTTGGGGGGTGGCACAGTGGATAGGCTTCCTTTCCTTCCCTTTCCTGGGCCATTTGAGTGTTACCTTTATTTTGGCAGTGATCTTTATCTAGGCAACTTACATAGCTTACATACAAGTCATACATTTATAAAACAGCAGTGTCTTACTTGCATGTAAATGTGAACAAAGGGGAGTTGCTACATGAATTAATCAATTTTTTGCCTTTGTGCCTAACCATCAGAGAAATGTAGAGTTCCAGTTTTTGGAATTCATATGGTTATGAATTAACATGTTGGTGGTTCGGTTGCATAACAGGCTGTTGTGCTTGGCCTTTCGTATTGCTGCGTAATTATAAATTATAAATCCACCCCCCACCACAAATACACATACACAGACACATACACAAACAAACACACACACAGCATGTGTTCACTCCCCAGATATATTGTCCTTTGTGTATATTTTTGTGTGTAATTTTGGTTAGCCACTACACCTTTCTGAGGCCCTGGAACAGTAGCATATAACAGTTTCAGACCAACATTTAACTGGTGTTTTTTTTTGGAGATGAGTGCTCTCTTTTGGTGCCTTGTAGGTTGTATTTCTCTTGCTGTCAGTCAAGCAGATGATGGAGGTATACTCTGGAATATACCTGAGCTGCCAAAATGGAAAGTAATTGAATAGTAGATCAGACTGTGTTAACAAAGTGTCTGGATCAGCTCTGTCTGGGTGGAGAATAAAAAGGCTGGCAAGAAAGAACAACTCATAACAAAAAGACTGGCACCTTCTCTTGGGAAAAAAAGCAAAACAAAAAGCAGTGATGTATGATTACTTTGTAGTTATGAAAAATGTATACCTTTACTTTGCCTGAAGCTATGAAGTCATTTGTGATTGGGGAGGTCTTTCACCTTATCTAATGCTGTTCGTGTTTGACCCTGTGGGAACTCCCTCTTACAGACTATACATCTAGTTTTCCTAATGTAGGATATTGCCAGAGGTGCAGTATGTCATATTGTGAGACATTTGACTGCTTCAGATGAGTTAGTGTTTTATTTTCTCTGCTCAAGGTGTCTCAGCTCATGCCTGGTTATGGTACACAAATGCATAGAAGGTGCTGTTCTGTCTCTTTTTGACTCTCATGCTCTTTCTCTTCACCTCAATTCAAAGGCTAACTGCTTGCAGTCTGAACCAAGCCAAACACATACACACCTCAGCTGGTGTTAAACACAAGTATTATTGAACCAGTCAGCACAACAAATACAGGCTCAGTGATAATACAGGTGTGATTCACTGCTCATAGCATCAAATTGTATTATAAGTGTGTATTTGAACATTTGTTTAATAAAAAATTTTTCAAGGTAATTATTTATGTGACAGAATCAAGCCTCAGATGAAACGATTATTGATTTAACACTAGAACCGCCAGGATTCGTTGTATACCTTGTTATGTTTCTGCATGTCTGTTCGGTTGTTTTTGTTCTTTGTTTATTTATCTTTCATTATTCATCATTCTGTCACGTTCTGTTCCCCGTCTGTCATCGTTCCTGTTTATTCGAGATCCACTCCTTGTCTTTTGTCATGCACTGCGGGAAATTCAATGTTTCGGTTTTTTCCATCTTAGCTTATTATCTCGTTTTACTTCCTTCTTACTTTCTATTACACTTTGTATATATTAGTTAGATGTATATAGTACTAACCAACTTAACTACTAACATTAGGGATTTAGATTAAGTTACTAACACTACTAATCACTAATTATCTCACGCTTCTAACTATCGCTATCATTCTCTCTCTCGTTGTCCTATCCCTGTACGCTTCTCACGTTTCACTTCATTCGCACGCAGATTTCTATATGCGTTCCTACCCTTCTAACTATGCACGTGTCTGCCTGCTCTTCCAGGTCGTTTATTGTCTATGTGTTTGTGTTATTCCCAGTCCATGTCTTTCGTTTCCCCTCGTTATGGTATTAACAAATCCCATTGTTTTCACCTGTGTTCCTACCCCTCTCTCCTCCCAATCACACCTGATTCCTATTGTGTTTCCCTGCCCTGCTTGTATTTAAGTTCCGTGTTTATGTTCATTCCCCGTCAGAACGTTGATCTTCATTCCCTGTGCCGATTTCGAGTAAGCCAGAGTCTGTAGTATTTTCCTTAGACACCCCTTCTGTTTTCACTTCGAGTTTGCCTGCCGATTTTGTTTGTTTGCCTTCTCTGTTTTACCGGTTTTGACTTTTGGATTGTTTTGTGACTTCTCTTTGGTTTTTGATTTTGTACTTTCGCTACCCTGACTTCTGGTGTTGACCTCTGCCTCCATTAAACTATTCTTTGCCTAATCCTGATCTGCGTCTGGGTCCTTATCCGGAATTTCACATACCTAGAACAGCCAACAGGTAAAATTTACCCACACATCTATTTGCATTGATATTGCTAAAAAAATGTGTACTATTGCTGCACTAACACATTTGTTTCACAAGGAAATGTCTAAAATCATGAAATAACAATTCTTAATCATCCGTTGTGTTTTAGTTGTGCATTTGAACAAAGTCATGAGTGAATAAACGAAAATCACGAGTTAATCAAATCAACAGTTGTATTTATTCATAAACACCATCGATGGTTACAACGATACAACACTATCGATACAACGTTCATGTAGGCTAGCAAACTGAATGAAATAGCCGAACATTGCCAATTGACAGGATAGAAATAACCTAAGTGAAATAGGCAAACTGAACGAAAAATATGAATTAGCCTTTTATGTTCTAAATCATTGGCCTATTCACAGTTAGCGCAAACATTCAAAACCATGACTGTACACTTTGCACATACTGCATTTCATAATCTTTGATGACAAGTCTATGCCAATACCATTAGGCTACATTTCCCACTGGCACTGAAGCAATGATGTGAGATTCAATACAGTAGCCTTTTATAACACGTATCAGTGACAATAATTATGTTACGCTATCAATAACTAGCTAGCTAGCTAGCTAGTGCAGACATCAATATGATTGAGTTATTGAGACTATCAATAACTAGCTAGCTATAGGTACAATGAGAGTGAATGCCTACCTTGCACAAGTGTTGTACATATGCCCATGCAGATAGACACTGCAGGCATAACCGAGACAGGATCCGATTGTCTCGATACTTCCCTCCGAGGCTCTGGCTCGTTGTCAGATGATCCATGTGATGCATCTTCCTTGCTGACCCATGACAAATCGCTCAACCCGCAGACCTCCACACCACCAGACTCTCCATCACTCATAGCATGTAGCAATTCTAATGCTTCCTGATTATTCATGCACCTTTTTCTTCTTTTTTTTATAATGAGCTAACTAGGCAGCAATAGAGGCCTGTCACAGAACACAAGCGCTATTCGTAAAGATGGCTTTGTTCTACCATTCAAAGGCACGAGAACAGTGGAATAGGATATAAAAATGGAATACCAAAAGTAGAACAATCAAATGAAAATGACATGCAGATTTGCGTGGCAACTAAAATGCACAAACAAAAAACATGTGAAAAGAAATGGCCTTATATTGTTACATTGCCTTCTATGGTGGGTACATTTTACCCCGTGGCGGTTCTAGGTATAAATGCCTCAAACTTTTTTTTTTTTCTAGAACTGTCTTACATTAGGAGGTGCTTAATAACACAATTTTAGGAAAAGTCAAGGACTGGGAGACTTGAGTTTTTTATTGAAACAGAGTTAGCCTACATGTAATTTAAAAACATAAACAGGTAAATTTTACCCCATGGCGGTTCTAGTGTTAATTAAATAGTAATTCCCCTAATTTCAGAGGCAAGTAATTAGTAGTAAGTTGCAATACATGCTATTGCACTGTTTTACGTAAGGTAAGTGTAGTTCATACAAGTGGTTCCCCTTCAAATGATTGACAAACAGAGGACACCTTTCGGACCCAGATCCATGTGTTAAAGGGTGTGAAATAGAATGGGAACATCAACTCTTTAAATCCAACAGAAGGATAATTATGTTCATGGTGTGCCTCAGACACATTCGTTTTGAAGTCCCCCTACACCATCATTAACTAAATACCTTGATTGCACAGCTACCAGCACAGCTCCAACACTGCTGTGCCTATTATTTATACAACAAAGCTGACATGTGCAAGGCAGTGTAACAATAAAATGGACCAATTCTTTAATATAACTCAAACTTTAATTATAGAGTATATTCATCAGCAGCGTCTAGTATATGGTTCTCTGTGGCTCAGTTGGTAGAGCATGGCGTTGGCAACGCTTAGGTTGTGGGTTCAATCCCCACTGGGGCCACATATACTGAAAAATGTATGCATTCACTACTGTAAGTCGCTTTGGATAAAAGCGTCTGCTAAATGGCGTATATTATATTAGTATATCATTCTTTAATGAAGACCCTGGGAAGAATATTTACTTACTTTAATGTACTGACATCACATTAAAACAAATGTCTAAAAACCTTGTGACTTAGATAAATTATGGAGACTGAGTGGAAAACATTAACACCATGCATGGAAAGGGAAGAATATGGAGAACTGCAAAAATTGTGATTTGGAAAGGTGGAGAACTGCAATTGTATTTGGTGGAGAGAGAGAGAGAGAGAGAAAGGTTTAAAATGGATGGCTCTATTTTCTGGAGCTATAAAGGATTTATTTATTTATTTATTTATTTTACAGAGATTGTTAAAATAAGTCCTATCTTGTTCCCAGCCAGGAACCTAAGACGGAGATATCCCATGTAGGAAAGGAACGCTTTGGGCAAGGGTTGGTGGAGGTAACATTTGTCCAATTCAGTTCTCTGAGAAATATTTTTCTGGGAAAAGAAACAAAATAACATGCCAAATGTGTTGTCGGATATTTTTTGTGTACGTCAGTAAAGGGTATACACGGAGTATGTATGAAAATATTTTGAACATTTGGTAATGTATCGGTCTCAATTTGCCAAATATAGTGGACAGACATGCAACAAGCTGTGTGTGTGTGTGTGTGTGTGTGTGTGTGTGTGTGTGTGATAATGACCTCAAAGCTTGGTACTGATGGATAGATACACCTAATGTGAAGTGAATTGCAATCACGAGTAGGCTATTTTCCACTATGATGGATTTAAATAAAAATGCTGACAAGATCACAGGAGCCTAAATGTAGATCTGTGCTGGCACTGGTGTAGTTAAGTTTAATTAAGTTTTAACAAGGTCTACATGTACTGCCATGTGGAAAGGGGAAAAAAATGCCTATTAAGGGCATGGGTTCTGGGGAAAGATGTGCGTCTAACAACACAGTTGTTTCTCCTTTCTCCTTCACTTGACTTTGATAATAAGACAGTTAAAATGTACGTTTGCATGCATGTACAATTCTCACTCTGAAATCACCATTGTGATCATCATCTCTGTGAAAACTGGTCACCAGCGAAGGCTTCATTTTTATATGCCGGCTCAATACAAATCGGCTTTGTAAAAAGACGCATTTCATTTCACCCGTGTATACTTGCTTGCACTACCAGGGAAGCCACGCTATGATTTGACAATGAACCAACAAGTGGGTGCAACATGAACACAGGCATTTAGCATATGTACAGTATGCCTTTATGGATTCTTTTAAAAATCACCCCTTTAATGGAAATTCCTTCTGAATGTCTTCCCATGTACTTTTACTTCAACAAGGTTGACCCTGAAAAGAAAAGGTGTCGACCTGGTGGCATGTTGTGTAAATTTTGGCACTTCTGTAACAATTGTCCAGTTTTTGTGAAGAAAACCTTTTGCATGTGTGTGGGAGTTATAAATAGCCTATTATGGCTGCCACTGCCCCCTACATTTTAAACCCATCTGCCCCCACCCCCCTGGCTGAAAAACACAACACAAACCACAACTGAATATCCAAAAACGTTCTTTAAAAAACTGCCTGTGTTCGAACAAGTAAGATCAATAATGATATAATATGCCTGTAGGGACCCCACATTCCACATACAATTATATGTTTGAAATGCAATTTCATTTCATGTAATTTTGTGTGCTTAATGTTTTTCATCAAAAGACATCCACAAATGCTTGCCTGCAAAGACTTGAAACATGACCCACAGGAAATTACAACAATGTGTCACTCATTGTCACCTTCCCATAGGATACTGTAAACCGGAAATACAGAACTAATAAAACTAAAGAGCAATCACCATTCTATTTCTCTATTCCTTTTTCTCTCTATCACCAGCACCTTATAGCGCTCTTCTTGGTCTCACCAGCACCTCAAATGAGAGGCCATGTGAAGACACACATTGAGATAAGTTTGCTCTGAAGCGTGGATCATGCGAGAGAAAAATTCAATGAATTCAATGAACATTCAATGATTCAATTTTCATTGAATTCAAAATTCAATGAAAATTCAATGAATTCAATGTCTGAGAGACACCTCAAGGAAACATTGGACTCGTTGAAAACTTGGCGACCGGATCCACATCTCACTACACAGACCCATGTCTTGCATGTATTGTCTACTGACTCAGTCATAACCCGACATTCTGATCTTATTACATACAATAACTACACAGTTATTCTGATGTGCCATCTTTCCTTTTGCCTTAGTTACAAACTAGGTTTAAACTTCCCTCCATCTTTCCTCTTTGTTCTCAATGACCACGTGCTTAAAGCGTGTACGACCCACGCACATGTGAGAGAACACACACAGGCATGCATGGCCACGTGCCTCAGAAAGCTTGCGCACGAACGCGCCCCACACACACACACTCACACACACACACACGCAGATACACACATGCATTCACACACAGATATTTGTGGTGCATTAATGTGCGCTTTGCTAGTTTGATACTTTATGTTCAATAAATGTAATATATTATTTTTCTTACAAGGTTGTCTGTCTTAATGCTACACTCATATTGAATTGAGCCAATCTCTGCTGATTAGAACTCCCTGATGCCTTCAACCCCTTAGCTAGGTCATCAATATTATTAATTTGGTATTAACTAAATGTATAATGTTGTAATTTGATTAAGATGAATTAACTATTAATATTGTAATTTAATTGTAATTATTCATTTAATTATTTTATAGTTAAGTATATTTTATGAGACTAATATACTAAAGGTAATGAAACTGATATAAGAATAATTTTTGTTAGGAATAACAAGCCTTAGATTGTGATGTCAACCATATTAGAATTCTAATTTCTATAGGGATAGCCCCTACCTGCTTTAAAACTCATAGACATGTTTGTATTGTTTTTCCTTTGTATTGTTTTCCCTTTCCCTTAGAGATTTTCATTTGAGTTCCTCTCCACTCACTGAAGTCAATGCACGAGTGCCCATGGTACGTCATAGTTGCTGGGGACCAATACATTGCAGCATGTGAAAATGAGTGGGAGTCAGTTCTCTATTACTTTTAAATGTGCCTTTGTTCTACTAAATTTCCCCAAAGAATTAAGCCACTGGAGGCTCGTCTCTGTGTAATGGAAATCACTTTTGGGGAAACGGTATGCCTCGCTAAATGGCATTTACGAATCACTCTCAGAACCACAATCTCTGAGGATATGTTACTAATGCAGACTGTGACTCATTCTCTAACAATGGGACAGGATGCAAATGGATTTTTTTTTAGATAAGATCAAATAGCGCTTTCTCCCCTTGCACGGATTTGTGACCGCTTCAGCTGACCTGTCTGTAATGCTTTTTGAACTCACATTTATATTTTAGTCTTTTTGCAGATGCTCTTATCCAGAGTGAATTACACAGCTTACATTTTTTACATACAATCCATGTATACAGATGGATATTTTACTGACGCAGCTCAGGTTAAGTTCCTTGGTCAAGGGCACAACAGCAGTGCCACACCTGGCAATTGAGCATACAATCTCTGAGTAACAAGCCCAGTTTCCTAACCATTTAATCATTTAAATGTGGGAGTATGATAATGATTTGAGCTGAACAAATATGCAATAAAATGAACTTTATGAATACCTGCCATGGTTTATATTGTTCTCCAGCTCTGGAAATCAATGAAAGTAGTAAGTTCAGTAGTGAGTACTTCTCACACATATGTGTAGTACAAATATTTGTAAAAAAAAAAAAATTGTTGTATATAAAAATTGTTGCACCAAAGTACACCCTGACTGTTATAAATACATCTGTAAGACATTTATGAGGCACACACATATAATGCCTTATAATTGCATTTATAGTGCTTTATGACGCACTTGCAATGAATTATAAAGGTTGTTATAAGCAGTCATAACAACTCACAGGTAATTTACCAGCCTTTATAATGCAATATAAATCATCACTATGATAGATTATAAGACCAAACAGTATAATGTACTATAGCCCTGCTTGCTTGCAAATACTATGTTCCAGGTTATATAAGGCATAAAAAGTGTTATCAATTCAACCAGTATGACTGCATAAACTAATAATTGAACTATTTAGCCGATTGCAAATGATCATTGGCAGACATGAAAATGAAATCATTCAAGACGTGGAAAGTATTTAACTAAAACCTGGTAATTTAAACAGCCAAGACATGTGTAACAAGCTCTGTATTTAAGTAATGCGCTGCAGATTGTGACAGACATCGAGAGTTTGTTAAAGTATATCTTGCATTTTCCTTCTCACTGTGGCAACACTAAGGGAAATGCGGGCTATATAATCCCTGTATTTTTTCTCCTCATTTTAGAGTGGGTTCAGGGCCTCCGGCATGGTCCAGTGGTTACAATGTTCGACGCTGGCCACGTCGACTGGGGTTCGATCCCACCGGCTGTGCCAGAGTCGGCTCTGGCCGGGAGTGCCACTGGGGACGGCAATTGGCTGTCCGCCCCAGGGAGGGGGAAGGGAAGCTGACAGGACGTTCGCTGCTCACAGGAGTGGCTCTGTAGTACCGGGTTATGGTCAACGGAGGAGACGACACTTCGCCTTCGTCACTACCTACGCGGCTATGGCAGCAAACTCAAATTACAAGGGGGGATTGACTTGAAAATAGCTGGTGTAATTGGCTACCAAATTGGTAGAAAATGGGAGAAAATCAGAAACAAAATTTGAAAAAGTGGTTTCGGAGCGAGGATGAGGACACGCAGTCTGGCGAGAGTTTCCTACCTTATCGATGGTGTATTTACACATTGTGTAGCGAGTAAGAAGTTAATGTTGTACCGGTAACGTGTCTTGCTATTGTTTAAGTTTCGCATGCAGGTATGACTGACCTGAAATGTGGGATCTTATTGCTCCTCTCCCTCACTCCAGCAGTGACGTAATGTATGATGTGACCTGTACTTGACATTGTCGCTCCCTGGTTGTTTTTACTGTACCATTAAGCTCTGTTTTAAAATAGATACTTTTCAAGGACATATATATATATATATATATTTTAAAATATATATATACAGTGGGGAAAATAAGTATTTCACCCCCTGCTGATTTTGTGAGTTTGCCCCCTTACAAAGAAAGGAACGGAACGGTCGGTCTATACATTTCATGGTAGGTTCATCTTAACAGTGAGAGACAGAATATTTAAAAAAAATCCCAGAAAATCACATTATATGAATTTTAAACATTTATTTGTGTTTTATTGAGGAAAATAATGTCACGGCGGGGACCAGAAAACCAGGCGCGGACCCAGAAATGCAGAAACTTCTTTTATTCGGTGAACAGGCAAAGGTCAGGCAGGAGTAATCAGGGCAATGCAGAGATCCAAAGGATGGTCGGGGACAGGCAGAGTTCGTTGCGGGCTTCAGGGGTATCAGGGGCAGGCAAGGCGTGGTCAGTGGGCAGGCGAAGGTCGAAAACGAGAAGGCAGTCCAGGGAACACAGGGAGGAGCGGGAACGAGACTGGGGTACTGACGAACACTGGAGCACAAGCACGAACACGAACACGAAGCAACAAAACGCTGGGAAACAGAGATAACGCGGAGAGTAATGTGAGCATAACGCAAAGCACAAGACAATCTGGCAAACGAACATGGGAAAACACACAGCTTAAATACATTTAGACATAACGAGAAACAATCAGGAATAAACATGAATGCAGCTGACTGCAATCAGACACGAGGATTTAAGTGGAAACAATAATACAATAACGAGACAATCAGGAAATGAACAGTTAACCACATCAGACATAACGAGAAACAGGTGAAACAGATAATACACTGACGAGACTGGAACAGGTAAGCGAAAGTAAAAACACGGACCAGACACCAAGGAAACATGGAACAAACTACAAACGCTTAGTTAGGGAAACACGAACACGAGACGTGACAGTACCCCCCTAGGGACGCCACCTGGCGGATCACCAACCTGTACTGGATGCCGAGACAGGAATTCCTGGATTAGGGAGGGGTCGACGATATGTCTCTCAGGTACCCAACTGCGTTCCTCGGGACCATACCCCTCCCAATCCACCAGAAATTGGCGACCACGGCCCCTGCGTCGGACATCCAGCAGGCGGCGAACAGTGTAGACTGGGCCCCCTTCGATGAGCCGGGGGGGAGGTGGGGTGCGGACAGGAGGGCTAAAACGGGAGACAACATAGGGTTTAAGACGAGACACGAAACACAGGGTGGATGCGGCGTAGGGGAGGAGGGAGGCGCAACTGTGTGGCTGAGGGGTGATAACACGAACAATGGAGTAGGGACCAATAAATCTGGGGGATAATTTTTACACAAACTACGCAGGGGAATGTCTTTAGCAGATAGCCAAACTTTCTGACCGACTCTGTAGTGAGGAGCAGGGCGGCGGCGGCGGTCGGCCTGGCTCTTCATAGCCGAGACATGACGAAGCAGGGTGGCACGCGCTCTCCTCCAAGTCTTCTGGGCTCTATTCACAAAAACTTTGGCAGATGGCACCTCCACCTCTCTCTCCTCCTCCGGAAATAGAGGAGGTTGGTACCCTAGACTGCACTGAAAAGGAGACATACCAGTGGAGGAAACGGGGAGGGAATTGTGTGCGTACTCCACCCAGGGCAGGGAGCGTGACCAAGTGGTAGGGGTTTGTTCGGCTAGACAGCGCAGTCCCTTCCCCAACTCCTGGTTGTAACGTTCCGTTTGGCCATTGGTCTCTGGGTGGAAACCGGAAGAGAGGTTAGGTTTGGCGCCAATGAGGGAGCAGAACGCTCTCCAGAACCCGCTGGAAAACTGGGGACCCGATCCGAGGTCATCTCCTGCGGCAATCCATGGAGGCGAAAAACATGTTTGATCATGAGTTCTGCGGTCTCTTTAGCAGAGGGGAGTTTGGGCAGGGGAATGAAATGAACACTTTTAGAAAACCGGTCTACCACCGTAAGGACGACTGTGTTACCTTCTGATGGTGGTAGACCGGTCACAAAGTCTAGGGCGACGTGGGACCATGGGCGTCGTGGAACCGCCAAGGGCTGAAGGAGACCACTGGGACGGCGTTGGAGGACTTGGACCGGGCACAGGGCACACAGGCTGTCACGAATTCGACCGTGTCGTTCCTCATAGTGGGCCACCAAAACCTACGCGAAAGAAAGGCTAGGGTGCGTGAAACCCCGGGTGACAGGCCATCGGGAGGAATGGGCCCACTCCAGTACTTGAGACCGGACGGTCTCAGGAACGAATAGGCGGTTGGCCGGCGTCTCCCTGTGAGACCGTGTAGTGAGAAGCGCCTCCTCCACCGCCCGAACAATGTCAAATTTGGCTGCCGCTAACACGCAGCTAGGGGGCAGGATAGGTTCAGGGCTACTCTCCTCTTCTGGAGAGTCGTAGATCCGGATAGGGCATCAGGTTTTATATTCTTTGAACCTGGACGAAATGACAGAGTGAAAACAAAACGGGCAAAAAATAGGGACCATCTAGCTTGACGCGGGTTAAGCCGCTGAGCTGAGTGGAGATACTCCAAGTTACGATGATCTGTCCAAACCAAGAACGGCACAGTGGCTCCCTCTAACCAGTGTCTCCACTCCTCGAAGCTAATTTAATGGCCAGGAGTTCTCGGTCGCCAATAGTATAGTTCCTTTCTGTAGTGGAGAGGCGGTGTGAAAAGAAGGCGCAAGGGTGTACCTTATTGTCCTTAGTTCGTTGAGATAGGATTGCCCCAGTGCCTGAGTCGGAGGCATCCACCTCCACAATGAACTGACGTGTGGGATCCGGGAGTGCGAGGATGGGGGCAGATGTAAACCGGGACTTGAGTCTCTCGAAGGCCTCCTGGGCATCGGGGTTCCAACGAAAGGAAAACTTGGTGGAAGTGAGAGAGATTAACGGTGCGGCGATAGTGCTGTAACTCCGTACAAACCGTCTGTAAAAGTTGGCGAATCCTAAAAAAGCGTTGGAGTTGTTTACGGTCGGTGGGTGCGGGCCATTCCTGTACCGCCTGCACCTTGGTGGGGTCCATCTCCAGATGGCCTCGGAGATGATAAAACCCAGAAATTGAACGGAGGTCTTGTGGAATTCACACTTCTCGGCTTTGATAAATAGCTGGTTTTCGAGAAGTCTCTGGATGACTTGACGCACATGCTGTACATGTTCCTCCATAGTTTTGGAAAAATCAGGATGTCATCCAAATAAACATACGCAAAGCGGGACAACATGTCCCGGAGTACATCGTTCACCAATCCCTGAAAGACAGCAGGGGCATTGGTGAGACCGAAAGGCATGGCCAGGTATTCATAATGACCTGTGTGGGTGTTGAAGGCCGTCTTCCACTCATCCCCCTCCCGAATCCGGACCAAGTGGTAGGCGTTGCGGAGATCCAATTTAGTGAAGAACTGCCCCTCCTGAAGGTTGTCGACGCCCGATGACATCAATGGGAGTGGGTAGCGGTTTTTAATAGTGATGGCGTTGAGCCCCCTGTAGTCAATACAAGGACGCAGGGTTCCATCTTTCTTTTTAACAAAGAAAATCCTGCGCCAGCAGATGATGATGAAGGGCGGATGATACCTGAGGTTAGAGACGTGGAGATGTACTCCTCCATAGCTTTGTTTTCTGGGGCGGACAAAGAATACAGGTGGCCTCTGGGTGGAGTAGAACCAGGAAGAAGGTTAATAGGACAGTCATAGGCACGATGAGGTGGTAATGTGCAGGCACGGGACTTACTGAACGCCTGGCCGAGATCGTGATATTCGGGGCACTAGTGACAGGTCAACTGGTCTCTCCTTAGCCATGGACGAGGATCCCCAGGGGTAGTAGCGAACGCAGGCATGACTTCTGGCAGAAAACACTCCACTCCCGGATGTTTCCAGTCGCCCAGTCAATGCTGGGGTTGTGGGTTGCCAGCCAGGGTCCGCCAAGCACTACAGGAGCAAGAGGGGGATTCCATAAGGTAGAACGCCAGTTTCTCCCTGTGATTCCCAGAAACTAGCAGATCCAGTGGCTGGGTGATCTCCTGGATCTCGGCTAGGGCGTGCCCATCAGGGTCTTGGTTTTGGAGGGGGTCGCTAAGCGAGATACTGGGACTCCTATGCGACGAACCAGGGTAGGGCAGATGAGGTTAGCATCGGACCCCGAGTCAATCAGAGCCTGCACCGGGAACAGTTCTCCTTGCCAGGAGAGAAGGACGTGGAGCATGGGGCGTTGAGGTCGGAAGGTAGAAAACTGAGAGCGCCCGTCAGAACCTTCCTCTTCACTGACGGGCGCTGTCTTTTACCGGACAGGATAACCGGAAATGTCCCTTGCCTCCGCAGTACAGGCAAAGTCCTCCCTCCCGGCGGCGCTGGCGTTCGGTCTCGGACAGATGAGTCCGATTCACCTGCATGGGCTCCGCAGTCGCCATGGGTTGAGCGGGGAAGTCGGGTCGTGTCGTTGGGCGGAAACGGGGGGAAGCAGGAGACTCCTGACGCCTCTTTCCTCTCTCCTGCAGACGAGTGTCGATGCGGATAGCCAGGTCCACGAGTCTGTCCAGGTCCTGGGGTAGATCGCACACGGTTAGTTCGTCCAGAACCCGCTCGGAGAGGCCGTGCAAGAAGGCATCGTAGGTGGCCACGGCATTCCATCCTGCTGAGGTCGCCAGGGTCCGGAACTCGATGGAGTAGTCCGAGACGGATTGTCCTCCCTGGCGAAGCTGAAGCAGTTGACGTGCCGCCGCCCGTCCGACCGAGGACCGGTCGAAAACCCTTCTCATCTCCTCCGCGAAGGATGAGAAGGTTGTGAGTAGGGTGTCAGACTCCCAGAGAGAGGTTCCCCATAGGCAAGCTTTTCCCCCAAGGAGTGTGAGTACATAGGCGACCTTCGCTCGTTCCGTAGGAAATGAGGAGGGTTGGAGTTCGAACACAAGCGAGCATTGACTCAAAAAGCGCGACATGGTTGGGGTCGCCCAGGTAGCGTTCGGAGGGGGTAATCGTGGTTCGGACCCCTCTGATAGCCAGCTTGCGTCTGCACCTGGATAGCTGCGTTCTGTGCAGAACGGGCGTTTCTGCAGACTCTTGAGTGATACGGACCATGGACGAAAACTGCTCCGCCAGAGCTTGGGCGGTCTGCTGCAACGTCCGCAACTCCGCTTCGTGATGCCCAAGGCGAATTCCGTGGGTAACGGGCAACGTCGCTGGGATCGGATCGTCCGCTGGTTCCATCTTGGCCAGATTGTTCTGTCACGGCGGGGACCAGAAAACCAGGCGCGGACCCAGAAATGCAGAAACTTCTTTTATTCGGTGAACAGGCAAAGGTCAGGCAGGAGTAATCAGGGCAATGCAGAGATCCAAAGGATGGTCGGGGACAGGCAGAGTTCGTTGCGGGCTTCAGGGGTATCAGGGGCAGGCAAGGCGTGGTCAGTGGGCAGGCGAAGGTCGAAAACGAGAAGGCAGTCCAGGGAACACAGGGAGGAGCGGGAACGAGACTGGGGTACTGACGAACACTGGAGCACAAGCACGAACACGAACACGAAGCAACAAAACGCTGGGAAACAGAGATAACGCGGGAGAGTAATGTGAGCATAACGCAAAGCACAAGACAATCTGGCAACGAACATGGGAAAACACACAGCTTAAATACATTTAGACATAACGAGAAACAATCAGGAATAAACATGAATGCAGCTGACTGCAATCAGACACATGAGGATTTAAGTGGAAACAATAATACAATAACGAGACAATCAGGAAATGAACAGTTAACCACATCAGACATAACGAGAAACAGGTGAAACAGATAATACACTGACGAGACTGGAACAGGTAAGCGAAAGTAAAAACACGGACCAGACACCAAGGAAACATGGAACAAACTACAAACGCTTAGTTAGGGGAAACACGAACACGAGACGTGACAAATAAGTATTTCACCCCCTAGCAAAACAGCAAGAATTCTGGCTCCCACAGACCGGTTATGTGACCAGGAGGCACACAGATTAGTCCTCTTACTTAATTAGTAGTCCTAATTAAGTACTCGTTACCTGTATAAAAGACAACTGTCCACAGAATCAATCAATGAATCAGATTCCAACCTCTCCACAATGGGCAAGACTAAAGAATTGTCTAAGGACATCAGGGACAAAATTGTAGACCTGCACAAGACTGGAATGGGCTACAAGACCATTGGCAAGCAGCTTGGTGAGAAGGAGTCAACTGTTGGTGCGATAATTAGAAAATGGAAGAAACACCAATTGACCATCAATCTCCCTCGGTCTGGGGCTCCACGCAAGATCTCACCTCGTGGAGTGAACCTGATCATGAGAAAGGTGAGGGAACAACCCAGAACTACACGGCTGGAGCTTGTTGATGATCTCAAGGCAGCTGGGACCACAGTCACCAAGATGACCATTGGTAACACACTACGCCATAATGGATTGAAATCCTGTAGTGTCCGCAAGGTCCCCCTGCTCAAGAAGGCACATGTACAGGCCCGTCTGAAGTTTGCCAATGAGCACCTGGATGATTCAGAGGAGGCTTGGGAGAAAGTGCTGTGGTCAGATGAGACTAAAATCGAGCTCTTTGGCATCAACTCGACTCGCCGTGTTTGGAGGAAGAAAAAAGCTGCCTTGGACCCCAAGAACACCATCCCCACCGTCAAGCATGGCGGTGGAAACATTATGCTTTGGGGCTGTTTCTCTGCTAAGGGCACAGGACGACTTCACCGGATCGAGGGGAGGATGAATGGGGCCATGTACCGAAATCTTGGGTGAGAACCTCCTTCCCTCAGCCAGGACACTGAAAATGGATTTCTAAGGATTTGGAGAGGATCTGCAAAGAGTGGGCCAAAATCCCTCCTGGGATCTGCGCAAACTTGGTGACCAACTACAAGAAACGTCTGACCGCTGTGCTTGCCAACAAGGGTTTCTCCACCAAGTACTGAGTCATGTTTTGCTAGGGGGTGAAATACTTATTTTCCTCAATAAAACACAAATAAATGTTTAAAATTCATATAATGTAATTTTCTGGGATTTTTAAAAAATATTCTGTCTCTCACTGTTAAAATGAACCTACCATGAAAATTATAGACCGTTCCTTTCTTTGTAAGGGGGCAAACTCACAAAATCAGCAGGGGGTGAAATACTTATTTTCCCCACTGTATATACAAAGATTACAATTTGTATATTTAATAAAGTAGTGTTATAAGTTAAATCTACTGTTTATATAAAAGAGTTAAATTAGAAATACCTCTAGGGGTCAGTGTTGGAAGTCAGCTTGTTATAATGCCCTTTTTGTGACGACCGCGGTAAGGACCCAGACGCAGATCAGGGATTAGGCAAAAGAGTTGTTTATTCACAGGCAGGGGTCAAAACCAAGAATCAGGGAATCAGAGGTACAAAATAGCGAGGCAGAGAGAAGTAGTAATAGGGCAGTCAAAAGGTCGATACTCAGGAATCAGAAGGGCAAAAGGACAAAATCGCTGGGCAGGCTCGGGGTCGTAATCAAAGGGTAGTCTCGGGAAATGCTAATTACTCTGGCTTCGGAAAGGTAGGCTCAGGGAAATAGAATCAATACTGACCCGGGAAAGAACAAGAACACAGAACTGATATACAAGGAACGAACATGAACACTGAACTAATATACAGGCAGGGAAGGAAAACACAATAGGACTCAGGTGTGACTGGGAGGAGAGAGGGAGGGAACACAGGTGAAAACAATGGGAATCGTTAATCTAATAACGAGGGAATTCGCTAATAGAATAACGAGGGGAAACGAAAGACACGGACTGGGAATGACAGACACATAGACAATAAACGACCTGGAAGAACAGGCAGACAAGTGCATAGTTAGAAGGGGAGGAATGCATAGAGAGAATCTGCGTGCGAATGAAAGGGAAAGTGAAAAGCTAACAGGGATACGATAGCGAGAAAGACAGCGATAGTCAGAAGCGTGAGATAATTAGTGATTAGTAGTGTTAGTAACTTAATCTAAATCCCTAATGTTAGTAGATTAGTTGGTTAGTACTATATACATCTAACTAATATATACACTGTGCAATCTAGAAAGTAAGAAGGAAGAAAACGAGATAATAAGCAAAGGCGGAAAAACCAAAACATTTCCCGAAGTGCAAATGACAAAGACAAGGAGTGGATCACGCCTCACTCAGGAGCCTACAACTCGTACAGAATGCTGCTGCAAGGATCCTGACTAGAACAAAGAAATATGAGCACATTAGTCCTGTGTTAGCGTCACTTC
Source organism: Aldrovandia affinis (assembly GCA_029706075.1). Taxonomy (NCBI): domain Eukaryota; kingdom Metazoa; phylum Chordata; class Actinopteri; order Notacanthiformes; family Halosauridae; genus Aldrovandia; species Aldrovandia affinis. The sequence continues at coordinate 8,340,751 of JAINUG010000006.1, forward strand.
ACTGGCTTCCTATAAACTATCGTGTAGACTATAAGGTACTCCTCTTAACTTATAAGGTGTTGCATGGACTTGCACCCTCTTACTTGACGGATCTACTTCATCCGTACAATCCCCCGTTCACTTCGCTCACAAGATGCAGGCAACTTGGTAGTCCCTAGAATATCAAAAATACAGCAGGTGGCAGAGCTTTCTCCTATAGAGCTCCTTTACTGTGGAACAGTCTACCCATCTCTGTGAAGGAGTCAGACACGGTCTCAATTTTCAAGTCTAGGTTAAAAACGCATCTCTTTAGTCTCTCTTATAGTCATTAGGTGCAGATGTGGAGGGGGCGTAGCAATAGAGCCTTCTGGTGCAATGAGCTATCCTTACTGTCACCAATCATAAGTGATGATCCGCCCCTATCAGGACTGCTGATGATGTGGTGGGATGGTCTCTGAGTGCCCTCATGGCTGCGTGCTCCTGTGCCACTCACCTAATTAGTTATGCTGCCCTAGATTACTTCTGCTGGTGCAAAAGTGTTATCACTACTCTTCCCCCTGATCCGGCGTGATATTTATCATAGTCATAATTGCACCTTTCCTCTTTTCTCCCCGGCTTCGTGGGCACCTGCCCGGAGCTCACCTGCCCCAGAGTCAACCCCCCACCCCTGCCATGTGTTAGCTGGATGCCGCTGGCCCAGACCCTAGCTGCTGGTTCCATCCCCCGCCCTGCCCTGGTATCTGGAGGGATGAGGTCCACCCCACTCCTACACTTAGAATGCCCTTCCAGTGGTCTGTTAAGCCGCATGAGCCTCAAGGACTATTTGTGTTGTTTTTCTCTGTATCCCACAATTTTCCAGGAGTTCATCTCGACCGCCTTTTAAGGGTCAGGGAATAATTTTCAGTTTCCTACATTGGCTCCAATGGTTTTCTGGTTTTTTGATTCCCTCTGGAAAATGCCAATTGTGAAGCGCTGTGTGACAACCTGTTTGTAAATGGCGCTATACAAAAAATAAAGATTGATTGATCAGGAACAGGAACAATAACAGACGGGGAACAGAACGTGAAAGAAACATGACTCGAAGAAAGATAAATAAACAAAGTACAAAAACAAACAGAACAGACACTCAGAACATAACAGTACTCGAAGAATGATAAATAAACAAAGTACAAAAACAAACAGAACAGACACTCAGAACGTAACACTTTTATTATTTTACCCTATTGAAATTAATTGCAGGGAGTGATGTCTCTCCTATTTAACTGAATGACAAATGCCTAACCTGTGATTAAGCGGAGCTGCACCCTTGGCTGCCACCCCCTACCTGGTTTATTGTTTTAAATAAAAATCCAGGCTCAGCTCATTCTTGGTGTCTGACTTTTCTGTGGAAATGGACTTGGCTGGTATATTATTCTTGTGCATAGTACTGCCCTTTTTGGGCATGTTACATATGGTTTACATTGTTTTCATGCTCATCAAACCATTCCGTAACCACTCATGCCTTGTGCATGGGGGCACTGCCATCCTGGAAGAGGCCACTCCCATCAGGATAGAAATGCTTCATTATAGGATGAGGGTGATCACTCAGAATGGCTTTGTGTTGATGCCCTCAAAGGGGTTGATTGGACTGAAAACATCAGTTCTGAATAGGCTGATTATGACATTGTTTTAACATATCTAACCAACTCAGTATATCGGATTAAAACTGAGATTTTTGCTAAAATGCATTGCTAAGCATGTCACAAAGTATCAAATGTGTTTCTTTACTCATAAGTACAAACATTTTTACAGAGCAAGGCAGATTCAAGGTTAATGTTAGAGGTTGTAAGAAGGCACATTTTACCACTGTGATTTTTCTGTTTTGGCATACATTTTAAAATTGTGTATATATCCATGTATGGTACCAAACTATAGGGAAGGGAATTTCTCTTCAAGTCACAGACATGCCAAATAGCATAACCCAATAACAGGGTAATAATTCAATGATATTTCAAAACCAAAGTGAGGCTTTAAATACTCTTGAAAAAGTGTTTCATAGAGCTTCAAAGAACTTTCAACTTGCCCTTTCAAATCCCTTAAATTGGTGGCAGCTTAGTTGCCACCTATTTAATGGTGTAAAAATACTTTTACAGCAATGGGGGGTAGGGGGCTTTCATTCCAGTCATCAGCCATGTGTAAAAAAGCTCAGCTCATTGGCATTCCACTAGGAGACTTTTTCACAGACGAGGAAAAAAAAAAAATAATCTATTATATACAGTATATACTGTATAAAAAAAATATCATCCCCAATTTCCATTTAAAAATAAATAAATCACAGAAGCAGGCTGCAGCAGCCATACTCAACAATGCTAGGAACATCAACACTGACCCTGAAAACACTGGACTAAAATGATTGTTTCTAGTAATAATATGATTGTATTATTTTTTACATATTATAGTTAGCATACATTTCTGTACATATAAAGCATAAAATATTAAGTAGTTGTTCAACATACTCCTACTCCTCAGGGTAAATAAACACTGAGGATTAATTGCCTTTAGCTATTACACAAAGAACTGATGAGAAAAACTCAAACTGTAACAAACTGTACAGGGACAGTTGCCAGGGACAGATGTGTCTTCTGATCAACATGCTTTAACCCTCCCACTGTCTGTAGCCAGACTGATAAAACCTATTCTGGAATATTTAAATGTGTAAAATGTGACTGCAACTATTACTGTGCTTTGTAAACTTGCACAGTGTTATTTTGCCTTTGTACTGTAGTTAGCTTTCCATTGTATGTTCAGTTCAACTGGCCTGCCTGTTTCGCACCTTCAATATTCAAAAGTTGTTTCCTGCATTTTAGAGCAGCTACAGCATCTGTATATGCTTGGGCAAATCCTGAATTTAGACTATTCTGTTGTTACTCTTTCTCCTCTCTTTCCCTCTTGTCTCACATAAAGGTTAATGTCAAGACAGATGCAGCTGTCTTTTGACAGCTATATCTGTCAAAAGACCTTTGTTCAACACTGAAAAAACAGCATGCTGTCTTTTGTTTAAAACGGTTTTTAAAATCTTATTATAAAGTATACATTAGAAATTATTTCAATATTACATATTCCTTTTTTAAGTCATTCGACATTTTGGCCGATTGAACTGTGACTTGTACTGTGTGCCTTCTGCATATACTCCTCTCAAGAGAGAGCTGTTATTGTAATATTAATCCGCAGGTCATTTTTCATTCCATAAAATGAAGAATAGATGAGGAGGGGAATATTTTATCTGTCGTTCCTATACAGTCTTTTGGAACCTGTTGAAAGTCAGTGTCACTGTTCATTGAAACATCAGAATGATATATGATCCCCAAAATGCCTGGGAGATTTGTTTCTTCTAGTTTTGACATCTAGATAGGCATACCAGCTCCCATTTCACTCATAGTTGTTTGGCCCTCAGTTATATCTGAGCTTGACGTATTGCCCTAGTACAGGTGGCAGACACACCTCAAGCTTTTGGGAATGTTAATCAAATTTTATCATGGATCCTTATTTGAGTGGAGGAATCCCAAATGAGCAAATTGCACAAAGGAATAACGTGAGATATGCAACAATGGAAAAAAGCATCCTAATTAATACAGAACAACTATAATTGCACTTTATTATTATAAATAATAATGCAAAAAGTAATATCATTTAAAATGACCTACCTCAGAATTAAGACAATGTGCAAGCTGGTTGGTGTCAATAACTTTCTAAATGAAAATGACATTTTGGAAAAATTCCAGTCAGGCTTTAGGTCCGGCCACAGTACAGAGACGGCACTGGTCAAAATAATCAATGATCTCAGACTTAGTGCTGATGTCGGAAGGGTCTCGGTTCTTGTTCTGCTGGACTTGAGCGCTGCCTTTGATACTCTTGATCACAGTATACTACTGAATCGACTGGAAAACTGGGTTGGTTTATCCGATTGTGCTCTAAATTGGTTTCGAACGTATCTCACACAAAGACAATTTTATGTTAGTCTCGGAGCTCACACATCAGAGATATACGACATGGCTTTTTGGGTTGCACAAGGAAGCTGTCTTGGCCCTCTGCTTTTTTCATTGTACATGTTACCGTTAGGTCACATAATTAGAGATCATAACGTCGACTTTCACAGTTACGCTGACGACACACAATTATACATCGCAATGGAGCCAAATGACTCAGTTGCTTTGTGCTCCTTGACTGCCTGTCTGTCTGCCGTAGAACAATGGATGAGTAAAAACGTTTTAAAACTTAATGAGGACAAAACGGAAGTTTTATTACTTGGCCCAAAAGACAAAAGGGAAGTAGTTTTTAATAACTTGCGGAGCAATACGCTGCCTAGTTCTCTGGGGAAATTGACTTCTTGGATCAAACCTGAAGTCACAAGTCTTGGTGTTGTCCTAGACTCAGATTTAAGTTTCAAGTCCCAAATCAACAAGGTGACGAAAACATCATTTTTCCATCTTAAAAATATAGCAAAAGTTCGACAATTTATTAAACAACAAGATGCTGAAAAATTGATTCACGCCTTTGTTTTGTCAAGGTTGGACTATTGCAACTCTGTCTATTCTGGTTGCCCAAAAAACGCTTTAAGGAGCCTCCAGCTCGTTCAAAATGCGGCAGCCAGAATCCTCACTAGAATGAGACGCACCGAGCACATTACCCCTATTTTATTTACTCTGCATTGGCTTCCTATTGAGGCTAGAATTGATTTTAAAATTTTATTTTTAACTTTTAAAGCCCTACACGGACTGGCGCCGGGGTATTTGTCCGATGCGCTTCGGCCATATATTCCGGCGCGTGCCCTCCGGTCGCAGGATGCGGGGTTATTAGTTGTCCCGCCCGTGGCCAAAAAAACGGTTGGAGGTAGGGCTTTCTATTTTAGAGCTCCTTTTCTATGGAATAGCCTCCCCATCTCTATTAGGGAGGCTGATTCCACTAATTTTTTAAAATCCAGACTCAAAACATACTTATTCACTAAATTCTATGGCTGAGTTTGGTGTACATATGCGCACGCACACACATACATACACATACAGTTTTTAAAATTATATTAATTTGAATAAATTTTAGTTTTGCTTTGTTTTCAGTTTTTCTTTTCTTTTTATTTTCTGTTAAGTACTTTGAGATCACTCTGTGATGAAAAGTGCTATATAAATGAGGGTTATTATTATTATTAATAAATATCAGATATGTGTAAAAATGACAGATGAAAGATAATGAGATAATGATGATGTTTGTGACGCTGTGACCTCCTACTGAAATGTTCTTCCCCCGCCCCCCTGCTCACTAATAACTGTTTTGTGGAGTTTTAAATGCTCAGGTACCATATGTCCATATGTCATGTCCAAATAAGTACATATAATGTGGGTAGTGGCGTGTCTATTTCAGTCCCTCTTGTCAGCCTGAACTGTGGATTTGTTTGCCCATCTACTCGTCTGAGATAAAGCAAAAAAAAAAAAAAGGCGAATAACATTGCAACACATTGAAGGGGGTTGCACCAAACATATTTAATCAACTGCAGGCATTAACATGTAAACCAGGTCCATATTTTACAATGTAAAGGACAGCTGGTTTCTGTCACTCTAATCAGTATTTACAACAGCAGGGTGGAAAGGCTCCAGCATATAGTGCGGTTTGAACACTTCAATGCTCATTACACATAATTGGCATAACCACTGTAACATGTAGAAATCAATCAATCACTTATGCAATCAATGAATCTGTTCTTTACAGATCTCCACTTACTGCAAAAACCATCTCAAAGCCTTTCACAAAGTGGAAACAGCAGGAGAAAATATATTGGAGAGAAAAAGGGAGAAGAGCTGACAGTGTAAGAAGAGGGGAATTAATACAAATATGTAATCTATCCCCTGGATCTTGGTGAAATAAACTCTGACATGATGCTAAGAAGTGGATAGCACTGTTGCCTCACAGAATCTAATTTCTGTGCAGAGTTTGCAAACAGTCCATGCACGTTAGGCTAATTGGAGAGTCTAAATCCCGTAGGTATCTTGAGTGTGTGAGTTAATAAACTCCAGGGTGTATTCCTGCCTCTCGCCCGGATGATGCTAATCTATAACTGATAATGGATGGATGGATGGATGGATGATGCTAATCTATAACTGAATTGTTTCTATAACAAAACGAATCTTGTTCTTCACAATGTACTTGTTAAGATCAACTCATGTACCTCGTGTACCTTGCAATCCTACAATGTTTGATATTAGAAAATAATAACCTCAAAAATGCACTCACAAATAACCAGTAAATTAAAAGATTAATCAATAAATAAATAAACACGGACAAGTAAAATGTTAAAACAACAGAAGGCCTTTGAAAAGCTTCATATTCATATCCTGCTGTAGACAATTGAAAAGAAAATACTTTCTGTTTGTTTGTCAGCCCTGTATGTATGATAAAAATGTAATTCAACATGAACATGTTTATGATGAGTCGAGTCTCAACAAAGTGCTACACAAAATTATAGTTCAGAATGAGAATTTTCAGCTTTAAGTGAAAAAGAATGATATGTAATTTCCAAATACACGTGAACGGAAAGGAGGCAATTCGATTTTTCAAAGTAAGAGGGGATTTTTGTATATTGGCCTATTCAGAGTGGTAGGTGGATGTGATGTTTACCAAATGTGAGAACAATGATGTTTGAGTGTGTATGTGTGTGCATTTGTGTGCGTGTGTTTGTGAGAGTGTATGTGTAGGTGTGTTTGTGTGTGTGTCTGTGCATACGTGTGTCTGTGTGTGCCAATGTATTTATGAGGAACCAAACAAATCTTGATTTTTATTTCATTTGGTGAAACTACTTCAATCAAAATATAATTATTCCAGTTTTAAAATATTACTGACAGCATTTCTTTTCAAATGTAAGCATACCCTTATTTTAAAGCCCACGGTTAAAACGCTGTATAACACCAGTCTCAATAGGTGCAAAAGAAAAGGAGAAATGCATTTCTCTGTAAATAAAAAAAAGGTGTTTCCATTTCACTGAATACCTGTCACTGCATACAGATAGCAGAAAGGTCTGTCCCAGCATACTGATGAAATAACCTCAATACTGTACGTATATAGACAGCCAGCCCATGCCCGGGTAATGTCTCATACTTTGGTTGATGAAAGGGGTCTAGTCTGCAAGCAAGTTCATTTGCTGTATACAGCTGGATATTTACTGGAGGATTTGTGGCAAAGATACAGATACAGATACGAACCCACAAACAGGTTTTGTTTAGCAGTTACTATGGACTCAAATACAATAAAGAAGTGGTGAAATGCAAACAACAAACGGAATTGCAACTCTCTGCGTTGGACTGCTCAGCGGCCTTGTAATGCTCACTCCAAAAATGTGTGGTGCCATATCCCAGAGCAGAGAAACCAATGCACACCAATTTGCATTCAATTCAGAGACAACCTTAACCCTTGTATTATGTTGAACAAACATTAATTAGCCATATCCACAATTGAGGTATGTTTCTCACATTCTGAAACGTAACTAACCTGGTCTAGCTATGTCCTACTAACTTAAACAATGCCACTCTATTATAACGAAGTGACAACAAACTGATCTGCATGTGAGAGTGATTTTTGGGCGTGTTCATGATAGTAGCGAGCCAGCATCAGCAACAGTTTGAACAACAACAAGCATTTGCAAGCAAGCCAAAGCATATGTTGATAATTCTAAATGCTAGCTAGCTAAATATCATGTGGTATAACTAAGTGATCTCCCATACTGAACATTGGATGATTGTTGATTATTGGATGAAGTATGCCTGTAGTGAATATGGATAATGGAGTGAGAAATTGCTTCCCCATGAATTTGCACAAGACACATTTTTAAATGAACTGCACCTGGAAGTTGCGTTCTACCATGCCATATGATTGTACAGAGAGAAAGAGACAGAGAGAGAGAGTGTGTGTGAAAGAACCAGACCAAACGTTAATGTGCAGGGGAAGCAGAATTCCCGGTCGTGTGAGCCCTTATTTTAATTATTTTAATGTGGACAATAACTGTTTTATTTTGCTTCTGTGATAACGTTTGGTCTATATAATAGAGGTTGAGCAAGTTCTCCCTTAGGCTACCCTTGACAATCATTTTAGTTAGTCCCTTTGTCAGGATATTGGGGAGTTTTTACTATATGCTGTCTCTCGTAGTGGAGTATGCTGGGTTTAATCACTTCAACATGTATGACTGTGTAGTGCTACATCTGGTGTGGATTATACTGATGTGAATTTGATTCACTGGTGTGAATTTACATAATTTACAAATACACTACATATTTAAATAAAACTTTAATCCCAGTGAATTGTGGTTGATCTACCCCCACAAAGGTGGTGGCAGTGCCTGCTACCCTTAAATCCAGTAAGCATCACACACCTATTAGCTAATTAGCTAACACTAGTAGCTTGCTACTTTAGCAAGTCTACCACCATCAGATTAAACCTGGGGTAGCTAATGTTAAATTAAGAGTTTGTAGCTAAGACTTTGATAAAGTTACATAACGTTAAGTAACATATTGCCCATACCTGTTGAAAGCTGAGAACAGTCTTGGATTAAACTGTATATAGCACCATCATTTCTCACAAACTGATGGCCAGGGAATACACCACTATGATTCATAATGACTTCTTGAGCTCTATGAGGTTTATGTTTTGTTCCATCAGTATCAACCACAATAACAACAGCTGACAGATTAATTATTTAGACAATATGAAGACCGTGAATCTTCCATGTTTCAGGTTCTTCAAAAAATAGCTATTGGATTTGTATGTACATGTCTGTCTCAGAGGTTAATTACAGCAAAATAATGGCCATGTACATGAATATTAGTTCTCAAACTACACTGTTCTCTCCTCTCATGTGCCTGTGTATCTAATGCCTGGACATGACCCACTGAACTACTTTGCCCAACTGTTCTTTAATACCAAACCAGGTCAATATGAGATGAATTGTGATCATTCTCATGACTGCCTTAATGGTTATTGTTTAATTGATTCTATTTTACTTGTAAAAAGTGAATTGCAACTTTCAGAATTCTCTAGGCTTTTGAAATGGAATAACTGATATGTATGATAATTTGACATGTGACACATTGCTGACAAGACATGTTCAGATGTATCAGGAATCAGTACAGTTTCTATCTGTTAAATATATTTGTATTACTACATTACATCACACACAACTGTAATGATATACTGTACTGTATATACAATATCCTGCAAATTATTTACATCCTCGATCGTGAGTAAAGAAGGCTGTATAAAATAAACAAGACAGGTAATGAGCTATATTGTATGCTCAAAATAACAAGATCTTTATTGTATTCATATATAATAATATATCAGTTTTTATAAGGAAAAATATGAATCGGGTTTGTATTTGGGGTTAGTGACTAAGAGTGAAAATAATATAACATTTGCAATCTAGTGATTTTAATATTGCAGGTAACTACCTCCTGCTGAAGCAATGCCAACACCAGCTGACATGCTGAGTGTCATTGAAATATTAGTGTTTTTATTTTATTCACGTGTTCTTGAACCACAAGCACAATCTTCTGTTTGGTTTCTGTTGTGGAGAAGAGAACTGTAAAATGTGTCTAAACGGATTGTATTTATTTTCTATCATTTACAATTCACTGAATGCATGCAATTGACAAGACCTATGTTGCAGAAACCAAAATATTGCAAAATAACAATGACTTGTTTGTGATTTCAGGCTGGCTTGAGTGGGCTTGCAGTCAGTGCATGATTGTTGCCAAACCCAAGAATGATTCCTGGTTGCTTTGAGCACTGCCATAAATCATCCAGGAAAAAAAGTTCTGCAAGGTAATAGCTAAAAGGAATTGGAGGAATTTCATTTCACTCTAAACAGTCTTGTGGGTCCATAACATGCTGCTAATATAACTCACTGCTTCCATCCTACAAAATGCATTATGTTGGGCAGGCAAGATCTGAAACCTCTGCTTGTTTTCCTTCTGGTCTAATTCATAGAGGTTGCATTCATAATTGTTAAACCCTAAATTGCACATCATAGAGATGTGTCCAGGGCTGGATCTAGGCATAGGCAAACTAGATACATGCCAAGTGTCTAATTGCCACAGGGGGCCCCAGACAAAGGGATTAAAATATCTATATATATTTTTTAATTGAAATATTATTAAAGTATTTTCAGATAAATACTCCAATCTAAAACTTTTCAATATATATTTTTTGAAAGTCATACTATATGTAAGCACCTTGCAATTTGGGTGAAAAGTCTTGTTTCAGTGCAGATCATGCTTGCTATGTTAGCAGTGATCTTTTAGGAATGGTTTCGGGTGCAGCAAAACAATGCAAAAAAAAAGGTTTGTAGTCCATCCATTTAATTGTGTGTATACAAGTACCTATGTTGTAACAAGGTGCAATAGGCACCCCTTTTATTTGAAGAAAAGATACTAATAGACAAAGAAATACTGAAAAATATTGTACACAAATATTAAATTGTAAAAATCCAAGACAAATTGTGGTGTCTGTTGGGGCGAGATCAGTCATAGAACCCCCAAGCCCCAGGAGGTCACGACACTCACAGACTTTGCAGAGGGCTTTAAGTTAAATAACCGGAGGAGGCAGTAATACAAACAAAATGATAGTTTATTAACCAAATCTTCACAAACATAAAAGCAAAGGGCGGGGTATTCGGGGAATCCAAAACACAAAGTCCACAATCCTTACTCATCCTTACTTACCTCCCCCAACACTCTCCCCAACACTCTCCCCAACCACCAACCTACTACTTCCAAGTGTAAAACAAACAAGTCCCTTAAATAAGCCTCCGAATGGCCTTCATCTGTCTGTAGTCCCAATCGCTTGACTTCGTTAAGGTGTGGGACTATGGGCTGCTGGGAAATTATGTATTTTCCTCTCCAGTGGCTCCCAAGAATTAAAGGGCCCGGCAGCCATTTTCTTGTCCTGCCCCTTGGGATGGCATAACATTTAAATCAAACAATAAATTAAAGTAAATAAATATGAATGCCTTTTAAAAGGAGCAAAAATAAGGAGGTGCTGTCTAAGACAATAAATAAGAACACTGAAACATATTGCACACTCATTTAAAAATTGAAGTTGTACACAAATAAAACTAAATTGAACACTGCAGAGTTGCACCTTTTGAATACTGGCTGAGTCTGGCTCAATGTGGCTGAAAGTTCACTATGCAGAAACCAGACTTAAGATAGCTTCTGCTGTTTTGCTGCTAGTTTAGCTGGAATATATGCATTTAACTAGCTAGTAGGAAGCTCATAATGATGCAGTATAGCGCTATTATTACCCCCAAAAATTCACAGAAAATGTTCATGATGATAGTCAAAAAAGGCGTTTTTTAGTGAAAGTCCAGCGTCATTATAACCAGTGTAATGTTAGCTAAATGCTTGCTTAACTTTAGTATAGCAATTGATGCAATACCTAGCTAGCACGATTATTTACTAGACTACTTCAAAATGTAACATAATGGTCATGATGAGATGACATAACACATACCTTTATCTTTGGCCCGTTTCGCCTCATCTTCTTTTCTTGAAATCTCGAAGGCTTTGATCTTTCCATTTTGGCAACGTACCTCAATGTATGTGTGACACGATTGTTGTGACTAAATGTTTGCCCATCAATGCAGGGTCAAGAGACTAAACCATTTCACCTTGGTGGTGTACAGACTCGTTTTCATTATCATTATATTTTAAACCAGGCAAAATTGCAGCTGTTTATCAGTAGCTATTGAGATATTATTTCCATTTGCTTGTGTGGGGCGCATTTGGTTGCAATGTTATTTTACGATTTTAAAGATTGACTTGTACTGTACAGTGTGAGTTTGAGAGGCACTATTGACCTCCACCCCTCCCCCACTTCGGGCTTCTAGCAGGTGAGGACTAGGAGACTTCATAGGCTGACAGAGAGCAGAAGCAGTGTGACGAAAAAGTAACATCATGCCTGCCCGATGCTAGCATAGCGCTGTAGCGCAGAGCTGAGTGCAGATGAGTGAGACTGAAGTGAGCCCGCGTCTGTGTCTCTGAGAGATGTGCGCGTGCGCCTATGTCGCCTATGCCAGGATCCACCACTGGCAACAGAACTCTTTCAATAGCTGTGCTAGAATGGTTTCAGATACTTAAACCCAGCTATTATTTTTCCATGCGCATGACCTTGACTGAAAACAAAAATCATTGACAAATATAATTTCCCCATTTGGATTTCCATTAAAATGATCAAATTAGTTCTGTAAGAAGCATTTTAAGTCTGTCATAAAAATATCATATTGTGACAGCAAGACAGCAAGACGTGCCAGAATTGACACAAGCAAAGTTTTAGTTATATAATTCTCATAAATATATAAACAAAAACAAACATAAAACCCTTACAATATTTAAAATGCTACTCGTTCCATTGGTCTTACAATTGTTACAATTACAATTGTTTACAGATACTGCTACTTACTTACTATGCAGGTACACACACACACCTTTCCGGTATACTTTTTGTGTTTGTTCAACTGTTTCAAACACCAGAATGGTGTTGTCTCAAAGCTACAAGTTTCCCACGTCTACTCAAAAATCACTCAAATTAAAAGTGAATACTTTGCATTTTCTCTAAAGTATTGGAAAGTAAAACAACAATCACATTGACTAATGAGAGCAAACAGTATAACATATTAAACCAAGTGCTAACAGAAGATTACACATATGGTTGGACAGAACAAGATTTACAAGGCTGTAAAATCCTTGTTAAGCTCAGACTGATGTTCCATACACTAATTTAGGAAATGAAGCCACATAAGCCACTGGAAGAGTATCCCACCTGGATAAGGCTAGCTCAAAGCAAGGAGATTCTTTGTGGCTCAGAATGTGCTTTGCAGCTAAGACTAATTGCAAACAAGAATTATATCTGATCTTTTAAACAGCCTCAAATTACATTAGGAAAAAAATGTGAGTAGGTTCTACTGGGATCTGTAATCGATCTGCTTTTTGGCACAGTGACTCAGTGGCACGGAAAGAGCTCCCGGGGCTGGCTTTCATTGCTAAAGAGGAATGCATCATGGTCACTTTCGCAATGGTCAGCATTCAACACAAGGGAAGCATGTGAATGGTTAAAGTTAACGGGCAGTACAGTCATCATCTGCATGGAAATGTCAGAGCCAGATGAGAGCCCAACAAGTCCTTAGAGAATGAGATCGCTGAGTGATTCACCCCTTCACCCTGCATCCTTATGCACTGCCCACACTGCCCAGTTGATTGTCACACAACGGGAGCAACAGCAGCAATGTTTTTCTTAAAATGATACAGTGGATATAGAGAGGGCTCTCTGGAGGTACTGGGGAATTCTGTACATGTAAATCATGTTTTTTTGGTCATTTCACATGTCATTCACATGCATACCACACATTTCAACATGAATTGTCACATGCATATATCACATTTACTTCACTGGTATTCATATGTGATCACATGATATTAATGTGACATTTGTGTGACTATTTTATAAGAGAGTCAAAGTGTAGTAATGAAGCTGTGTCTTATGGGCAATGGCTTTTGGCCATTAATGGGCAGGGACTTTTCCGACTGGCAGTCCAAAGAGCTTATGCTTGTTCCTCATATGCTAGTAGACAGCAATGAGTCTAAAATGAACTGTTTAACTCTGGGTTCTGCTCAGTGGACTGTGCCCTATGCAACTGGGGAATTCAGATTGTGATATAGGTGCCTGAGTTTTACATTTGTGCATATTTGTTGCATACGCAGGCAAATTTTCCCTTGCAAGAGTAATTTCACCCTCATTATAAAATAAACAACACCACAAACAAATTATAATCCATTGGTATTTGCATATTTTATTTCTCTTTTTGAAGTATTTGAAGAGCGCAAATGTTTTTGATTTAATGGACAGGCAATCTGGTTGTGGTTTAACAGATTGCCTAATGGGTGCTCAATTCTTGTGAGATGTAAATGTAAATAGTTATGCAAATAATGGAAAAATATGCTAAATTATTGTGCAGTAACCTGTTTTATTGACAGTGGCTCCACATCCAGCTTGACGTGAGTGGCACTGTGATGACCACTCTTGAATCTTACACAGTTCTGTCAAGCGCTATAAAATCCAAACATATAATACCCTCCATAATGGCATATCAGTATGGGGTGCCTTTGGTACTTCATAACTTCCAAAAATATTTGTTTATATTTTCAATTTCTTTGAACATCCATTATATTAAGTGGACTGTAGCCTACCCAAAAATAATTTATGTCAAGCTTAAGCACTTTTTATCAAGTGGCAGTGTAGTGTAATGGTTAGGGAGCTGGGCTTAGAGGTTGCAGGTTCAATCCCCAGGTGGGGCACTGCTGTTGTACCCTTGAGCAAGGTACTTAACCTGAATTGCTTCAGTAAAATATCCAGCTGTATAAATGGATTGTATGTAAAGAAATGTAAACTGTGTAAGTCGCTCTGGATAAGAGCGTCTGCTAAATGCTTAAAATGTAATGTAATGTAATGTAAGCTACAAGCAGACAATTTGTGAATCAACCACAAGATATGTCAACCCTGTCATGGACAAATACAAAAGAGATTAATGATAGTTCCATTGCATTGTGGTCATATAATTTACATTTTCAGAGAGATATTGTGTCCCTTTCTGACTAATAATTCTTAGTTCATGTCAAAAATCTTTTTGAATGAATGAATTTACTGTAAAATAGGTGTTTTTTCAATCAAATCCATGACAGTTACACTTTCTCTTCTAAACAAAATCTAACAGCAAAGATATTTGATAAAATATTCTAATAATGCTATTTGCCCCCTCCTGTTTAAAACATGAAGATGACAGGGTGGACCTGGGCATGACAGGGTGGACAAAGGCATGACTCGGTGCTGTAGAAGAGGACACATCATTGTGAAACATGAGGAAACACTTTAGCATTATGATGAACGGTATTTAATGAAAACATTTTACTATCAATTAAATGAACAAATGAGAAAATAATTAAGAACACTCATTTAATCTGATCATAAGCATTGACTGTTGAACGCGAAGATTTGGATGCAGTTTCTTTCTTGGACCTATGGTACCTCTTCCTGTATTTTTCAGTTTTCCTTTTCTCTTTTGCTAGCTATGCCCTCAATTTTTCAATCTCATTTTTTGTTTTTTTTTGTTTGCTCTCCTTTGACTGCGTTCTGCTTGGCACCGTTGCCTAAAACACAAAGTATTTATGTTAGGGTTTTTCGTAAGAGTTACAGCTTAGTGGAAGTTAATTGTCAGAATATCATTATGTGGGGAAATAAACAGTTGGAAAATGTTCTTCAGATAAATCTCAAAATGCTTTCAATATCCAAGCTACCATGTTGTAACCTGGAGGGCCCTGGCTCAGGCTGATTTTCAGGAGTTGTAGGTGGTGTTTCTGACTATAGCAAAGCACTAGCCCTGGCTTTGGCCCTGGTTAACTTTTTTGCCTCTTCCCATTTCTTTCTTTTGGCACGCTACTCTCTCTCACTAAGCTCATTAATGACCTTCTTCTTTTCAATCTGCCTGTCTGCCTTTCATTTCTCAAGATACTTTCTTCTTCTTTCGGGGTGGGCATCAAGACGTTCCCTATACCTCCTTGCTATCTCAGCAGGAGTCATTCCTTGAAAAATACATTTTAGTTTTTAAATATAATAATAGTTTCATGACAATTCAACACAGTGTGTATGTAGCTGTAAAAAAATGCATGGATGTGTAAATGCTATATGGGGTTGCTGCAGCCCTGCAGCACAGACAGCTCTAGAGGACCCAGGCAGATACAGGCCCACAGCTATGAGACCCTGATGAAACGTTATCAAAACATTATAATAATAACCATATTTACAGACAGTGTTGAAACATTACACATTGCTATCAATAACCATGTTTATCAGATGGTGACATACTGGTCAAAAGTTTTAGAACACCCCCTTTTTCCAGTTTTTACTGAAATTTAAGCAGTTCAAGTCCAATGAATAGCCTGAAGTGGTACAAAGGTAAGCGGTAAACTGCCAGAGGTTTTAAAGGTTTAGGTTACCAAAAACTGACAAATAATGTAAATTTCTGAGTTATAAAAAAAGGCCCTTGTCAGGGAACAAGTAATGGGTTAACATGTGTTAACAGTCACTCTGTGCAAGTTGCCGACTCTGGATCCAGCAAAAGAGCCCCAGACCATCATGCTTCCTCCTCCATGTTTGACAGTTGGTGTCACACACTGAGGAACCATCCTTTCGCCTACTTGATGGCCTACAAAAACCTTTCAAAATGTAAAGATTTCAAATTTTGATGAGACCAGTCTTCAGTAGTCCACTGGCGGTGCTTCATGGCCCAGGCAAGCCTCTTTTTCTTATTTTGCCATCTTAGCAATGGATTTCTTACTGCCACTTGACCTGTCAAACCTGCAGCTCAAAGTCTTCTCTTCACAGTTGAAACTGAGACTTCCTTACTTCGACCAGTGTTAAGCTGTGCTTGAAGCTGTTGTCCTGTGAGCCGCCTATCACACAAGCTGTTGACTCTCAGAAACTTGTCTTCTGATTTTGTTGTGGCTTTGGGTCTGCCAGACCTCTTCCTGTCAGAGTTTCCTCCAGTTTCCAAGTGCCTTTTGATGGTGTAGGAAACTACTCACTGCCAAAATATTGACATTATTTTTCAGTTTTTGGTAACCTAAACTTTTTATTTTAACCTCTGGCAGTTTACCACTTACCTTCGTACCATTTCAGGTTATTCACTGTACTTGAAGTGCTTAAATTTCAGTAAAAACTGGAAAATTAGTGTGTTCTAAAACTTTTGACCGGTAGCGTATATAATATATTTATTTATTATATTTTTGTAAGAAACTATACATATGTCCACCCTGTCAGGTAAGGATGTCTGACAGGGTGGACAATGACAGGGTGGACATTTTTAGCTAAAGTTAGCTCAAATTAGCATCTATTGTTGACCTTTAGTTAGCAAAGATTTGAATTGTTGAAGCTGACCTTGAACTGTTTCACAAACATATTTGAATATTCTGAAATTGTATTCATTAACTGAAGTTTTCACCCTGACAGGGTTGACAAGTTAAGCTTGACCACATCCAACTACAAACACAATATGTTGAAAATTAGGAAATATAAGTGTAGATACTTACTGCATTTGGAAAAGTTGTTTTCCCTCCACTGAAGAAATACAATGTGGTGGCTGTGATGTCACTGGATTAAAGGGAGGGTTCTTAAAGGGGGAGTTTACCCCATCATGACAGGGTGGACAGCGATTTCACAGACACATGCAAAATGTTTAATATCATTATGAAAAATGCAACATAAATGATCTAAAAGACTTGAATTGGGAAATAACTTATTTATAACTATAAGAAAATATGGAAGGTCTTTTAATTTTTTGCTATTTAATCACTTATTAAACTAATTGAAGTTGACTGGGTAGGTGCTGGGACATGTCAAAATCCCCTACACCCAATCAAAGAAAATGGTACAAAATGTATAAAATGCATTTTAAGGCACATATCATTATACTGATATATTCATAAATGTTTACCCATTTATTATACAACTTGAGAAATTATTTGTTTTGCAATATTTTCATGAAACTTGAGTGATTATATTGAAGACACCAAAGGCACCTTATACTGATAATGACCCATTTATTACCGCCATTTCCCTCAGTAACAGTCCACCACACATGTACATATACACATGCACACACACACACACACACACACAACATGCACACACACATACACACACAGGCATGCAAATGTAGCAGTTTCTTGTCAAATGTCATCTTCCAAACATACATATTATATGTTATGGCAAAACATTGTGAACCACTCGTGCTATACTAGGGCTTTGATCGGGCACACAATGAGGGGTGTGATCATTTTGTACAGAGGCAGCATACTGGCTCCATCCAGAATTGGAGCATGACCATCTGTTATCGCTTTCATCAAAACAATGAGCATAGTCGAGCAACGCCTCTGTGATTCTCGTCACAGGACCTGCGACAGCACCGATAGGGGTGAGCTGGTTAACCCTTTGCAGGGGTGTCAGAAACTAGCACTTGCCTCTTCTTTCCAGTGGGGAAATGCCACACCTTGCTCGTGAGCCTGGGACAGGTATGAGGCTGTGCCAGAAAAGACTGCAAGAGTGTGACTGGCTTCTTCGTACCCAATACTGAGTTCCGTTGTTGCCCCACCTGCCACTGTGCTGTTTGGCATTCAAGCATTGAGACCCACAATGAGCCCAGTTACTGTAGGTGACTTTGGCCAGAGCAGAAACAAGGTGCAAATTAAAAAACAGAACCCAGAGCTGTGTGAAACGTGTCAAAACATGACACTGATGGATAGTGCTGAGAAACTGAATTTGTATGTACTGTATGTCCCATCAGGCGCTCTGACATTTATTGACCTGACCAGGAATTCGGTTAAACAATGATAAGGTAGAAATAAGGAAGATAGATTATTGACAGACTGCAATATTCTGTTATTAAGAGAGTAAATGTATATGTATGGTCTTGATTACTTGAAACTATGATCTGTTGATTCATTAAAAAATGAAATCCTACAACAATGCCAGTGTTCTCCATTTGATACTGCTCAGGGGAGTTATTTCATAGCAATATTCACCCGAGTTGCACTAGAGGTATGACTGAGGGTTCATTTTCCGTAGAGAGATGGTGGATTGCACAGCAGTCTGCTGCTCTTGCTGTTTCTAAGAGAGACATTTTGCAGTAACCTGACAAGGAGATGTGAAAATTATGCTGCGTGAAAAGATCATCCTTCTGATGCGATCTGCATGCTGGCAGGCATTTGCTCAGCCACGTTAGGCAAGACCTGCAGCTCCAGACTGTCACTGCCCTTGGTACCCTTTCCCCTTTTTACTCCTTCGAGTCCTCCATTGACCCTAACCTGTGACCTCTCAATACCCAGTACCCTTCGACCTCTCACTCATCTAATATCTTTATGCAGAATTCAATACAGAATAAATAATATCCTTTGCTCCATTGTTTTCCCTTATGGACAAAAAAAATAATTTTGATGAATGAATTATTGGAGGGGACAATCAAACTATTCTCAGGATAGTGGGGGGACTCGTCCCAATGACACATTACACCCTAGCAAGGGTGTGAATAATTTTGGAGGGTACTGTAGATCATGTGATCACATGTGAATACCTTTGAAGTGACGACATTTGATATACATGCAGGGCAACCAGATGTCCCGCATTGTGAGGGGCAGTCCTGCATTTTGACTTGTTGCGTCCCACAATGAAGGACGCTGGCCTGCATTTCAATACTCCTCGGCCAAACAATTTCATCGCACCCAATGACGAAAGACTTCAGACATTCAATCCATTCAAGCTTAACAAAAGGAGAATAAGGGGGGTGTGATTGAGGTTTTTTAATTCATAAAAGAGATTAATAAAAAGTTCAGTTAGCAGAACAAGAGCATGCAGGTAGAAATTAGTTAAACGTACATTTGGAACTGATATCAGGAAGTATTTTTTTTTACATAGGGAGTTGTCAATGCATGGAGGTCAGGTCATGCAGTAGAGGCAAAGGCACTTGGGGTATTCAAGATTTTTCTCACTTCGTCATTTAGATTGTTACCACATTTTAATGAAAGTACAAATTTTAATGGATATCTAATATGGATAAGGGTTTATACCATTGGCACTCTTTAATGATAATTCTTATCCCTGCAAGTGTACCTTCAGATGAAGATTATGTGTTTGGGAAAAACTGCACTGGTTCCAACTTACATTGGCAGAGCATGCTATGTGTGTGTGTGTCGACTTGCGTTGGCAATGACTAATCTGCATTGGCCAACACATTGTACCAGGGCACATTTTAACAGAAGTTGGAACACTTTAGAGAACACTCTACATAACACTGGACCAATTTATATTCAACCAGTCTCTGCTTTTCCCCCATTTTAGTAGCCAATTATACCCTATTCCCTCTCATATTGTGAACTTACTGCCATAGTCCTGAGATGGGCAGTGACAAAGGTAATCTACCGTCTCCTCTGACCCGGAACTCGCCAAGCCGTTAAATTTAAATCCAGTAGACATAGAAACACTCTTATATGCAGTGAGCTCATATTGGCTTCCCTCCCCCCTCGCTGGGGTGGATAGCCAATTGCCACCCCCTAGTGGCACTCCGGGCCAGAGCCGAACTGGCACGGCCAGTGTAATCGAACCCCGGTCGCAGTGGGCAGCATGTGTTCTGGTCGGACGCTCTTACCGCTAAGCCAATCGGGAGGCCAAGAGTTTAATCTTTCTTGATTTTATCACGACTTCTGACATGATATCGGCAACATTTTACATTTACATTTTAAGCATTTAGCAGACGCTCTTATCCAGAGTGACTTACAAGATGTGCATTAATACAAGGTAAGAACAATCATAGTTAGCGCACAAGATCAGTGCAGTAAAGCAGCAATAGACCTCATTGCAGGCGTCTGCGTATCATACCTGTAACACTGGGAAAGAAAAGGTTAGTGGGTTTATTTTTTTTAAAATTATTATTATTATTATTATTTTTTAAACAGTGTAGAACAAGTAAACAGTGGTGACGACAGATTGACTAGATGGACAGTGTTCACTGGTAGTGGAGTCTGAAGAGGTGGGTTTTGAGTCTCTTGCGGAAGATTGGAAGTGATTCCGCAGTCCTGACCGATTGCGGGAGGTCGTTCCACCAACGAGGGACCAGGACACAGAAGAGGCGAGACTGCGAGGAGCGGCTGCCAGGCGCCCGGAGGGATGGGGCAGTCAGTTTGCCAGCGGAGGCAGAGCGGGGGGGTCTGGGCGGGGTGTAGGGAGTGATGAGTGACTGGAGGTATGGGGGAGCAGTACCTCTGGCCGCTTGAAAAGCAAGCACCAGTGACTTGAATCTGATGCGTGCTGCGATGGGGAACCAGTGCAGAGAGGAGAGTAGAGGGGTGACGTGGGTGAACTTCGGCTGGCAACCAGAGCATGCCAGAGTTTCTGGATACCCTGGACATTAATATTCCTGCCATTAGCATCTTTTACCCATAAATATCACATGTATCATGTATCATGTGTCCAAATTCAGATGTGCTTAAATATGCCAAAATGTTCATGACCACATCCACAAATGAATATCAGCAAACCTTTGTACTATGTATGAGGAGTTATTAATAAAAGTTCCTATCAATGTTTCTAGCACGGGGTGACCCCTTCCACTTTATGAACATTTTAAGATTGATGAACATTTGTTACCATGACAACCTCTATTACCATTGGAAGTTTATTTGTATGTCTTAATAGTGATTCATAAGATAAATACACAGCAGCAAAATTACCATCTGCTCCTCTATGCTCAAAGACAGGTGGGGTTTTACTGCCATTCAATGACAAAATGTATACTTTTGTGCAGCTGGATTGAAACGTTGTGAATAGATTGCAGCATGCTTTGAAGTACAGTATCTGTATAGTTGTTGTTTTTACTGGTGAGCAATTATGACACTCAAATTGGTATTTGCAAGTAAGATGCAATGGAACATCAGTTTAAAAACAGAGACTGCTGTACATATTTTATAAATAAGTTGCATGAGTTTGCTACCACCTCCTCTCTTAAAATATTAATTAATTAAGTTAAGTTTTGCCTTTCTCTGATGCCCTTTTATGATTTTATCGTCAAATCCATTATACGTACCAGTGAAGTTTCTGCAGCCAGTGTGTAATACAGTATGGATCCTCAAAATTACATACAAAATTACAATGCTTGTCCTTACCTGCATGTTAAAGGACCAAGAAGAATATGGCAACAATAAGCTGACACCATTACAACAATCATTCAGATGCTATGTTTCTGAATATTTAAAAAAATGCTGAGAAATTTATCAAAAATGCAGACGGTGGGACTTCCAATAGCGTATTGGTCTAACGAGCGTGAGCTGCCTATCACGGTTGCAGTTTGGTTGGCCACTAACTTGGGAGAGAAAAAAAATGCAGACAGTGACAACCCAAATGATGTATTAAAAATATCCATGTGAGAATATTTTTCAGGTTTGGCTAATTAGTTTAGAGAAACAAACTAATTGTAAAGAAAGAGTCAAAATTGCTTGAGGTGAATAGTTAATATAAACCACATATTGTTTCTTTACTCTATTAAATGTCTCCATCTACTATTCTAATAGTTTCCCAGTTATTGCATGCTTTGTGATCACAAACAGTAGAGTGATACATTAAAGCAATAGAATACTTCTTAAGCTGTTATCTCTCTGCTTACATTTATTTCTCCCTGTCTACTCTTTTGACATAGAGCTACAGAACAATACAGTCAGAAGTAAACATGTAAAGCCTGCTTGTATATCAACAAAATCGTGTTACTGTAACTGTAACTGGAAGAGAACAAATATTCTCAGCCCCAGCCTTTGGTTGTCATCATTAATAGTTTATTTTGTTCCTGTAGATGTTGAGTGTACACTGGGTCATAGGATCGCATAGGCCTATTGCATTTGAAGTGCAGCTGTCAGGGAGTAGTCATCTAACTGTGCCAGTGAACAGAGTGACCTCTGGAGGTGGCTGGGTGGGCGGGTTGTTGAAATGAAGGTGGGGGTGGGGGTGCATCCTGCAGTGTTCAGAACTGTGGGTATCACTAGCGTGGGCGTAGATCCTCTTCTAATATCAAAACCCTGCCAGTTACTGGCCGTGGAAAGAGTCCTCCTCGGTGTGTTGCTCTTTTCATCTTGTCTTTCCCACAGAACCCAGGATGGAGAGAGAAAGCAGGAAAAGCCGAATACTTTTTTGCTTCGCACAGCCTCTATGGCACAGAATGCTTGTTGCACATCAGCTCAGGTGGAGAGGCAAGAATCTGTGGAATTGATGGAGGATAATGTGCTGGCCAGAATAAAAGAGCCACATTTTTGTATTATTATTTTTATTATTGGGGACAGGTGTTGGAAATTTGCCTTTGGCTACAAACACTTAATGCAATACATCTGATGCTTGTTTTATTAACATTGGAACAATTTTTGATATATCCCTGACAAACAAAAACATAAACATAAACATTTGGATTTTGTTTTGGTACCTGGGTTACCAGCTCAGGAACCACACAATGCTTCCTGAGCTTGCAGCAGAACATTTTTCAAAGTCTCACTAAGATGAATGTATCATTCTTAGCTTCTCAGTCCACATGGAAGACTACAAGGTGGTAGTGTGCAACATGGCAGCATGTGTCTGATAGCATCCTCTAGAATCATAAATACATTTAAACCATGTAATGAATCCAGATGTGCAAGGATCAAACACAAATGCACTATGTTTTATAACTTGGCCATTCATGGGGACACAACAATCTATTTTACTTTTCTTTCCATAAAATCAAAATGTCAGGTTCAGCATTTTTGTGATTAGGTGCAGCAGCTGTTTCTTGGATACTGTATCTTGCGAGAGAAAGTGTTCAGATTTGTGCTGAACTGTAAAATGACAGCATGCAATTTCCATAAAATTACATGGTGTATGATATATTTAACATAATGGTTTGAGGGGAATAACAAGTTAGAACAGTACAGAACCATGCAGAGTGTGGTTAATGGTGAAGCATTATTTAAAATAAGATAGAGTGTTTGTTGAATATTGGCCTTCATAGAAAATACAATATAATACAATTTAATTTTATATAGCACTCTTCATGCAAAGGGCACTTTACAACAGAATTTAAAAAATGTAAATCAGCAAGAAATCCGACTAAGAGGAATAGGCACATGAAAACAGACAGGTCTGTAGTCTGGATTTAAAATAATCAATTGTAGTTGCACCTCTAATATAGCTTGAAATTGAGTTTCAAAGCCGAGATGCAGAACAGCTAAAAGCTCTTCCCCCTCCTGTTTTCAGGTGACTATGAGGGATCACCAGTAGGTCAGCACTTGCTGAATACAGAGTAGGACTGGGAGTGTAGGTTTCAATCAGATCCTGCATGTTCAAAGGCCCAAGTCTATGAAGGGCTTTATATGTAGTGAGTAATCTTAAAATCAACCCTGAATTTAACAGGGAGCCAATGCAGCGATCTAAGAACAGGAGTGATGTGCTGTGAGCGGTATGTATGGGTAAACACTGACTGCTGCATTTTGGACTAAGTCTGCAGTGTAGAGTCTGATAAGCCAAAAAACTATACATTACAGTAATCCAGTCAAGACATTAAAAAGGCATGCACCAACATTTCAGCATCCATGGCAGACAAGATTGATCTCAACTTAGATATACAGTATTCCAAAAATGAAAATAAGATACGTTTTTACAGCTTTTCTTGCTTTCAAAAAATGACCATCGAAGGGGATATTTATGCAGGGCGATTTGTTCAAGATAACTAACAATACTTCTGTTTTTTGTGGATTGATTTTCAACAGTTTGTAGTCATGCATGCTTAGATTTCAATATAGTATCAATATAGAAATATAGTTGGCAGCTGCATGCCATACCTGTAATGAAAAGGTTAGTACAATTTTAATTTTTAAACATTTTTTAGTGGAAGTCTTAAACGAGTATACATATACAAAGATCAGTATTAAACATGTAGGTAGTGGTGATGACAGTTGGCTAGATGTACAGAATTCAGTGGTAGGGGAGTCTGAAAAGGTGGGTTTTGAGTCTCTTGCAGAAGATTGCAAGTAATTCAGGGTTGTGATGAGTGTCTGGAGGTAAGAGGGAGCAGTTCCTCTAGCCGCTTGATAAGTACGCACCAGTGAGTTGAATTTGATGTGTGCTGTGATGGGGAGCCAGTGCAGAGAGGAGAGTAGAGGGGTGATATGCGTGAACTTGGGTTGATTGAACACCAGACGTGTGGCAGCATTCTGGACCAGTTGCAGTAGCTTGATGGCACAGGTCAGTAGGAATTGCAGTAGTCCAGACATGAGATCACCAGGGCCTGGACCAGGAGTTGTGTGGCCTCTTGGGTGAGGAACAGTCGGGTCCTCCGGGTGTTATGGAGGGAGAATCGGCAGGTCCGGGTGATGTGACGATCTGGACAAGGACCCAAACGCAGACCAGGATATTGCAGAAAGAGAACGTTATTTAATCAGTCCAAGTTCAAAGCCAGTAATCAGAATCCGAGAAAGTACAAAAACAAAATCCAAAAGAGTAGTCGAGGGGCAGTCAAATGATCAAAAACCAAACCAGCAGAAGGGCAAACAAATCAGAATCGGCGGGCAAAACTTGAAGTCAAACAAAGGGTGTCTCGGAAATCTCAAAATAACACAGGCTTACTGACAATCGGCACTGGGAAACTTGAGCAACGTTCTGACAAATTCAGAGTGCAAACTAGGGGCTTAAATACAAACGGGGAAGATAACACAAGAGGAATCAGCTGTGACTGGGAGGGGAAAGGGGCAAGAACACAGGTGAGAACAATCAGGACCACTTATACAATAACAAGGGGAGACGAAAGACACGGACTGGAAAGCACATTGACACAATAATAACAAATGACCTGGGAAAAGCAGGTAGACACATGCACAGCTTGGAGGGGAGGAGCGTGTAGGTGGAAACGCATGCAGAGAATGCGAGAAGACAGAAAGCAACAGGGATAGGAAAACGAAGGGAGAATGACAGCTGCACATCGAAACACAAGATAATCAGTCATTCGAAAATGTTAGTAACGCACCCAAAATCCCTAACGTTAGTAGATTAGTGGGTTAGTACTATATACACGTAACTAATATGTACAAATAAAACGTGAAAAATAAACGAGCACGGATAAAATAATAAAATACAAAAACAAGCAGAACACATAAATACAGAACATAACAGGTGATCGCTGCAATGTGGCCCGAGAAGCACAGCTGGTTGTCCATGGTCACTCCAAGACTCCTGGCAGACAGGGACGGAGGCACTAGGGAGCCTTCCATGGTGATTGAAGCATCAATCATCAGGGAGCCCTTCAGTGCGAGGAAGAGCAGCTCTGTCTTCCCCAGGTTCAGCTTCAGGTGGTGGATGGACATCTAGGCAGTGATGTCTACCAGGCATGCAGAGATCCGCGCCAGGACCTGGGTCTCAGAAGGAGAGAAGGAGAGAAAGAGTTGTGTGTTGTCGGCATAACAATGGTAAGAAAAACCATGAGCAGAGATGACAAAACCAAGTGATTTGGTGTACAGGGAGAATAGGAGGGGGTCTAGCACCGAGCCCTGTGGGAATCCGGTGGAGAGGGTGTGGGTAGAGGAAAGCGATCCTCTCCAGGCCACCTGCTAGGACCGGTCAGCCAGGTATGATTTGAACCATGTCAGTGCAGATCCAGAGATTCCCATCTCAGCGAGAGATGAGAGCAGGATTTGGTGGTCCACGGTGTCGAATGCACTACATTTGTCTGTCATCAGCATAGCAATGAAATCCAAAGTTAAATTGAGCAATGATACCAGCAAGGAGAAGCATGTAGACACTAAACAACAGAGGCCCAAGCACCAAGCTTTGTGGTACTCCATACCTCACATCGCCCACTTCAGAGCATGACTTCCCCAGAGAAACAAATTGGTAATGATTTGAAAGATATGAGCAGACCTACTCCAATGCAGTGCCTCCAATGCCAGTACGAGTATATATTCTGAGATCTATAGTATCAAATGGTGCTGAAAGATCTAATAAAACTAAAATGTACAGTTGACCAGAATCAACAGACCAGAGGAGATCATTACAAACCCTTATCAATACAGTCTCTGTGCAATGTCCTGAATGGAAACCAGACTGAAATTGCTCCACCATCCCATTCTGTAGTTCTGAAGTTGAATTGCCACAATTTTTTCTATTAATTTAGCGAGAAATTGAATGTTGGGAGATTGTTTTTGAAGTGGCTTTACCACAGCTAATATTAACACAGGGGGAACTCTCTCAAATTCACAATACATGTCAGAACTGGAGTCAACACAGGAAGACACTCCCTGTTAAGCCAGGTGGGTCATGGATCTAGGCTACAGATAGTGGAATTAATTTGAATACCTACACCCTTGATCTCTGCCTCAGTCACTGAAGTAAATTATGTGAAGCTAACACCACTATCCATAGTTACACAAGGCTCTGCCAGAGTACAGGCAGCAGAGGGCATCTGGACCATAATATACAGTGCATCCGGAAAGTATTCAGAGTTGAAAGATCATAGAACTACAAGATGTCATTTGTAAATGTGATATTTCAGTTTTTTATTTGTAATAAATTTGCAAAAATGTCTAAAAACCGTTTTTGCTTTGTCATTATGGGGTATTGTGTGTAGATGGATGAGGAACATGTTTTATTTAATCAATTTTAGAATAAGGCTGTAACATAACAAAATGTGGAAAAAGTGAAGGGTCTCAATACTTTCCGGATGCACTGTAATAGCTTCAATTTTGTCATCAAACGTAAAAGAAATTGAAGAACATTATTGCACTTGTCATTTTGCATATACTGCACTGGCATCATTGCTTTTTGGTTCAGAAGTTTATTGATTGTGTTAAACAAGGCAGTTGGATGGTTTTTACCTAATGCAATAAGACTTGAGAATTAAGATGCTTTAGCAGTAGTCAGTGATACTGACAGAGTTTTTTTGATACTGCTGAGTATGTAATTTCCACATCTCAGTCAATGCAAAGCCTAGATGATTTCCATTTCTGCTCCAAACGACATCTTGTAGTTTTATGATCTTTCAACTCTTCACTATACCAGGGAGAGTTTCATTTGGAGAAAATGGTTCGTGTGCGTAGTGGTGCTGCAGTCTGGATAATGTTAGAAAGAGTGGGGTTGTACAGGTCAACTACTTCATCGGGGGATGATGAGATGCCATTAAGTACAGAATCTGTAACCATGAAGATAATTTAACTGGATCCAAAAAAGGACTTAGTCGACATGCCACAGTCTGAACCATAGCAGCAGGTAGAGGCAGATCACTTTTAATCAAGAAATCAAGAAACGATCTCTAAAACTAAGGTACAGAGTTATGTTAAAAGGAAATCACTAGGGGATAGACCAAGCATCATAACTAGATCTAGAGTGGGGTTAGTCATTGCGCGGCTCGCGAGCCTCATGCGGCTTGCCAAGCTTTAATTTGTGGCTCGCAGCCAATACATGTATTCATAAAAATACTCGCTATTCACATTAACACTACAGGCGTTATTCCAGTGAGATAACGGGCATGTTTTCATGCAGCCTTTAAAGGGATATTTTCTTACATATATGGTTAATTGGGGGTGGTTCTGTATGCAAATACTTAGAATCGTGCACAAGCAAAGAGGGTATAACAATTAGTATTTATCAACACGTAGTGTGCGTACGACCTGTGTGCGCATGTTTGATAAATCCGGATTTTTCTGTGCGTAGAGACATTCTAAATTTCATTCGTACGATAGAAATTATAACTTTTTCTACGCAATGTTTATGCATGAGGCCCCAGGATTGTATTGGCTGCATTATATATTGTATGCTGTGAGGTGACAATTAGTAGGCATATATGCTTGGTTCAAGATTCAAGATTCAAGATTCAAGATTTGTATTTGTCACATACACACACGGGGTGTGCAGTGAAATGAAAAGTGGCAATGCTCAACGAAAAAGTACAAAGGGCAACAGTACACAGTATTTACAGTAAAATTGGTTGTGGTGGCTTTTGGTGTTATGCCGTAAAATTGGCTCTCCTATTGACTTTGTCCTGCCAGTGTGGCTCTCCTGAAAGAAATAGTGAGGATCACTGATGTAGAGTATTCCCCCTAATATGCATTGGTGATAAAAATAGGCTGTGTCAGATTTAAGAGTTCCAATATAGCAGAAAATCTTCTTGACAGGACATCGACAAGGTTATCTACATGAATATTAAAATGTAGATAAAAGTACAAGCTTCAGTTAATGGAATATCATCATCAAATGTCCATTGTATTCTCTTTCCAGGGAAATTAGCTTTCTGGAGAATACCTAGTACTTTTCCTGAGTTTATACATAGTTATAGGTCTAAATTCAAATACAGATAAACAAAGTAAAGTTATTATTTTTTGTAATATATATTTTTTCATTTGTTGAAGATAAATTATGTCCCAGTTGCGATCGGTTCAAAGTAGTCTGTACAGTTCAGAGGAAGCACAAAGTTCCAGTTCGATAAGTGATGATATAACGATCTCAATTGTCCAGTTTATTGTTACGCAGTGGCGGTCCTGGCTCACTTAGTGCCCTAGGCGAGATCAGTCATACTGAAAAATATTGCACACAAATATTAAATTGTAAAAATCCAAGATATATACAAATAACAAATTTTAATTGAACAATAAATATTCCATCCATCCATCCATTGTCTAAGTCGCTTATTCCTGGTCAGGGTCGCGGGGGGGTGCTGGAGCCTATCCCAGCATGCGTTCCGGGCGAGAGGCAGGAATACACCCTGGACAGGTCGCCAATCCATCGCAGGGCACACACACCATTCACTCACACACTCATACCTACGGGCAATTTAGACTCTCCAATTAGCCTAACGTGCATGTCTTTGGACTGTGGGAAGAAACCGGAGTACCCGGAGGAAACCCACGCGGACACGGGGAGAACATGCAAACTCCGCACAGAAAGGCCCCCGGCCTGGATTCGAACCCGAGACCTTCTTGCTGTGAGGCGACAGTGCTATCCACTGCACCACCGTGCCGCCGTTGAACAATAAATAGATAAATAAAAAGGTAAAGGAGGTGCTATCCAAGACAATATATAAGAACACTGAAACATATTGCACACTAATGTAAAAATTGAAGGTGCACCCAAATAAAACTAAATTGAATACAGCAGAGTTGCACCTTCTCAATACTGGCTGGCTCAATGTGGCTGAAAGTTCATTATGCACAAACCAGACTTAACAGCAGAAGCTATCTAGCTATTGATGCAATACCTAGCTAGCACGATTATTTACTAGATTACTTCAAAACGTAACATAATGTTCATGATAAGATGACATAACACATACCTTTATCTTTGGCCCGTTTCTCCTCATCTTCTTTTCGCTTTTTTATAAACTTTTATAAAGCATGCTCACACCCAGCAAACTCCAATTCCAGTCAAACAACTTGCAGTGTCATCTGATTGTAGTGCACATTTTAAAGTGCACATATAGCCTGAAATGAAAAAAAACCCAATAGAACTGGCTTTGTGGAAGTGAAATCTGAATAAAATTAAGAAAGTGAAATGGAGCAATGCCATAAATCACATTTGTTTTTTGTATGTCACATGTGTACCACAGATTTCCACATGCATACCACATATTGTGCATATCATATGATCACATGTTGTTAGTGCTCAACACAATCCCTTTTAGTGTGTCTATTTACAGCTGGCATGCCTTGCAAAACGAGAAGCAAAGAGTTGCTTTTCCTATGGTAGGAAAAGCAATGCATTAACTTCATGACATAAATATAAAGAAAAAAGAGAAAAGAAAGCCATACCAAGCTAACTCAATCTGTTGACATTAAGAAGCAGTGTCTACCGTACCCCAGTGCTTCTGGAACCAGAAGAAGAGACATGATTTATATTAAGAAGAGAAATATCCCAAATCATATCGTCTCAGGGGCACAATAAAGGGCAAACACTTCTGTAGGAAAATCTTTATTAACAAGTTTGACTCAGTGCAGAGGAAAGCAAATGAGAAAATGCAAGCGTAAATTATACATTAAGTATATGCCCAGAGGTTTGATTGTAAACTAAAACAAATTTGTATTAATATATTGTTCCTTTTTCTTTTCTCGTTCAATTTTGAGTTTGCAATGTTAAAAGAGCACTCCAACCGCAATCCATAATTTCATTATGTACTTCTCACTATATGTCTTGGCGATCCATCCACATGGTGCTTCTGATACTTTTGCTTTTATGCCTGTTTCCCTGTGAGCCGTGAGTGTTCAAAGAGTAAATAAAATAACTTACAAAGACAAACTACTAATGTTTTTTCTGGCTACTCATTGACATTTTAAGAATTAAATAAAGATGATTATTGACTTGGTATGACTTTATTATTTAAGCAATGCTAGTGAAGCAGCAAGTGTTATTGGCAGAGACACATTTTTTTCTATAGATTACAATTTAAATTACATAGTACGAATATGTGTGTTATAAACACCTTCGCTGGGAGGAAGAGCAGCTCAGTCTTCCCCAGGTTCAGCTTCAGGGGAAGGCCATATTGATTGGGATATTCAATGAACTTGCAGTTCTCCCAGTATTAACCTGGTTTGCAGTGCTGCCAGGAGTCAATCCTACCCAAACTGACTTGAGAGTTGACAATGTCGAAAAAGCAGGGAAATTCAAATAAGAGTGGCACGGCACTCTTACTTGACCAATGTCATGAGTGCTTTCCAACACCATTGCCTTCAAAAAATGGTACTGTTCCATATGTGGCTTCATTTCAGACAAAATGTGCTCATCACTGGGCAATGGGGTAGGATTCTGAGGATTCCAATGCTCTGCCATGGCTAGGGCTCAGATTTTCCATTGCCCTCTTTAATTAGACTTAGTGAGGATTTACATTTTTTTCAACCATTGTCGAAACATTAACGTCGAGACAAACAGCGAACGGATCTTTTGTTCTGGCATCTTTATGACATCATTAAGATAATGAGATTGCAAATAGATTTTGCTATCTAATCACTGTCCCAGCATGGTGTGGTAATGATATGATGAGAGGCTTCCACAACACTGTAATGAAACCTTCTTGCTACTTGACATATTCTTGTTGTGAAAGTATAAATCCAGAAATGTCACTCTGAATGAATATAAATATGATTTTGTTGAAATGCTTTGGCTAAAATCTTAATTACAAAAGCATGCACTCTGCTTGCATGCTTGCATATGCATGCATGTAAGTGTTTGTGAATTGTTAATGAATCATTTTAACAACATGGTGAAGTGATGGTAAAATATAATTCTCACTCAACTCGGATTAATGTTTCATATATAAATATGTATGTATGTATTTACACCTCAAAATCTCTATCTTACTAAATGTAACTCAGGGCTTGACAATTACTTCTCTTTTCTTCAAGAGTAAATTGAAAACAGAACGAAATGATAGTGTGAAAGGGCAACCGTAATTACATAAAATAATGTAAAAAATGAGTTCATATGTGCAAATAGAAAAGTATTACTTCACCACACTTAGACAAGGGTTACAAAAAACTAATTTGCTTTCACTGCATTTTATTTGTTTGATCAAAATGAAACCAAATTAAGTTTTAAGACCTGCTTTGGTAGCTGGGTATTTCAATACAATTTTGTGAGTATATGTTTCTAAGGCCATTGTAAAAATAAATTATAATCTAATGCAATTGAAATGGTGAAGGTGATTTTGAATGTTGGTTTTCATACTTTGAACCCTCTCCATGGTATGCCATATATGCAACTATATACAGTACATATATACAGTATATATCACAGTATATATGATGAAGATATAATATGAGATAGTTGTTTGCAGTATTACGTACATAGTTACATGGCTATATATGAGAGTATAAATGGTATGTTTTGTATTGACAATTCATATTTTGGAAGTTCTTTGATGCTACAGTAATATGAAACATGTGCATATACTTATAATGCTCCGTCTCTCTTCACCAGATCTCATTACACTCCATTTTTATAATGTGTAATAAGTGACCTGACATAAAATCAATCACCTCAGATTGTTGTCATTCCGATGCATTGTAATAGTTCCCACTGCAAGCAAAGTAATAAAATGTACTTGCTGTTGTATGTGATTGTGGAAGTGTGTAAAAGCTTAAGTTTGATCATACATGATTTTGAAGAGAGGTAGAAGAAAAAAGGAATAGGCTGCTTATTCAACCTTAGAAATACACAAATTACTGTCACTATCAGTTCAGAGAGACATATATAAAATTAATTCTGGATATTCAGGAATGGAAAATGGGACATGAGGCTTAAATCAAATCAAATCAAGATAGACAGCCAATAGGAAGAGAAGCTGTTGCTATACTCGTTCACAATGTACCACATACCATTTGCAACAAGGAGAAATGCTTCCTAAAGAAGCAACCTGTTTTTCATGTGCAAAATACATGCTCAGGGATAATAATGGGTTATGAACATAAATTAAAACCAAGAGAGAACGAAGCACATCTAGGCCATGAAGAAATTGGAAAGGGATCTAATGAGAACTTGTCTGACTTATACTTTAGTGTCTCAGCCACAAGCTGTGCTATTTATAAAAACATACACAACACGCAGTGTTTGTCTGTAATTACATCGTCAGAACCATAACAAAAATGGAATTAACAAATCAATCCAGTTTTGAGTAAACAATCTTGAAATTCCAAATATGTCTCACTGTTCGGTCTATGACTTCAGCACAGGTATGTGTTTGTGTGTAAACAACCACTATCAGAGATAATTATTCACCTTTTTTTTCTATCCCTAATTTTGGATATGTTAAGGAAGAAATTAAAAGAAGGCAGCCTGACAACTATTTTTGTATATGGCATTGTTCTTCAGGTACATAACAAAATCATCAGATATGACAACCAGATAATCTCTAGTAATTGATCTCTATAATTTCTATTGAAAGTTTTTTATTGAGACCTTGACCTAAATTAAATCTAATTAATTTAGACTAAATAAGGCAATTCATTCAAACAACACATACATTTAATTTGGATTGAATCTCACAAACCTCATGCACATAGGGATCCACCTTTTGCTCGTAAGATCTGAAAATCCAGGAAACTGGAGAAGGTGTGGCCTGAAATATTTGTGGCATATCATATGAAGAAAATGATTTTATGTATAAATGAATAGGAGGGTAATAAACACTGCTAGTACAAAATATTATTTTCAGAGTAAAAGCCATTTCAAGTGCTAACAATAGAATGTAAATCATTAAATATGTAATGGGTTAGAGTATTCCACACAGTTACTTGTATTCATATTTGGTGTAAAAATATATTGTGTGTACTGATGTGTTTCCTAATGATTAAAAAGTTGAACATTTTAGCATATGTCATGCATACATTTATTGTAGCTGGTGCCTAGTTAAAACAGTTAGCATTTACTGTAACTCCCTGAAGACCACATCGATTGAAACATGCTTCTCTATACTGCATGGCGCAGTGATTGTCTGTTTGTTCAGAAACCTACCTAGCTCCACATTATAATAACAGAGACGTGTCTCACCTAATGCTCACCCCACAGCATTAAAGCAAAGCAGGCAAACAACATAATAAAATTGAACCGATAAGCACTATAGCACTGTTATATAATTTAACTTGAGTTTCCATCTGCAAAAATAGGACACGGTCAAAAGGTATAGTTTTTTTAGTGTAGTTTTCAAGTTAACTTGAGTAGAACCTGTGTGGAGAATAATATACAGAAGATTAAAAAATTGGTTTGAAGATATCGAAGATAGCTCCTGCATAGGAAAAACTAAATCAAATAGCCGATGCAATGTTTTGGCATCCCATATCTGTTTTATTTTTACCTGATTTATAGATGCAGTAATATCCTGAATCTCTAAATAATACCAATGCCATGTCAAATAGGGATACAATTGGAGGGAAGGTTGTGTGGGAGGGGTTGTAGGAGGGTGCCATAGCAACCTGCTTGGAGGCCGGAAAGATTTTGGGGCAGAGAAGCGGTTGCTTTACTTGTATACCATATACCATTTGCCACAGGGAGGATATTCTATTGTTTACTTTCTATCCTTGAAATGGACAGAAACAAAACTTTTAACCAGTAAAGCATGTTTTTAATTTAAGTTTTTTTTCTGCTCCTAGGTAAACTATATTTGAACAGTTTCTATTCCCTGATTCCAAGCATGATAAAATTCACATAAATATCTTGAATATGATTTTAAAATGATGGCGGAATCTAAATAAGATAGCTCATTTTATGATGAACACTTCGGTTATTCTGTATATGCAGTCTTTTAAATGTGAATGACGCTGTTCTTTCAAATCTCTGAAATTGCACATGCCACTTCCAGTGTGGATACCCTGAACAATTCTTGAATTACTGTGGATGTCATGCGGTACAGTAAGGCTCAGGAGGTAGAGCATGACGTTGACAACACTTAGGTTGTGGGTTCGATTCCCTTTGGGACAATGTATGCTGAAAAATGTATGCATTCATTACTGTAAGTCACTTTTGATAAAAGCTTCTGCTAAATGGCATATGTTATGTCTTTTCAAAGTACAAAAAAGCATGCATTTGTCTTCTTACATATATAATGCTCTATACTGCAGTAAATCAGAATTCAATATTCAAATTCAAATTCCCATTACATGACTTTTATAAATAAACATTATAATCCAAAATTAATGGATGACTGGAATCTAACAGAGGATAGATGTTCTGTCCATGTTGAAATGATTGTAAACGGACAGAATAGTTGTCGGAACATACTGAAATACAAGCTGCAATACATCATCTGACCCACTGCATTGCCCTGCCCTTGTAACAGATAAGAGAATCTCAAAAGCCAATGAATGGATGACTGTCAAAATATAGACAAGTAAGATGTTATTTATTTCACTTTCAAACATTCCTGACTGAGAATAACATTCTCTGATAAAGACCCTTGTCAGGCCCTTAGTTTATTGTGTGTGTGTGTGTGTGTGTGTGTGTGTGTGTGTGTGTGTGTGTGTGTGTGTGTGTGTGTGTGTGTGTGTGTGTGTGCGTGTGTGTGTGTGTGTGTGTGTGCGTATACGTATACGTGTTCAGAATTATGAAAGGCAATATTGTCATTTCAGAGACAGGCTTATGTTGCAAACAGCAATCTTTGTTCTTTAGCAGATGTTGACTATTATGCCAAAATTGATTTTTACTTCACAGATACTGCATAAAGATTCAAACTTCCATTTGGGTGACTACCTGAAAATCAGCCCTGGACAACACATGTTTCTGAGAAAATGTAATGGAAATGTGAAAGACACTATGATTCATCGAACAGTAGGGGTTGAAATATGAATGATTAGACCTGACCATATACTGTATGCAGTGCTTTCCACCAGGTATTTAAAGTGGTGGTTGCCAGACTTAATTAGCATCCCCCTTGGACTGCAAGAATATTTTAATCAGTCTCAATTCACTTGGCCCCCATACATCCCTAATGTGCCTGAATGTAAAAAAGGGCCTGAGGGAGTCCAGGTTTCCTTAAGTCCCTGCGAACCGGAATACATCACATTGAAAGATTCATGACACCAGTGCAGAAAATAGTCTAGCTCTACAACATAAGAAGAACATGTCTCTGTTTCCCATTGATTTCTCCCCTTTTACTGATTCAGTGAGGGTCTTGCAACTGAAAATATTATATATTTTTTAATTAAGGTAACATAGACCTGACAGATAAATAGTGGTCATAATATATACATATTCAGTACATTCAGTACAAATTCAGTACATTAGTTCATATAAATATATATAAATGCTCTTTAGAGCATCTAAAAAAAGCTTAGTGATTTCCCATTATAATACAATAAAATATATATATATTATTTATCAACCCTGAAAAGGTACATGTAACTGCCAAAATAAAAGAAACACCAACATAAATGTTGTAATAGGATAGCAGGCCACCAAGAGCCACCAGAACAGCTTAAATTTGCCTTGGTATCGATTCTAAAAGTGTTGGAACTCTATTGGAAGGATGCAACACCATTTTTCTACAAAATTCAAATAATTCCATCATTTGCAGTTTTTTTTCTGTCTCAGGTGCCATTCCAGAATCATCCATAAGTGTTCAATAGGGCTGCGATTTTGTGACTGAGATGTCCATGGCATATGGTTTACATAGTTTTCATGCTCATTAACCATTCAGTGATCACTTGAGATAAATAAAGGGTATAATTGGCAACCTAATTGGGAGGAAAAACTGGGAAATATTAGAAACTATAAAAAACTATTTTATAACTAATAACTATAAAAAAGTAAAAAATAAATGCTTCAGCATAGGATGAAGGTGATTACTCAGAATGGCTTTGTATTCATTGCATTTGAAGAAACCATGGCAGGAAATTGCACCCTACACTATAAGAGAGCTGCCAGAACCCTTCCCCCCCACAGTGGGAAACAAGCACTCGGGCCTGTAGGTTTTCTTTTTGGTGTGCGCTACAAATAATATCCAAGTTAAGCAACCCTTGCATGATATGTGCCTGGACTCAATCAATGTTTAAATTCAAAACACAAAACCTCAAGAAAAAAACCCCATAATAGACACTATGAATAATGTGGATTGCCTTCCATTTTAGATTTAGTTTGGCTTGCTTTCTACATCCTCTGCATTTTCAGTGTTCTGCAAGTGTATTGACATCCACTCCAATTCCTACCCACATCATCCTCATGACACTGGCTCCACATATTTCATCATGTTGTAAGATCCAAGTGTTCATTGTTAAGGTCTTACAGGCAGCTGAGTACCTCTGTGATTTCTCTGTGACAGGAGATGTGGGACGTTTGGAAGGGAGTATGAAGCTGGTTCTGCCACTGAGGGAGCAGTCATTAGACTATGATAATAATGAACAGACCCTTGCCACTGGCGGTTGAGAAAAGAGACAGCATAATGTGTCATTGCATTGAACTGATTGAGATTCTGTACTGATTTAGAGGGAACTGTTTCTCTGTCATTTGTCAAATAAAATCATTAGATAGATTAAAAAAATGTAAAATAGAAAGATACAAATTAATATGATTATATAAAAAGTCATACATTTGATATACCCAAATAATAATAATAGTTATAAAGAATTTATATTTAAAATTGTGCATGTAGTATTTTAATTTAGCTATCCTGGTGTGCCATATTTTCATGTTTATGGGCTGTCATGGTATATAAATACCCAGAGAAAAAAAACACATTAAAAAACAACTTGTGAAATACACAATATATGGTACATGTTTGTGTAATAAACAATATATTGTATAAATGTTTGCTGGCATGCGCATGTAGATGTGTTCACAGCAGTAACAGATTATATTATATCAGATCCTGTATAGCACAACAGCAAATCAAGTTCATATTTCCACAGTATATTTGATTTTGTGTGCTTTCTGTGCCCTAACACATTCCAAATGGCCAGCACAATTGGCCTGATTTTGTGTGCTTTGTGCAGTGTTCCAGTATCTCTTCTGCATGTTTTTTGTACTGCTGCTGTTATCACAAGCTATTCACTAAATACCTATTTGTAACTTACCTCCAGAACCTTGCATCTTCCTTTGCTGCTGCACAACAAGCTTCTCTAGGGATTTCAAATGTATCTTGTGTGGAAGGATAAATGATCTCCTTGCTATTGGAACATTCTCAATCAGATAATCAACAGGTTTCATCTGGCTTATTCGTTCAGTAAAAAAAAACAACAGCCACTTGTTTTATTGTTTTGCCAACTGAAGAAGTGTGCTATTAATTTAATTTGCTGATTACCACAATATCTTTTTTTAATTTGATAATACTGAGAACAGCATTACTATTTGCCATAGCGGCAAGTGAAAAGGTTGAGGTCAAAGGTCAAAGGTGAAAAGGAACTGCCTGCAAATAGCCTCAAATCAGATCACTCTAAGATATGTGGTCTTCTCAGTAGGATATAAAATAGCCAAGAAAATCTCATCACAGAAACACATGCATTTATCCCTCTATGGTAGGTCCCAGTGGTCTGTCAGTATGAAGTGAATTTCTCATTCATTATGTATCCACCAGCCATGGAGCTTTGTTTTTACTCTTACATTATTGTTCAATTTTGTTTGACTGTATTTTCCAGATTTAACCCTAAGCTCCTAACTCATTTATCCCCGACTATATGTTACTGTGTCTGTCTGAAAGGACTTTTGTTTGACTGTATTTTCCAGATTTAACCAGAAAAAACACATAAAATAAAAAAAAGTAATTTCAAATGGACATTGCTTTGAATAGAATTTTTGTTGATTTTGTCCAGCTCATTTACATTTATTTTCTTCAATTTGCATGTAATTTGCATGTATTTTCACATTGCTTCATTTGCATTGCTTTTACCACTTGGATTACCTGTCAATCACTCCTCTGGGGTGGCGACAGAGATGATGTTGATACTCCAGGGATAGATTGACGTTTCCAGTATAAGCTGTAGGTGGCAAGTGAATGCAAGTCCTCCTGACAGCTCCTTGTAAACAATGTTAGTAATGAGGACATCTATACTTGCAATGCAAGGTAAAAACAAGTGGTAAATACCATTAATTAATGGTTCTTGAGCAAACATTCTTAAACTGACCGGAATACTTATGTTTCAATGCAGCTTGTATTCTAAATAGTAAATTGTGATTGTGAAGAAGGAGAGAGATATCTGCAATGAAACTGGGAGAAAAATAAAATCCTCTTTATTATTCTGGGCAAATGAACAAATGGTATGTGTTCTATTTGCTAAATCATAAAATGCAAAAAAAAAAAATCATAAAAGGAGTACATACAAAACCAAAAGCAATACAAATATCTTCAAATGGGGAGAAGTAGACATGGGAATGTAGCTCTCCTTTATGGATATATACAGGTAACAACAGCCAAAATAAAGGAAACCCAAACATAAAGGACCCTATTTTGGTGAATTAGGATGTTGTCGATAATGCAGACGCAAAGCGAAGACAGTGGCCCTTTAGGGCGTGTCTAACACAAATTCAAATTCCGTGATTTAGGTTGGATTAACTTAAAAAAATATATATGTGGGTGTGGTGCGGGTTTGGTTTCATAATGGCCAATCAGAACACATATTTTCTATCCCTTTAAATTCCAGTGCGTTAATGCTATAGCAAATTGGCCATTTCCTGACATGCATGACAGTTTTGCGCTTCTGCGCCAGGAGCTCTTCTCAAAAGAGGAGAGAGAGGAGAGCGAGGAGGTGCGGAAAAGTTGGTGCGCGAATCAGAAGGGGAAAACATTACATTAATTTGTTATTTTCATGATTTGAGTTTATATTTTGAGACCTACATTGTTAAAAGAAAGTGTTTTATTTTACCATCTCTTTTTTTCCTTATTTGTAGGCTTTCCAAATAAAAAAACTATGTTTCTTTTCTTCTAACTTAATGTAAAAAAACCTGTTTAGTTCTCTGCTGGCTGTCGGGTGTAGGAAAAGTAATACATTAATTTGCATGTTGGACAAGACTGGAAGAAACTGCATGTACAGCCGAACTGATAGCCATCTGGCAAACACCAGCTACCAAACCCAGGGTATCGCTCACGGTATCGCCTTTGCATATCGCCTATCGCATTTTTCTCATGTGATTTCAGATAACCTTATGTTCATATGTACGCATCAATAAAGTCATCAAATTGCACAGAGTGCCAGCGTTTGCGCTAAGAGGTGGTCGAGTTGGACGTTAACGCAAATGCATTATTTGACAGCAAACTTGCATAGCGCTGTTTTCATAGTCACACCCCCTATTGCGCTGCCCAACCCATAGTCGCGCAAACGCCTTCATTGCGCACCACGAAATTGCCAAACTCGGTGGAGACGGAGACAGAAATAAACAAAACTTTGCCTGTGCTAGGGCATAACGCCACTTAATAGGGTGTTGAGCCATCACAGGCCTATTGGAGGGATGCAACACCATTCTTCCAGAAGAATTTCCATCATTTGGTGTTTTGTTGATGGTGGTATAAAATGCTGTCTCAGGCATTGTGTGCATGTGTTCAATTCTAGTTGCCCCTAGTTGATGTCTTTCCCTCAGATTTCCATGCCAACATCACCTTAGCCATTGTTCCTGGTGAAACATTAGCAATTAGCTTCATCACTGAAACTTCTGCTAAACATGTCCCCTAACAATCACCCCTCTTTCAAAGTCACTTTGACCTCCTCTTCTAGCAATGGTAGCCAAAATAATGGGCAACTGGGCCCGCTCAGCATTTTTATACATGACCTTAAGCATGATGGGATGTTAATTGCTTAATGAACTCAGGAACCACACCTATCTGGAGCACCTGCTCTCAATATACTTTGTATCCCTCATTTACTCATGTTTCCTTTCTTTTGGCAGCTACCTGTAGATGCATCTGTGAATTATTATCTACTATTATATGTGCAATATTCAACATGTTGCAGTATATAGAAACACATTGCAATCGATGTCTTCATAAAAGAGTTAATATAAATGCCAACGGATGTATGTATGCCATACGGATACAGATAACTGCCAAAATAAAAATAAGGGAAACACTCAGCAAAGGGGAGGGGGGGTTAAAATGGTTTACTCATTTACTCAAGTGTTGCCTTTATTTTGCCAGTTACCTTCATGTAATGTTGAACTCCTTAATCATCATTAAACATGGAAGAAGGATATATGTGCAGCTGGGTACACAGCTGTGTGGCATTTCCTTAATGTACCCGTGTGCATAAAACTGCTCTCTCAGTAGATGGCTGAACACGGGAGCAGAAAGGCAGAGAGCGAGAGAAAACTAAATACTGAAAGTGACTCAAAAGGCCCAAAGCGCCAATAAATTAATGTTTATATTTTTGCCCGAAAGGTGGTTTTGATTTAGTTTATTCTTTTTGTTTATTGTTTGTGGCTGAAGCATGCAAGGGGGGCGCCTGAAAACTTTTTGTTTATTTGTGCTTCTGTGGTCGCTCTCCCTCTCTCACCCTATGAGGGAAAATAATAAATCTCTGGTCCGCAGACCTATAACTCCACTCCATGCGTACTGCTGTTCATTTCCCTCCCTGGTTGTCTTGCATGCTGTGTAGCATTTTGATGCCGTAACCACGGACAGAGCAGTACCCTGCTGACTGCCATAGAGGGCACCCTGCTCTCCCAGCTGGTTTCATAGCTCACTGTGTAATGCAGGATTCCCAACATTGGTCCCTGCTCTGCTCACAGGAACATCAGCAGGCTCTGCAATCCATCACAACCAGACAGAACCGTCCTCCTGGAGCTGTTAAAGGCAAAGGAGGCTTACCCCACTCCACCCCAGTCCGGTCCAACATTAGAATGAAGAAGATGGGACCAGAAGATGACCCGGAGGCATTCCTGGATCTCTTTGAGAGAACAGCTATGGCTTGCAGCTGACTAATGACTGCGTGGGCGCTACAGCTCATACTGCTCCTCTCGGGAGAGAGTCAGGTAGTGGCCCAAAGTGTGCTGAACAGCGGCATGGCTGACTATTCAAACCTCCATCTTGGAAAGAATGGGCATTGAGCCTGAGGGGAAACTCCCGGCAAGTTTGGGACCTCCGGTTTGCCAAGGTCAATCGTCCCTTCACCTACGCCCAGCAGCTCCTGAACTCCTGCCCCTCCCATCTCGTTTCCCCAAGACCCCCATCTTCCCCAGCCCCTCCAAATCGCTCTGGATAAGAGCGTCTGCTAAATGCTTAAAATGTAAAATGTAAAATGCTCATTTGAACCCTGGCCCCAAGCCGGAGCCCCGCACCCCTAACGTCCTGTCCTGAACCCAGGGTCGGCAAGTTTACTTCAGTACACGTTACTGCTGAACACGGTTGTCGCGTTTCGACATCATTAAAAGCGGACCTTGTTGTACTGCTTCTTCAGAGACTTAAGGTTGTTCATAACTTGCTTCTGAGAGCGACGGATACCTCTTTCAGCAAGTAACCATGTAATATTGCCATAGATAACAGTATGCCCATCATAAAATAAAAACTAATTGTAGAAAAAAAGGTATATATTTCTCCATACATCACACAATACCTATATGTAATATATCAATTGATGGTGATTTTTGTCCCGAATACAACCATGTAAGTTAATTTAGGTGTATCCAACAGTTTAAACTGTTTACATACAAATGACTAAAGTTATGATTAGTTTTACATCTATTTTTGATTGACCTTCAGCAACATGAATCGCAGTTTGAAAAAAACTGAAGTAATTTCCCTCGTAATCCTTTAAATACTGAGAAATTCACAGAAACATTGGTATATTCTAAAAGACAAACTTGTTCAAGTCAGTATAACCTAAACTTTTTTTTTAAACCTCTGGCAGTTTACCGCTTACCTTTGTACCATTTAAGGTTATTCACTGGACTTGAACTGCTTAAATTTCAGTAAAAACTGGAAAATGGGGGTGTTCTCAAACTTTTGACTGGTAGTGTATCCATCTATATATATATATATATATATGTGTATACATACACACACATATATGACAATCTTACCTGTACAGGCTTGCAAAACATAAAAACATGATTTAAGGCTCTGGACCTTTGTTTTTCTTTTTTTAAATGTATTTGCTTCCAAGGTCCAACACTGATTTGATCTTTGAGGTTCAGTCATTCCCATCACCAACATGTTTGTGAATGTATTCTGAGGAAGGCCAGTATGGCCAGAACATCCATACTCTATCATTTGTAATATGTCACTATCTGATAGAAGTAATTTCAAGTATTTTTTTCATTCTTCGCAATTGCCTGTTGTTTCGAATTCTAGGTATATTCATCACACAGCAGAACAACAAATCAGAAATTACTTTTTTACCCTGTAACCCGAATAGCTCTGAGTCGCTCTTAATATCATGTTAAGCACTCTATGGCACTTAAATTGTAAGACATAGAATTGCTATTAAACATTGCTCAGAGCTTACCCAGAGTGGAATGACTACATGATGAAATCTGGGTTGAAATTAATTATAAATTCATCTCATGGGCTCTCTATCAAATGTTTTTTTCCCCATTTCCCTTATTGAAAATAAATTCAGGTTCAACAAAGGACAATAAATTCAAGAGCAAAATATCCCTCATGGGATAAGAAATGTATTGCAGTTATGCACAGTATGAAAAGAAGACCAGAATGTAATGTTATAGAATCTACTCATGACACATTTACTGTAAAACTGCAAATATACAATCTACAATGCATGTCAATCATTTGCTACAACTAAGCAGAACTTTCAATCACTGACTGTTAGAGTGGTCAACTTCATTACTAGT
This sequence comes from Aldrovandia affinis, assembly GCA_029706075.1. Lineage (NCBI taxonomy): Eukaryota > Metazoa > Chordata > Actinopteri > Notacanthiformes > Halosauridae > Aldrovandia > Aldrovandia affinis. The sequence continues at coordinate 8,384,590 of JAINUG010000006.1, forward strand.
AATAACCTAAGTGCTTTCTCATGACATAGGTTGTATACTGGTGTCATAAACAGTTTGTCATGACAATTGAAATAAGGTTCTTTAGCACACTTAACATTATTAGCATGTGCATAAGCTGTTACTGTATGTCAATGTGTGTCATAACACTAATGGCAAGTATAATACTATGCTAATGACAGCAATAAGAAGGGTTTATGGAATAATATAGTTCAAGTAAAGTGTATACAAAACTAGTTACTACCCTTACTCAGAATGCCAGGATTTTGTGTATTATGTATTATGCCAAATGAAATTGTACAATTTTTAGTTGTCATTACTGGTCCCAGGATGTGTGAGACTAGCACAGTTTAATACAAAATTTCAAGCAATAGTTTCTCAATATCAAAAGTATATCAATAAGATCTCCTGGAACCTCTGCACTGTCATAATTTAAATAATGGCATTGTGCAAATTAGTAATACATGATCATTCTTGAATTTATTTATATGAATCGGGGTTTGAAACATTTTGATGTATTCACTCAGACATCTTTAACAAAGGAAATGCTGTATGAACTCTTTAAACCAATGAGCCTCAAGTGAGTTCCTGTCATAAATTCCTTGCTTGCTGCCAAATTGACTGCCAGGTTTTGTGATGGGATCACTGCTACAGTGAACTCAGCGTTGGTTACAAATAATGTGCCACTCTCTTGGAACACATCCACTAACAACCCAGGGACTGGGAAGGAAAACGGTAAAGTGCCAGTCTCCATTTCTCTATCAAACAGGGTTAAGACATTATGGCATTTCATATTCAGGTCTGCCATCTTTGCTGCCCATCGGATGCACAGACCTTTATTTACTTTCTGCAGTTTTACAAGTATGTTCATTTATGATTTTCCTAAATATGCCTTATTATGGCCTAGTACAGTTATATACTGTATATATATATGCCATATATATATATATATGAGGTGAACTGTAAATTATACTGTAGGCAGAATAATTTTGGAATAAAAATAACAAGAATAAGAGGACTAAAACAAGACTGGATACCACGCAGACTGTATTGGCATTCTTTGAATTGTGTGCTTAATTTGTGTGTATGTTCTCAAACTCTTCTGTTAGTGAATAAAGTTAGTGCTGATACAGTGAATAAATTAATGTATTCAGAGAGATTTTCTTATGTATTATTTATGAACAGAAAACACTATTCCTGTGTATAATGGCAGTGTGCCTCTAAGGTAAGAGATGAAACTTGTCACTGGCTCTAGCAAAATGAGGCAAATGTAAAATAATTTAAAAAATGAGATTAGATTATATTTTATTTAAATACTGAGTTCATGCTTGGAAAAAAATGTCCATTCAATGAAATCAGACAATTTTGGAAAAAGTTTGTCAAATTTTCAAGGGATAGAGCTCCACTTCAGGGAAAACAACCTGGAAAGGATTTCCACTTGTTGTCCATTTGAACACTTTAGCAACCATGTAGATATACTAAGGCCTGCATTTGATCAATATTTGTCCTGAACTTAAACAATCTGCAAAATGTCCCCCATCTTTATTTCTGAAGAAAAAAAATTACAATTGCATTTATATGTAAGAACACATGTTTAGTCAACATAAACAAACTCCAGTCCAGGAGCAGTCATGCCAAATTGCTTAATAGGATGAGAATAAAAAAAGAATCACAAATAGCAGCGAGAGATACAGAGAGGGGTATTAGTCAGTCATGAATTTGTTATAGAGAAGAAACAAGACCCCAAGTGGAATTAGTCGAGGTAAGGGTTTTAACTAGAGCCTGTAATGGTTGTAAGGAGCTGTTTCAGGCTTGACAGGCTTGAAGGGCAGAGCAAAATCTGAACTAAAAGACATATATTGTCCCAAGGACAGCGCACATGTCATTTAATATAGAAAGGGTGGAACACCTAGTGCATTAAAACATTAAAGTATGAATGTTCTTGCTGGACCAAGGGGGCAGGGGGCTGGATTATTTCAATAAATAATTGCCATACCAAACAGAAATAATTTATTGACAGAAACCAACCCCTACCCCATTTGGTCCAGCAGGAGCAATAATATAATTGCCCAAATACCCACTTTCTTCCATATTATTAACAAATGAGTTATGATAAACTCCACACAGAGAGACATTGCCTTACCTAATTACCTTTAGTTTTATTCTGTGGTGTTACATACGTATCTTTTTACTATCAAGCTAAGAAGAGTGCCGTCCCTTTAAGGCACTTTCAAAACAAGGTGTCATTTCTGTGACACTAAGGGCTGATGCAGCTGTGTTGATGAGTTGCATAAGTACATTGATTTATGTGGTTTCTCTGGCAGGAAAAGATACAGAGAAGGAATTTTGTATGAAGTTAGTTCTCCATCATTGTCCTGTGCTGACACAAGATGTATGAATGTGAACTAAATGAAAGTGTCTGAGGGACGTTTGGGGAGACTTTTTCAAGAGAGCATCGTCCAACTACGTCTATGGGGAAATTGCACTTTGTAATTGTCTGGAAGAATCAAAGACAGATATTAATTTGACCACAACTTGATAAAATGATTGCAATTTATATGCTTTTTTACATGACAATGGCAGCTCCTGTGGGTATGGCACTATGGGTAAACCCTGTTTTGGCCAACATCTACGATGCAAAATGACAGACCTTTAAGCAATATGCATGTTAATGTGTTTAATCATGTTAATTATGGAGAGTTGTTTGTATCCATGTACTTTAAAACAATAATAATAGTAGCTTTAGAAACAAGGTCATGTTTCTCCCCTTCCTCGTAATGCAGATAATTAGAATGTAGAAATCATAATGGTTATTAATTTGGTAACTATCCAAGCATGTAATTGAGTTGGCTTTTAAAATATGTTTTGTCACTGTTAAAATTCACAACATGGTGTTGAACCTAGATTACAGGTTTCAATGTGCCTCTACTTAATATAGGGCTGCTGTGAAAAAAATAGAAATACATACCAGGCATCACATCACCAAGCACAAATAACATGCAACAGCACCACTATTAAAGATGAATCCAAATTAAATATTTATTTCTTTGTTTAATGATTGGATTGGATAGCGCAGAGTGGGGTATATTTGTATAATTAAACAGAAATCTATGAGTGGTTTTAGCTGCAAGAGTCTGTAACAGGGGTGTCAAACTCATTCCATCAAGGGCTGAGTGTATGCAGGTTTTTGGTTTGACCAATGCCATACACCAGCTGATTTCACTAATTAGTGAACAAATGAGTGAAATCAGCTGGTGTATGGCATTGGTTAAAGCAAAAACCTGCATACACTTGGCCCTCGATGGAATGAGTTTGACACCCTTGGTCTATAAGAAGCTTTCATTATAACAATGCAACAACACAGAAGGAGCAGCGGTGACTTCAACAATACCTATTCATTGTTGAATTTTAAAACAATGAGATGACAAAGGATAAGCTAGGTCAACACTGTACAGTATGGCTTTAACCCACTGTACGGTAATGTGTAGGTCTTAGTAACAGTAACAGTAACAGACAATGTTAATATAGACATACTACATTTCAAATGACATTATCTTTCATATTTGACACTTTTCCCACTCTGGGCCCTATTTTTGTGCTGGCGCTAAGCGGCGTTATGCCCTAGCGCAGGCGAATTGCCAGTTTTGTCTGACGCAAACTGAATATTTCCCGTCTCTGCTGAGTTTTCGTGGTGTGCAATGAAGGTGTTTGCCAGATGGCTATCAGTTCGGCTGTATGCAGTTATTTATTGCTTTCCATTTAACAATTATATTAAGTTAGAAGAAAAGAAACATTGTTTTTTAAAAGTTGGAAAGCCTACAAATAAGGAAAAAAAGAGACGGTAAAATAAAACACTAAAGGAGAGCTACATTCCCATGTCTACTTCTCCCCATTTGAAGATATTTGTATTGCTTTTGGTTTTGTATGTACTCTTTTTATGATTTTTTTGTTTGTTGCATTTTACGATTTAGCAAATAGAACACATACCTTTTGTTCATTTGCCCAGAATAATAAATCAGTTTCATTGCAGATATCTCTCTCCTTCTTCACAATCACAATTTACTATTTAGAATACAAGCTGCATTGAAACATAAGTATTTCAGTCAGCATGGTCAGTTTAAGAATGTTTGCTCAAGAACCATTAATGAATGGTATTTACCACTTGTTTTTACCTTGCATTGCAAGTATAGATGTCCTCATTACTAACATTGTTTACAAGGAGCTGTCAGGAGGACTTGCATTCACTTGCCACCTACAGCTTATACTGGAAACGTCAACCTATCTTTTACAACTGCGCCGGAGGTGCGCTATCGTCCTAAATCACAAAATTACCGAAATTGCGTTAGACACGCCCTAAAGCGCCACCGTCTTCGTTTTGCATCTGCGTTACCGACACCGTCCTAATTCACCAAAATAGGGCCCTCTGTGTATCAATCCCAAATGTGGAACACAGAAACATTAGCTGTACAACCACTGCAAGGCTCGTTTGCTCCTGACAGGCTTAACGTTACTTAGTAAGTTCAGAAATGTGGGTACACAAATCTTTCTCACTGAACATATACAACAGCATAACATTATTCCGTAGTACAGCGATAAATAACACATATCATTCATTAACAATGGTCAAAACTTACTACCAATAATGTTACATCACAATATAACTGGCCCAATTAGTATTCACCCTTGTAGCTATGACATTTAACTAGCTCTACCAGTAGTAGCTTTAATTACACTCACCAGCTAGTTAGTATTAGAACATTTAGCAACCATTAGCACAAGTTACCTGGGTACCTAGCTCATATGATAGGATTTGCTACCTGGAACAGCTTTAATGCTGATTGACATGGTAAACTTGCAGTGATTGACCTGAATTGATGGTAGCAAGCTATCTAATAAGTTAGCTAGGTTGCCTATCTAGTTGACTAACAGGATTGAAACCATTTAATACGGCTAGCAAACTATACATGCTTGACACACATGCCAGCGAGCTGGCTGGTGGCTGGTGAGCAACATGAGTAAATTAAGCAACCCAATTAATACATCGAATGCAGTAATTTGAGCTTGTCAGTTGAATTTGGTTCTGTTCAATATTTTGTCATAATACTGTACATAATGTAACTATATCAGGAAGCTCATAAATGATTTAAAATGAGATTTTTTCATTATTCTACATAAGTAGTCCTAACACAACCTGCAGTTCCTGGCTATTTGCAGTACATATGATGATGTTTTTGACATTTGAAGGATAGATGTTAATAGATGTTCTTATCAGTGCTCAAAGCAGCCAACTCTGTACCTCTTCCATTTTCAACTGTGTGCACAGTGTTTTTATGGGGCCATTCTGTGAGCTACACAAGAAAACAAGACCATCTGCAATCTGTGCACATACATTATAGCCCTTGAGAGAGAGCGAAACCGCTGTGTGTGTGTGTGTGTGTGTGTGTGTGTGTGTGTGCATTCCTGTGTTTACGTGCGTGTGTGTTTAGGTGTGTTTGAATGTGTGTGTGTATGCATGTATGCCTGTGTTTGTGTGTGTGCATGCATGTGTGTGTGTGTTTGTGTGTACGTGCATGTGCGTGTGTGTCTCTGTGCGCGTTTGCATGTGTGTGATGTGCATGTGTGCGAATGTGCATGTTAAGACTGTGCAGTGCTGATGTAATGACAACTGCTGTAACAACACACTTTATTTATTTCAGTAAAAACAACTGAAGATTTTAATATAAAACTGGTACAGTAGATAATGAGTTAATAAACTTGCAGTTATAATTTATACACTGCCATGCTTCCCAAATTTAGCCTTGATACACATTATGGGATTACAAACTAAATGCATGACATTTTCCGAGTCTCACTTGGTTCCTTGTCTCCTGTACTAAGACCAGAAATGACAGAGCCTTACAAACATCTTCTGAAATACTCGTGGGGCAGGACTAGAACTGTTCTTAGATCACAGAGAATGGAGGTGGTAATAGGGACACATGGTAATAATTAAAGTCCTGTCTGGGTATTTCCCTCAGCTCACTTTAGTAGGCTTTCTGAAATTACACTGGGACAACACATTTTATGCCGCTACTAGGCAATGCAAGGCAGCATGTAGAACACAAGCACACTGTACCCCTCTACCTTTTCCTTTTAATAACCTGGAGTTATGAAAAAACATTCAGCAGTTGTTCTTTTATTTTTTATTGTTTGAACCCTGAAATTAAGTCATATGGTAGCTCTGAGGTGCAAGGTTTGAAAAGTGAGTGAATAAAAAAGATTTAAAAAAAATATATTGTTAAAAAAATAATGTATTAAGCAAAGTGGTATATAAGAAGGAAAACGAAATTAAAGAGCTGGGACATTTCTCAAAGAGGGGCAGACAAGATGCAGCCTCCGGTACCAGTCAAATTCGCAATTATTTCTGTGAACTTACCAGTATGCAATATTTACATTCCTATCTATTTTGTACAGGTGGTAGTAGGTGAACAGTTTCACTATTACTTACCTGTACCTTAGCCAGTTGCCCAAATTAAGTAATGGTGTTTGCATAGACTTGTTCACAGTTTTTAGAAATATTTATATTTATATTGTTGCAATCATATTCATACATGCATGGATTAATATGAAATATGAACTATTAATATGTACTCATAGCTAGCCCATGAGGTTCCTGGTCATTGTACATTTCCCCATAGTGAACCAAGCAACCCTATTTGATGGGCTCACACAGCCAATTTCTAGCACATTTAGACAATGACTGATTCAGTTTTAAACCTGTGCAGCAGATTTAATGTATTGGTCTTAATATATCCCTGTAATGCAGGCGTTTCACTTCAATGTCATCACATCCCTGTTATCCTTTTATGGAGTTAGTTGCACACATTACAGAACTTCACTCTCAAGTAATAACTTGTAGACAACAAGGGTCAGTGTGATATACAAGTAACTGCCAAAATAAAGGAAACGTCAACATAATGTGTCTTAATAGGGTCCTGGGCCACCACAAGCCACAAGAACAGCTTCAATGTGCCCTACAAGTGTCTGGATCTGTTGGAGGGATGCAATACCATTCTCCCACAATTCCATAATTTGGTATTTTGTTGATATGGTTGGAAAACGCTGTCTCAGGCAAGTGTTCAATTGGGTTGAAGTCTGGTGACTGATACGGCCATGACATATGGCTTACATCTTTTTCATGCTCATCAAACCTATCGGTGACTATTCATGCCCTGTGGATGGGAACATTGTCATCCTGGAAGAGACTCCCATAATGATAGAAATGCTTCAACATAGGATAAAGGTGATCACTCAGAATGGCTTTGTATTTTTTGGTGTTTACTTTTCCCTCTAAGAAGTTGAGTTGACCTAAACCATGCCAGAAAAATGGAAGCACCTGCTTTCAATATACTTTGTATCCCTCATTTACTCAAGTGTTTCCTTTATTTTGGCAGTTACCTGTACATCCATGGTTATATTAGGGACCAATTTCAAATGTAACATACAATTATATTATAGTACTTTTGAATTAACTACAATTTCACATTCACAGTTTGGCTAAGTGTATATATTTGAGATTTCCACTATGAGTGTAGTAAATCTGGTCTCTGGTTGGTTCATTCGAATCTGAGTCACTAGTCAAAGAGTCCATTGATGACAGTGATTATTGACTTTAGGACTCTTTAGTTCTACTGAGACCTAAAAATATCAGGCACTTTGGCAGCAATGGACAAGCTTTCATTCCTCCAAATTGGATAACTTGGATTTAATTCCACATCCATTCCAGAGGGGACTTGGCACACCAAGGGCATTCAATCAAAACACCATGGGTACTTTGACCTTAAGAACTGAAGAAACGTAGCGCTTGCATAAATCTTGAGGACAAATCGGCTTAGCTGTTAGAATGAATGCCCCACAGTCGTCCATCTGTTTACACCACCACTCATTGGTGGATTGGGCCTAATTTATATGCATGCTCCTGTTATAACTCTATGTTGCATTTTGGAAATGGTATGATTTACTTTTCTGCATTCACAATGTGTGTTTACATAGGCTACATTTTATAATGCCATTAATGTTTCACGTTTGTATTTCAATTAGCCATGCGTGGTGGCATGCGATGTCGTGAATGTATTATTCTTGTGGAAATAAGACTTTTAGGCATAGGCTACTAATGTTTTTTTAAGACCTGGCTGAACAAAACCAAATGATATTTTTTAGATGGTATGTACTAAAATAATTTATTACTACTAATGTCAACACCCGAAAGGCGTTGGTTGGCATCTTCTTGTATGCCTAGATATCTGGTGCTCCTAGTGTTAAGCAGACAAAGCTATACAAGTAGTAAATGACTACCTTTATTATTTTTTATCTCTAAAAAATGTGAAATTGGAAAAAAATGGTGCATGGTTACAAAAACAGCTTAAATGAGATGGCAGTACAAATGGGCCCACATTTTAATTAGATGTCCATTTGTAGGATCATTACCCACCAGCACATTTCCGTTTCAATGGCCCTTTATTGGATTCTCTTCAGTAAAATTCAAAATCACAGTGTCATCAGGAGGTGGTAGAATTCATTAACTTTACTCTTCATAAATATGCAAGTGCCTTCTATCATAGAAAAATAAGTTAACACACAACTGCCAAATGTAGAATATTCCTGTTCCCTAAATTAATCAGTTAAAGGTATTAATCACCTTGTTAATCAAATGGCACCGATGTACGTCACACAGCATGAACAGGGGTGGATGTTTTAGGCTTCTAAAAGGAACGCAAAGGAGAAAAGGGGTGCCTTAATATTTCAACTTAGAACACAGAGCAGGGCTGATACCGTGAAGACTTTGTTTGTTGACCTGATCACTTACCGAAAGGGCAACCGTCGTCGATGTGGGAGAATGAGGAAGAAGAGACTGAACATGATCCAACATTGACCTCAGGGGAGGCGCCCGGATGGAAGCAAGTGGTTAGGCTACAATCGATGGTGTCAGAGTCTTTCAAATATCCTGGAGGATTCTTTGTGTCATGGGCCTAGTTTTACCCCTGACAGGTGAGACATTAATGGTTGTTCTTTGTTGGGCAGTCTAAGTAGTTTCCCTTACTTCCTAAGTCCAGTACATGAATGCAACAGTTTCTATATTCTAGTTTTATATGCTTTTAACCCATATCCTTATCTTATCTTATCTTATATCCACCGAACTACAGGATTTTCCATAGACTGCAAACCCTTAATTAACCGATCTACAGGATATTCCGTAGACCGCGCAAACCCTTAATTCACTGATCTATGGAAAATCCCGTAGCAGAAATTATATGAAATAGAAATGCGTGTTGAGGTGCATTGTCCAAATATTATAATAATTATATAACAAACACATGGGGTGTAGACTTTGCTGACAAAAAAATGCCTGTTACAAGAGACAAAGAAAGTCACTAAAGTGGTACAATAAAATAATTTGGTACATGCTTGACATCGCTATCCTAAATGCTTGCATTGTTTACAATAAAGCTCATAAGACAAAGATGAAATTGCACGACTTCAGAGTCTCTATCAAGGAACTTGATGGGTATAAACTACAGGAAAGCAGTAGGAACTCCAGCTCTAGACAATGGCAGAAGGTTCAATTGGGATTTGCCCCACACACCAAAGCGAATGGAAAACTGCTAGTACTTGTAAGGTGCACATTCAATGTGTTGACACAATTTTCGTACGTATGTGTCCTGATCCATGTTTTGGCCACTTCCATTACCAGAACTTTGCTTATGATGATCCCAACAGACACAACAAACAAAAGGCATGCAAAAAATTTAAACTAATAACAAAATGAAGAATGAGATGAACTTGTGACATTACAGAGAATGATACATTGAACTCAATGAACTCAATTCATTTAAATATATCTCTTCACAGCAAATTTCTAAATTGTTACATGTAAATGTACATATGACAAATAAATGAAAGATTGTAAGAATATATCTGTACATAATTTACACACATATTTTGTATATAATAACATTTGTTAAAATGTTTAATTGATATGACATACCATATATCTCCACAAATTATGTATTATTATAAATTATGTATAAATACATATTTATATACAACTGGAGTGCTATATTAAGTCTAAGGGGAGAATTAATGTCACAGCCATCTAAAAGTTAAAAATACTACAGGACACTTCTATGCCCTGGTCCCTCTGGGTTTGATCTGCTGTGCTGTGCTAATGGCAATGTTTCCTCTCGTTGGGTTTGTAACAAGGTCATCTCTCATGGTGAAGGGTGAGAGTGGAGTATGTAACCTCAAGTTCCTCCACATGTCCCCACTTGCTCCTACTTGACTATGATCTGAAGCAAGTAAAATATTATTCAGCTATAACAATGTCATGATATTGTGTGTTTAGAGAATTATTCATTCTTTGTGTATGTAAGCAGATTTTTAATGTTTAATTTTTGTTGAGGTTATATACAGTATATGGTATGGAGGAGGATACAATATATGTATCCTGGAGGATTTCAATGTTTATTTCTGAAATATACCCTACAATATTATGCAGAATATGAATTGTTCTGTTTTCATGAACAGAATAGGATCACCCTTCACTCTATTTAGTGGAGATTAACCAATTGCTTATTTGTGTAAAATTAAAATTAAAAGCAACATTTTGTTTGACTCTTACATAGCCTATCCATTTCTTTGCAATCATATAAGAGAAATCAATAATCATCTGTGTTAATTAGAGAATAAAAAGGCAAATCAGAAATATCTTGGTAAATAGCAGTGTGAGATAACCACCAAAGTCCTCAGAATCTAACCATAACACATTTTTTCTTGCATTTATAAGGAGAGGAATAGACATGTCAATTAACAAGATCAATTCTAATGAAGCAGGATCATTTTCACCTACAACATAGACTTTTTCTATGGCTATTTTATGGCTATTTTACCTATTGCATCTGTGAGCATTTACAATTTCCCATCTAGCACTTCCAATGGAAGTATATTACCCTTAACAGAGCTCATTTCGCAAGGTTTTCCAGGGAGGCCTGATCAATTTGGAGGGAATTAGAAAGTCAGGTAATAACACGGCCAGGTTAATAGGATTCTGTAAGCCAATAAAGCCGCTTGACAGACTCGAAATGGATAGCACATTCTTCAAGGGAACACAAGGTATTCGACCTTGGATGAGCTTACTCAGAGATGAGCCCATATTTGCATTGTCCCAGCAAGGTGTAAAACGGTCAATTGTTCAATTATTGATTCAAGTCCTGAATGGTAATTAGCGCTGCTGGGGGATATCTTTAGTAACACCTCCTCTCATGCAGAATCTTTATCATGGAGGAGGGAAAATGTTTTAAATATGGTAACACACCAAATTACCCTTTTGTGTCAGGGCCTAAAAATGTATATTTCAGCCTGTTCTTCACTACTACTACTACTACTACACTACAAGCCTAATATCTCATAAAGTAAACATTGCACAGACATGACTGAGGGCTTGATGTGAAGTAGACAGTTCTACCAAATGTCAACAACTACAAATGTGTCATCTATGAGACTCATGATGCACTTTATAAGTACATTAAATTGAAAATAAAGACAAAACGATTTACACCCTACTAATATGATGATTTTTACCTCTAAAACCGTAGCAGATTCCAGATAAATAATTGTTGTATGTGCTAACCCAGGGGGTTGTACACTTCCCCCGAAGGACCTGATACAAATATGTAAAAGCAAATACATTCTACAGTGTTGTTTCTAAAAGCAGGACCCAGGTGTCCTTTGGTGTCCAAAGTGGTTACATGTTTTTAGCCAATCGCATGCCATACTGTATGGGGTTTTTTCACTATAAAATTACACATAGCCTACAAATATGTGTATTCAAGTGACCAGAAACCTATTCAAACTGTACTATAAATAAGTTCCGTTGTACAAATCTATTCAACCAGAGCCCTGTTAGCCAGAATGCTTTCCAGGTCGATCCAAACAGTTTTTCATGGTAGACACTAAAATGACAAAGACCTCCTGCCATCATTTTGGGGAAAGCCTGGCTTACTGAAGAGAGACGGACTCCACCTGTGCTGGAGAGGTGCTCTTCTACTATCTAGAAATGTTTCCCGTAGTCTAATCTCACAAAATTTGTGACCTCTCAGAGCGCTAGCCAGACAACAGATTTCTAGTCCTAAACTACTGTCTGCTAGCTTACAAAAACCTGTGACTAGCTTAGCTATTGAGACTGTGTCTGTCCCTCGTTTTGGAAATGGTTTTAGAAATAAAAAGCTATCTGAGCACCCTGGCTGTCGTGGCATTTGTGTACATAATCTTATTTATATTAAAACTTCTCAGCCTGCTGTAAGTGTTGCCTGACATATCTTAAATGTGGATTGTTAAATGTTAGATCACTTTCCCCCAAGGCGGTTCTTGTGAACTAACTAATCACGGACCATAGTTTTGACCTGATTAGCTTCACTGAAACCTGGCTTAGGCCTGACAAATACCGTGCACTTAATGAGGCATCTCCTGATGGTTATGCTAGCTGTCAAGCGCCGCGTCTGTCCGGTAGAGGGGGTGGTGTTGCTGTGATTTTTGCGACAAAATTTATTTTCACACCTAAATGTGGGGATAAGTTCTCCTCTTTTGAATCACTTGTTATGCTTTCTGGACGGTCAAAAGATAAAGTTGCCTCAGTGCAATCCTTCCTCTTAGTAACTATTTTTAGACCACCTGGACCATATACTGTCTTTCTTTCTGGAGTACTAAAATGGAGTGGAGAGAGAAAAAACAAACAACAGGCAAATATTTAGCCTACAGACAACAGGTCACAAGGTTACAATGTAATATTTTGTAGGACCCTGAAAAAATACATAATATCCCTCTTTCTTATTACCATATTAATGTAAAAAAATAAAAAAACATTCCAACATTCCAAAATTATAGATGCGATATGAAGTTAATGTGATTGCTCTAGCCGTAAACAGGCAACAGTAAAAGGAAAAAATAATGCCATGAAGAAAAGGTTTGATAATTTGTGTAAAGATTGAAAGAAGAACATGTTTACAAATGCACAATACATGTACACATCAACTGCTGTTTTGCTAAGCGATCTAGCTAGCTAGAGACAGCAAGCAAAGTTTTTGAACATCTTTAGCTAGCAAGCTAGTTAGTCAGTATTTGAATTGCTAGCCAGCTAGCTAGCTTCAGCAGTTACAGATGACTCCAGTCTCGTACTGTAGGTACAGTAGGTACATATGGGTACAATGTAAATACACAGGTATTAGGGCTAATTAATGTAAAGTGGGCCCCTATTATATGTGTCCAAATGCATCTCTTGAAGTCCCCTCTAAGTCTGTTTTGGCTGATCCCACACACTGGCTTCAAAGCTTCTGGAAGCCCATAATAGAGAGCAACTCCAAAAGCTGCCTTGCTGCAGCACCCATTTTGTGTCAGGGGCAGGGGACATTCCAACAAATACTGGCTGTAAGCTATGCATAATTGTCAAAAGTTGTGTAGTGATCTTCTCAGCAGTCCAGTTTCTGTTGAAAGGTTTAATTGCCTAGGTACAATATGTTGCCAAATTTGTACCATTTATTTTCAATAAAAGACACAACTAAAAAGTTGAATATTTATCATTTTGTTATTTCTCCTGACTTATAAATGTGTGTCTACATGGTGCATTTGCACATCTGTAGACCATTCTACCATATATGATGTGTTACAAATACACAAGTGACATGAGAGTTTGGTTTATTGATAGTCATGGATTGAGGATGAAGTAACTTAACATATTTATATTGGCAAGTTTGAATATACATAAACAAAATGGAATACAAAATGATTTGAAGATCCACTCCCCTGTTACACATTGGTCATCATAGTGACAGCTGGGGAGGTGGTCAGTGCGTATAATCATACTGTATGAACAAGCTTGGGGGCTCTCCGGCATTTCACCCAATTGGCCAATTTGTGCATCCTTTGGCCTGGATTAAGTCCAGACCAGGAGGGAGTGTATAGCATTGTTCGGGAAGGGAAGGATACAGCCTGCAGGGTATCCTCTGTCTCACTGCTGAATAGAAACTCTTAAGGTTGATAAGGTTCCTGTGCATACCACTGCGGGGTAAGAAAAAGAAGGAAAGGAGGAAAAGAAGAGGTAGGGTTACAGTCTGTGTTTTGGAAGATGAGTGCACTAATGTGACAGAAGACAAGGCAGCTAGGGGATTGGCCTACAGATGAAATTGTGCATTCCAATTTAGGGTGGAATATGGGGAGGAGGGGAAATAAATACATGTATTTATTGCTACATTTATTCATTTGTTTAATTGTCAGGGACATAGAAAAAGCATTGTTGCAATGTTAAAAAAACCCAATCATCACATTAAATAATATGAGCCATCTGAGAAACGGAATACTTTTATTGACAAACCAATGAGTTTACTTTTATGTTTTACAAATTACACATTTCTGACAATGTGAATCTGAAAATGAAACATAAATCTTTGCTCCAACTAAACGGGTGCCCTCTCAGTGCACCTGGCTGCTAAATTGCTTTCCGGACATAAAACAAGGTTTATATGCTTAATCATTGTTTATGGGTCAATCTGGGTGAAACACAGAAATCTGGTTCCTCTCCAGAAGTGGGTCAGAGCACACTGCAGGGGCTTCAGACAGTCAAGTGGTTCAAAAGGTAATTTGTCCACCATGGAAAATGCATGTAGGTTTTTGCTCACACTCTCTCCAATAGGCTACACTATTCTTAGGCTGAAAGAATGCAGGTAAGTTAATAGAGCTGGGGATGAACTATAATATTGTTGGCATCATAAAAATAACCTCAAAAAATATAACTGTTAAGGAAATTCGAAAACCTGTTTTTTTTTCCTAATTTGGAATGTCCAATTGTAGGTGTAGGCTCATCTCATTGCTGCAACTTCCTACGTTAACCTAGGAGAACGCAGGTAAGCACGTGCTCTATTCTGACACTTATATTCCTAGCTGCTAGCTCTCTTCACTCTGTAGTCTGCCAGCTGAGCTGGTACAGTCATTGCGTCGGAGGAGTACACTTCATGTGCAGCTGGCACAGGCAGACTGCAGACACCTGATCACCAGACAAGTTGCTGGGGTATGATGGACTAAGACACACTTACCCTAGTTGATAGCACACTTGACGCTGGCACAATCAGGCTTCCTTACTAGACTCCAGGGCGCTGTACTAGTGCTTTAGCAGGATAAGTCATGCGACAGCAAAAAAATTAAAAAATGTATCTCTTGGATGCTGGAATCATAATTTCCTCTAAACAAACTGGAAATATCAAACAAACTGAAATAAAACTGGCTATAATTATGCTTCTGCTAATACTCATATTGCATGATACATTGGTGTCATGAAAACAAACACATTTGGGATTCTGGTCATAAATGAAGCATCCAGCACAGAGAGTCTCACAGATGCAAAGCCTTGATCATTAGCAGAGGTATAGTGTGAGATCAGAATCCCCTAAGGCTTTGTCAGTATGACACTGTTTTTATTGGTTTAAAAAAAAAGCACTGGTCTGTGCCTTTGCTGTGAACGGGGGGGGTTGTAATATCTGATACAGTGCAGCAACTGGACAGCTAACATAGATGCTGCAGAATATAATTTTTGTATCCTTATCTTTTTTAGCTACAATGGGGGAAATAAGTATTGAACATTTTGTCCAGTAAATGTATTTCCAATGAGCCTATTCAAGTTAAATTTGCACCAGACTTTGGTATTAACTCAAAAAATCCAGACAAAAAATCTAAACATTAAAGTCCATATGTAAATAAAGTTATGTGTAATAAAGTGGAATGAAACAGGAAAAAAGTATTGAACACACTAAGAAAAAGCAGTACACCACAGCAAGGAAAGGCAAGGAACCAGCTGAAAACCATAACTAATTAGGAGGCAACTCTACCTCCAATCTGTGCTAATTAATGTCAGCTGGGTTAGAATATATTGATGGGCTATAAAAGGTTTTTTTTTGTTACCAAGGTGCCACACAAGAAACATCTAATGATGAGTAAAAGCAAAGAGCTTTGCAGATTGTTGCAAAACATGAAAATGGAATTGGCTACAGACGTATTTCACAACTTCTGAATCTTCCAGTAAGCACCATTGGGGGCATTATCCGTAAGTGGAAGCAACATCACTCCACCATCAACCGGCCACGCACAGGAGCTCCTCGCAAGTTTTCTGATCAGGGAGTCAGAAGGATACAAAAGCATACAGCAAAGGAAACTCGCAATTGGTTTCAGAGAAAGAAAATCTACTTGTTGGAATGGCCCAGTCAATCACCTGACTTAAACCCAATTGAACATTTGTGGAAGCATCTGAAGATCCAGATTCACAAGAGGGCCCCCCGCAATCTTCAAGATTTAAAGACAATCTGTGTAGAGGAATGGGCCAAAATCACACCTGAATACTGCGGGCGATTAGTTACTTCATACAGAAAGCGCCTTGAAGCTGTCATTACAAACAAAGGCTTCTCCACTAAGTATTGAATTAATTTCAGTTAGTGTGTTCAATACTTTTTTCCTATGTCATTCCACTTTATTACACATAACTTTATTTACATATGGACTTTAATGTTGAGATTTTTTGTCTGGATTTCTTGAGTTAATACCAAAGTCTGGTGCAAATTTCACTTGAATGGCCTCATTGGAAATACATTTACTGGGAAAAATGTTGATGTGTTCAATACTTATTTCCCCCATTGTATTGTAATGTCAGGAAAACAGGCGGACACTGTTGCTCAATTATCAAAGTTTATCTCCAAAATTATGGCAGCAAACATTACCAGCTTCTGAACACAACAGCAACTCTCACACACACTAAAACCGGAACACCGGAAGAACAATCACATCACCGGAACCCATACAATTCCCGCCTCCACCCCAGACCCACCAATCACATCCCTCACAGCCCAGCGAACACCAACTGTCCATCACATGTTAACTGTTCACATGCCAGGTCGCTACATTGCCCCCCCACCAATAAGTTCCTCGTCCCCGAGGGAACAAACAAAGTCTCTCAAGTGACCTGGGGGCCTCCTCTGCCTCTGTGAGGGCTGGCGTGCTGCTGGGGGTAAGGGGACAGGGGCTGCAGCTGGGGGAGCAGGGACAGAGTGTCCGGGGGAATCAGTCTCTGGCAGGGGGCTACTGTTCCGGGGATCAGGGGACGGAGGCTGGGGTGACAGGGGCGGGGTTGAGGGGACAGGGGACACAGTCACTGGGGAACCCGGGCGGGTGAGGGAGGGGCTGCCGGGGGACGCTGGAGGGGTAGGGGTCGCTGGCCTCCCTGAGAACTGAGGGAGGGAGCCCCCCCTGTAGGGAGCTAGTCTGTCTCTGTGGATCACCACCTTCCTCCCATGGAGCAGCTGCACTCTGTAGACCACCTCCCCCACCCTCTCCAGCACTCTGCAGGGCCCCGACCACTGACTGTCCAGCTTGGGACACCGGCCCTTCTTCCGCTGGGGGCTGTAGACCCAGACCAGTTCTCCAGGCAGCAAGTGCCTTCCTTTGGTCTTCACATCATAGTTCCGCTTCTGCCTGACGCCAGCCCGCTGCTGCTGTTCACGGGCAAAACTGTGGGCTGACTCGAGGCGGTCCTGGAGCCTCCTGGCATACTCAGGTCCCGGGGGAATGTCTGGGGAGTCAGGGGGACGCCCAAACGCCAGCTCTGCCGGGGTGCGGAGCTCCCTCCCCAACATGAGCAGGGCTGGGGTGCAGGAGGTAGACTCTTGGACCGCTGTGCGACAGGCCATGAGCACCAGGGGCAGGTGCGTGTCCCAGTCTCGCTGGTGCTGAGAGGTGAGGATAGCCAGCTGCTGTCCCATGGTCCGATGGAACCTCTCCACTAAACCATCGCTTTGGGGGTGCAAGGGGGTGGTGCGGGTCTTGTGAATCCCCAGCCGGTCACACATGGAGGCAAACACCCGGGACTCAAAGTTCCTCCCCTGGTCGCTGTGTAGGGACTCCGGCACCCCCAAGCGGCTGAACATGCCCTCCACCAAGGCATCTGCGATGGTCTCTGCCTCCTGGTCCGGGAGGGCGTAGGCCTCTGGCCACTTGGTGAAGTAGTCCATGGCGGTGAGGACATAGCGGTTCCCCCTGTCAGAACGGGGCAACGGGCCCACTACATCCACCGCCACTCTGTCCATCGGTGCCCCTGCTGGAAACTGCTGCAGTGGGGCGTGGGAGCGGCCAGTGGGACCTTTGCGGGCCGTACAGGGGTCACAGCGACGGCAAAAGTCCTCCACATCCCTCCTGGCTCGTCCCCAGTAGAAACTCTGGCGGAGACGACGGAGTGTCTTACTGACCCCGAAGTGCCCAGACCCTGCTGCTCCATGCATGGCCTTCAGCACTGACTCCTTCAGGCCCTTGGGGACCACCACCTGCCACTTCTCCTCCCCTGTCGCAGGCTCTTTCCACGCCCGCTGTAGCACACAGTCACACAGCCGCAGGGACTCAAACGCAGCCCACAGCCCCTTGGTCGCCTTGGAGAGCACAGCCACCTCATCCAATAGAGGTCGCTGCTGCACCTCCACCCACTGCAGCACGGGCTGTAAGTCTGTGTCCTGCTCTTGCTGCCTCCTCCACTCAGCAGCATCCACCATCTGCAGCTCTCGGCAGGTGACCCCCTGTGCCTGCCAGACTGCAGCACAGCACTCCTCCTCTCCACGCAGCTCTCTCTCTCGTGTCTCCCTCCGCTCACAGTAACGACACCCGTCTTCAGCACACGGGCGGCGGGAGAGAGCGTCTGCGTTGGTGTGGCGTGCTCCGGCCCGGTGCACTACTGTGAAGTTGTAGGACTGGAGCTCCTCCAACCACCTAGCCATCTGTCCCTCTGGCTCCCTGAACGTCAGGAGCCACTGAAGAGCAGAGTGGTCAGTCCTCACAGTGAAGGGCAGGCCGCACAAGTAGTACCTGAAGTGCTTGATGGACAGCACCACCGCCAGAAGCTCCCTCCGGGTGACACAGTAGCGCCGCTCGGCCTTGTTGAACCTCCTGCTGAAGTAGGCCACCACTCTCTCTCCATCAGGACCCACCTGGGACAGCACACCTCCCGCACCCACACCGCTCGCGTCCGTGTCCAGGATGAAGGGCAGGGTGGTGTCGGGTGGAGAGAGCACTGGGGCCTCACTCAGGGCATGCTGCAGGCTGCTGAATGCCTCCTGACACTGCTCAGTCCACACAAAGTCCCTGTCCTTCTGGAGCAGCTGATACAGGGGCGCGGCCACACTGGAGAACCCTCGCACAAATCTCCTGTAGTACGAGGCCAGGCCGACGAAGCTCTTCACCTGTGCCTGGTTGGTGGGGGGGGGCAGCCGGTGATCGCCTGCACCTTCTCTTCCAGGGTGCCGATGCCCTCACCCCCCACCCTGTGCCCCAAGAAGGTCACCTCTCTCTGCATGAAGCGGCACTTCTCCGGGTGCAGCTTCAGGCCCGCTGCTCTGATCCTCTCCAAGACCTGCCGCAGAGCCCCCAGGGCGGCCTCGAAGGAGCTGCCGTGTGCCAGGATGTCGTCCAGATAAACCAGGCACTGCTCCCGGGGGACGCCAGCCAGCACCCGGTCCATCAGCGTCTCGAAGGTGGCGGGGGCGTTACAGAGCCCGGCTGAGGACCCGGAACTGCCACAGCCCCCGCCCTGTGCAGAAGGCGGTCTTAGGCCTGGCCGCTGGAGAGAGAGGCACCTGGTAGTACCCGCTGCGGAGGTCCAGGGAGGAGAACCAGGAGGACCCAGAGACCAGGTCCAGAGACTCGTCGATGCGCGGCAGGGGGTACGAGTCCTTCCTGGTGACGCCATTCAGCGGCCTGTAGTCCGCGCAGAGCCGCCAGTCCCCGTTCTTCTTGGGAACCATGACCACGGCGGCTGCCCAGGGGCTGTCGGAGGGCTCGATGATACCCGCCTGCTGCATGCTCCACACAGCTTTGTCACACGCCTCCTGACGAGCCAGAGGGAGGCGGCGCGGGCGGCACTTGATGGGCGGAGCATCCCCTGTATCGATGTCGTGCTGCACTAGCTCCGTCCTCCCCACCTCCCCCTCACTCATGGCGAAACTGTCCTGAAAGTCCCGCAACAACTGCCACAGCTGCCCCTGCTGCTGAGGGTCTAGACCATCGCAGTTTTTCCTCCAGACCTCTCTCACCACAGCCAGCAACCCCTCCTCCCCCACCTGGGGAAGCTGGGCCGGTGCTGACTGGCTGGTAGGGGAACACGCCTGAGAGGTAGCAGGAGGGGGGGTCACATCCGAATTGGGGTGGAGAGAGGGGTGGTGGGGGTGATGGGCTTTGGGTTCGCTCAGCCCCCCCTAAGCGAGCCCCGATCCATTTCCCTGAGCCATTTTGGGGCATCTTCTGAGCACGTGGCCCTCCTCACCACACCCCCAGCACACCCTGGGTCCCGGGCGTGGCTGGCGTGCGGCCTGCAGTGACACAGCCCTCAACAGTTCAGTTATTTCCGCTGCCCATGCCGGCTTCACTTCTCCCGGCGGGCAGCCCACTGCAGCCCTCACAGCTGGTGAGCTCCCCTGTTGACTGCTCCCAGCAGTCCCAGCCCACACCATCTCTCTTTCCACAGCCATCTCAAAGGCCGCCTGCAGGGTGCGTGGATGATGCAACTGTACCTGAGCCCGGAGGTCAGCGGGGGAAAGGGCTCTGATGAACTGGTCCCGTGCCAGCTCACTCTGCACTTCAGAGGGCATGTGGCCGTACGCCCGGCGTGTCAGGCTCTCAATGTCATTGGCCAGCAACCGCAGTGACTCCCCAGGCATTCTGGAGCGATTGCTCAGTTCGTTGCGCAACACCCCAGACTCCAGACACTGTCCAAACCTTCTCTGCAGAGCCCCAACTAATGCCTCATAACGGTTCCTGTCCTCTGGGCTCAGCAGCAAAAGGCAGGGGAGAGCATCATCTGTGAGGCACATGGCCAGCTGTAGGGCTTTATCATCCGTAGACCATCCCTCTGCCCTAGCCAACAGCTCAAACTGCGCATGAAAAGCTTCCCAGTCTGACTTACCGGAGAATTTGGGTGTCTTCACTCTTGCAGAGGATGGGCAGTAGGGGGCACCATTGTTGTTTACCTCACGAGTGGACTGTCTTCCGCCATTCTCTGGAGGGGACACAGCACTGACCGCAGATTGTGAGAAGCCTCCTAGGGCAGCCAGCCCAGCCTCAAACTCTATCCGATTACCCCTCATCTCTCCCGGGGTCCTCCTGAGCTCTCCTGCTGAGTCTTCTGACCCCCATGTGCTCCTCCGGCCTCTCCGCTGTGCACCCTCTCCTCCTTTACCTTCGCGCCGTTTTTATCCATGTCGAACAACGCAGCTAACGTTAACTAGCCAAACTCACTCACTTTCCCTTGCTAAGCTAGCTAAATTCACTTCTTTCTTCTTCTTTTAACTTCTGACACCAGTGTAATGTCAGGAAAACAGGCGGACACTGTTGCTCAATTATCAAAGTTTATCTCCAAAATTATGGCAGCAAACATTACCAGCTTCTGAACGCAACAGCAACTCTCACACACACTAAAACCGGAACACCGGAAGAACAATCACATCACCGGAACCCATACAATTCCCGCCTCCACCCCAGACCCATCAATCACATCCCTCACAGCCCAGCGAACACCAACTGTCCATCACATGTTAACTGTTCACATGCCAGGTCGCTACAGTATGTTCATTAAAGGTTTTTAGGGCTTTCACAAGCATGCGCTCTCCTTCGAAACACGCCATGTCAGCCCCCACTTGCATCTCACACTGCAGTTCACAGACATATCTTTGTTTTTTTGTTAACCACCGTTTTCCTGTGGAAATCGTGTATATTCACATCTCAAGCATGCACACAAATACATTGAATCAATATGCCCATAACATCTGTGGATACAGAATGCCTTAATGCCTTACAGTCAATTTCAGTTCAACATTTGAGCTTGTGAAGCAACACATTAGAACACTTATTCTGATACAATGTTGCTAGCTCCAAATATCTTCAGTAATAAAACACATTATATATATATATATATATATATACAGTACCAGTCAAAAGTTTGAGTACACCTCCCATCTGGTTTACGGCTAATCGGGCACTTCATTCATCAGCAAGATAATGACCCGAAACACACCTTGAAGTTGTGCAAGGACTATCTGGTGAAGGAAGATCATGAAGGACAACTCAAACAAAAGACCTGGCCTGCCCAGTGTCCAGACCTCAATCCCATAGAACTTGAGACGAACTGGACAGAAGAGTAAAAGCAAAGCAACCCACAAGTGTTTCTGGGAATTGCTGCAGGAAAGCTGAGAAGACATGTCGGGTGATTTCATGCTGAATCTTATTAACTGAATGGCCCGTGTTTGTGAGGCTGTTAACAAGGCAAAGGGTGGCTATTTTGAGGAATCCAACATTTAGAGACAATTTTCAATTTTCTTTTCTTGGATTTCCTTGTGTTTATTGTTACATTAGTTTTTTTGTACATTTCAAGTATTTACAGAAACGTATATGGTGTAAAACATTGTCAATTATGAAACAAACCTAGTTTCCAGCAGGTGTATTCAAACGATTGACTGGTACTGTATGTATGGATACAGGTAACTGCCTAAATAAAGGAAACACAAGGAAGCATACAGTGCCTCCATAGGGCGTTGGGCTACCACGAGCCACCAGAAAAGCTTCAATGCATCTTGATATAGATTCTTAAACATTTTTTTTGTTTCTTAAACAGATTTTCAAAAGTAAGGGAGCTGATTACTGACAGGTGTTTCTTGTTGCTCAGGTGTTTCATTTTGCATTGATTGTTCACACATAAAAGAGCAGTGAGTGTCTAGTCTTGGTTTGAGCCTTTGTTTTCATCTGTGGAGTCAGAAGGCATACAACAACATGAAGTCCAGAGAACTGTCTATGGCAGAAAAGCAAGCAATCTGTAAGTTGAAAGAACAGAAAAATTCAACATGAAGCATAGCACAGAAACTGGGTATAGCAAGATCAACAATTTGGAAAGTCTTGGAAAAAGAAAGAAACCATTAGTGGACTTAAAAATAAACAATGGACAGGTCGGCTAAGGAAAACAACTACAGTTGATGACAGACAAAACGTAATGGCTGTGAAGAAAAACCCTAAAACAATGGTCAGTGACATCACCAACAGTCTCCAGAGGGCAGGGCTGAAAGTATCACAAGCCACCATTCGCAAAAGACTTTGAGAGCAAAATTATAGAGGCTACATTGCAAGATGCAAATCTCTCATAAGCAGCAAGAACTGAAAGGACAGATTAGAATTTGCCCCAAAAATAGATATGAGCCAGAAGAGTTCTGGAACCAATTATTATGGATAGAGGAGACCAAAATGAATCTTTACCAAAATGATGGAAAGCCGAAAGTGTGGAGAAAGGAAGGAACTTCCCATGATCCAAAGCATACCACCTCATCTGGAAAACATGGAGGAGGTAGTGTCATAGCTTAGACATTTATGACTGTATGGCCTCTGGAACTGGCTCACTCGTCTTTATTGATAATGTAACTGATGGCAGCAGCAGGATGAATTACAGAAAGGGTACAGAAATATTTTGCCTGGCTATGTACAAAGAAATTCCTCCAAACTCATTGGCTTCATCATGCAGCAAGACAATGACCCAAAGTATTCACTGGGAAAAAGTGGAAAGTGGTCAGTCACCTGATTTAAATCCAATTGAGCATACATTTCACTTGCTGAAGAGGACACTGAAGACAGAATGTCCCCAAAATAAAAGTCAACTGAAAGCAGAGCAGTGAAGGCTTGGAAAAGCATTTACTAAGAAAATGCCAAACATTTGGTGAGGCCACTGGGTCTAGACGTGATACAGTTATTGAATTTAAGTGCTATACAACCAAATATTAGACTTATACTGCTTTAACTTACTTTTAAGTTAATCAGTCCACTTACTTTTGCAAATATAAAAATGGAGGGACCCATATGCACCGATCCCGTGGGTGCTCCGGGGCCCGAACCCACGGAGAAGGCCGAGCACCCACGGGAAAATTATGCACGGAGCCAAATTTACATTGATTTGATAGCAAACTCCACCTTACATTTGCTGCGCCGGCATGTAAAAATGGAGGGACCCAACACAAAACATCAATTTTTAAAAATGCTAAAACCTATGCTCATGTAAATACCACAAAATAAAAATTGACTGCTTGCACTTTTGTCTTATATTGATCTTTTGATGTCAAATCAAAATGCCTTGAGAATATAGCAGAAAATAAAAAATGTCATGCTTCATACTTCACACTTTTGGAGGGATCTGTATACTGTATATATATTATTCTGAGACCAGTGGGTAGTGAATGGGAAATAACTTTAATATGGTTTTGCTTTGCATCCTGAAGGACTTTGAAGAACCTCAGGGCAGGGCAAAATTATTATGGAGCACTATGGGGAACTATTTATGATGCAAGCTGTATATCCAAGGACATTGGCAGTGCCCACTGTGGTCATGTTGTTTGATTTCTTTGAACAAACCTTCACATAAAGGGGAAATATGCTGACATGTGCAGGACAAGTCAGATTTAATACATCAGACTCGTATCTCTTTAATTCAGTACAGTTTTGCTGTAAGGCAAACTGAAAAGGTTTGCCTAGTTCTCCATAGAGCTATGTTCACCTGTGAAACTGCTAGTACCTCAGAATTACCACCAACACCCAACACTGTTTTTCACTATTTCAATCAAAAATGAATCATATTATAAATCAATGATGTATTGCTAGCAAAGCCATCCATAATAGCAAAAATATGATATATAAACAAATATCTGAACAAAAAGAATATTCTTGAGAGTTCATCCTCGCCTCTCTTTTCGCAATCCCTTCACATTACTATGATCAGGGTCGGTATTCACAAAGCATTTTAAGGGTAAAAGTTGGTCCTAACTCTGCAATTTAGGAGCAACTCTGAAAAATAATGGGCGTGTCACTCATAAATTTAGGACTCCTAGGATAAGAGTATTTCACAAAGGGTTTGAGAGCTAAAAACAGCTCCTAAGTCCAGGAGAAGTTAGAAGCAGTCAAGAGGACTTCTAAGTCGCTAAAGACCTACTCACAGCGATCCGAAATGGCTGCTGCCGGCAATCGTCGTCGCAATCTCGTCAACACTTTGGAGATATTGAATGATACAGAGCTCATAGAAAGGTACCGCCTCAATCGCGAGGGTATTATGATAGTAGTAGAGCTAGTCAGAGGTGCAATCACGTCACCAACAAACAGAAACAACCCGATAACAGCAGAGATCAAGGTGTTGACAACTCTACGCTACTTGGCCACAGGGAAAATGCAGCTATGCAGCGCAGACGACCTCGCCATATCCCAGTCATCTGTCAGTAGAATAGTACATCAAACAATAAATTCCCTCTCCAGGCCACACATCGTCCAACAATACATACAGTTTCCACTTGATGTTCGGCAACTCCAAAGTAACAAGATCAACTTCATGGCCATAGCTGGACTACCCGGTATCGTTGGTGCAATAGATGGGACACATGTCCGAATCATTGCACCATCACAAGATGAACCGTCATTTGTCAACCGGAAAAAATGTCATAGTATCAACACACAGGTGGTGTTTGATACCAACTATAACATCATGAACATTGTCGCCAAGTGGCCAGGCGCAACACATGACTCACGGATCCTACAGGTACGCACGCACTCAGGGACGTATAGCCTACATACGCGCAACACATTATGTTAACCTGTTACAATGTTGTTTGTATTGTCCCTGACAAATAAATTAATACATAAATAAAATAAACAGGAGAGTGGCCTGTGGCAGCTGTTTGTCGCTTGTATTCTGCAATCTCTTGCCTCGCATGAGACTGCAGAGAGAACCACCGCTTCTCGCATTCATCAGTGGTTCTCGGGAGGAGTGGGAAAGCCGCGTTTATTTCCATGCGAATGCTTTCCCATGCTTCTTTTTTGGTTTTGGTGGTTATGCCACTTCCGAATTTCCCTTTGATTATTTCTTTTCTTTCATTCACTTGTTCGGCCAACAGTAGTTGTTGGTCTTCCGTCCGGTTTGGTTTGCGTTTGCGTTTATTGTCAGCCATGGTGATTCTAGTCTGGATAATTGGAAGGCTGCTTATATAGATACCCGCTGATTGTTTACGAGATGCAGACATGTAACGAATTGACTAGTCAGTATTCTTGGTTTCATGTTAAATCAGTGACACGTAACCTACATTTGTATTTTAGAATTTTTATTAGAATATAACA
This sequence comes from Aldrovandia affinis, assembly GCA_029706075.1. NCBI lineage: Eukaryota > Metazoa > Chordata > Actinopteri > Notacanthiformes > Halosauridae > Aldrovandia > Aldrovandia affinis. Next base: position 8,410,822 of record JAINUG010000006.1, read on the forward strand.
GGAACAGGTAGGCCTACATACCCATTTACAGTAGCATATAATTTATTTTCTAGGTTGAAATCGCGAGCAGAGACCTATCCCCTATATCAGCCAATCGCTGTGGGCATTCTGAGTAAGCTCGTTCATGAGACACAACATCATCCATAGCAATGACGTCAACCCCGCCCTCACTCTTAGCTTGAAAATTCTCCGATTTCGTTAGTATGAGTTTGTCTTTGCAGCTTTGTGAATAGGCTTTAAGAGGGGACTCTCAGCTAGAATGTTTTAGTGCAATTCAGGAGTACTCCTAGTGATAAGATAAAATGCTTTGTGAATACCGGCCCAGATGTCTACATATCGACGTGAAGGGCATAAAATCACGTTGACAATATGGCCGACCATTCAACTTCTAACATGAGATAATAATATGAAGGGTATAAAGGCAAGTTGATAATATGGCTGACCATTCAACTTCTAAAGTGACATAGTAATGTGAAGGACATGAGCCCAGGCTGCTCTTTAAGGCTTGAGCATTATTTAAATGCTGAGATAGAGTTATACTTTATCCAACATGTTCATCAGCAGCTGTCTCTGATGGGCAGTAAGGACAGCCAGAACAACCTTCCAGAAACCTTTGCTCAAACTGATGGTCTTGAAATCCGCAAGGAGGATGTATCAACAGCACATTTTCCCCAGAAGGAAGGGTTATATGGACTTTAATATCATAATGATGCTGTTCGTTATCAAACAGCAATATAATAATGTTGTATGAAGGAACATGTGTTAAATGTACTGAACGTACTTGTAAATCACATGCACTTCTCTTTGCTTTGGAATCACATAAAGTGAAATTTCACTTTCTGAATATCAAACATTACCGCTGACTGGCTGTCAATAGTGTCAGACTGAATCTGCAAACTGTGATGCCAAGTTTACTGCTGTTATTTTCCCCTCACAATATTCAATTAGAAATGCTTCATTAAAAACACTGCACTGATGACCATCCTCATAAACCCCCTCCAGTACAAAACTGTTTGTGAGCAGTAGCGCATCTTTAAAATAGCAGAAAATATTAATCATAAAATGCCCCATTTAATTTTCTAAAAGAGCTTTGCAATCATAAACTTTTTTGGGAACACAGGTAATGAGGCTTATATTATAAACAGAGTACATAGTACCATATAAACAAACCATAATTGCTATTCTCTTAAAACTTAAGAGCTATTCATTTGTGAACTTAAAAGTGCAGCTGTTCTATGTAAACACAGAATAGGCTCATAAAAAAAATATTTTCTGCTTGGTTATTATGTATCATCCAAAATGTTTCATACCCTTGATAAAGATGAGCATAGATGACATGTATAAAATCAACAATAGAAGTAATGAGTTATGTTTTATGCAAAAAAAATAAAAAATATTATATTATATTCATGTATACTAATACAGAGAAAAAGAGTGTTTCAGTCAACTTCCCCAAAAAGATATGTGTCACACTGTTTTCAGTATTTTGTGCACCCTCCCCTTGCAAGGATAATGATAATGTTTCATCTTCTGTAGTGTTTTATGAGATTGATGAACCTATGGGGGCGGTTGACCATTCCTCCATACAGAATCTTTCAAGATTTTTCAGATCCTTCGGCCTGTGCTTGTGGCCTTTGCACAGCAAATCACACATTTTTGATTGGATCCAAGTCTGGAGACTGAGATGGCTATTAAAATACAGTCATTTTCTGGTCAGTTAACCATTTCTTGGTTTATTTTGAGGTATGCTTGGGATCGTTGTCTTGATCCATTTGTGGCCAACATTTGTGGGCAATTTTCAGCTTTCTTGCAGAGGAAACCAGGTTTTTGGTCAAAATGTCTTGGTACTTGCTGGAGTTCATGATTCCATTGACCTTAACCATGATTCAATCTACTGGACCTTAGCCCCAGGTCCAGTAGATGCAAAGCAATCCCATAATATCAAAGATCTACCACCATATTTCACCATAGGTATGAAGTTATTTTCAACATAAGTGCCCTTATTCTGATGCCAAACCCACACCACTTGTGTGCATGGCAGATGCCACTTGTGTGCATGGCACCACTTGTGTGCATGGCAAAGGTAGATTTTGGCCTCATCTGACCATAATACCTACTTCTAATCAGAGTTTACCAGATGCTTATTTTTGTAGATTGCTCTCAATAGAGTTTTTTTTCTGGCAACCCTTCCAAAAAGCCTGTTGGTGGAGGTGGCGTCTGCTGGTCAATTTTGAGACTTTGCATCCCCAAGATGAAAAAACTTTCTGTAGATCTACAACTGTGGCCCTCAGAGGGTTTTTTTGCCTACCAAACCCTCTGCCTCACTGTGTGTGGGGGCAAGATACACAATATTCTCCTCTACCATCCAGGTTTACCATAGTATCAGCTCATTACCTGTACTGTTTATTTTATACAGCTTCCTATGCTCATCTTTATCAAGGGTGTGAATAATTGTGGAGGGTACTGTATATCTATATAATAAAAACTCACTCATTTTCTTTATTTTTTCAAGTAAATAAATTGATGAAATGTGAAATTAATAATGCAGAAATGAATTCATGAATAATTCAGTCTTGCATTAACCTAAATGTTCCTTTCTCACACTGTTCTGTTCACTGAAGAGGGGATCTGTAGGCAGCTACAACCCTTCATTCATCAAGAATACTAAAACGTAGGAAAAAACCCACAGAGGAAACGCAATGCAGGAAATTAAGCTAATTAGGTCAATTATCATCCACGTAAAAACAATATCATCTTCCAAGTGCTTTAGACTCTTTGTAACAAGTTCCCTATGCAAAACAGTGCCCAAGAGGAAATGAAACAGAGATGTCACAATACACAACATTTAAGAAAGCACTCAAAAAGCAAACCGTTTTGTTATTGTAACATCATTAAAGGTATCGCACTTTGGGGGAGGCAGAAATGGTGCACAGTTTCCTAACAGATGGTCAATAGTCTGTTTGGTCCCCACCAAAGCAGTTCCAAGAGTGGTTTGAAAATTACCCATAAAGTTTTAAAACAGCTGCTGCCTCAAATGTACAATCAGATTTGTCAAGGATTGTTGCCCAAACACAGCATGAACAGGAGCTACAGGCCATAAAATCTTCCTCTAAGCCAAAAATATTTACAAAACACATCAGGAAAATCCATTTGTCAGTGAAGATTTTTTCTCTTGGGCATTCACACTGTCTATCTCAACTTCCCGTGCACAGGCTAATGTTGTGGGAAATGTTGAAGCTTGAGAATGGCTTAGCTAGAACAAAGGATGCACACAGTACAGTCCTCAGGGGTGGTCACGCACAGGCTGTGTGAAACAATGGTTGAATGTTACATTTTCTCTTCACTTTCCTCCCTCATCATCTACCTTCATTTCCGTCCAGCTAAAAAAGCTCTGATCATACCTATGGAATTATGTTATGTTAGGAAGATTTAGCCAAAAAAGGCTGTGAAACCCAATCAAGGATAAGAGTGCTTATACAGTGTTTAACATGCAACATATCCAATCATATTTCCCTTTACATTTTGTCATTTACACATATTCTTTCTCTAATAAGCATGTGTTATATTTATGCTATTGATTTTCCCAGGTTTTATGATATACTGTGGAGAATGTACCAGTGGAACTGTTTTGTCACACACACATACACACTCACACACACACACACACACACACACACACACACACACACACACACACACACACACACACACACACACACACACACACACATATATATATATATAAACAGATGGTAACCCTCAAGTGCTGTGCCTTCCCAATTCACCTAATGTGGGAAGAGCTGTGCAAAAACACATTTGGCACTGATGGCACACACACCTCATACTGTAGGTCAAGATGGCAATATTCCATGTATTGCATATCCTGTGGATGAATTAATTTAACAAGCACATAGAATGTCCTTAAAAGTATGTGGTTAACCTATGGCTCTCATTTAGTCCCTGGACGCCTTTGCTCCTCCTTAATTGGATTGCATGACTTCACACATCAAAAGTACAGAGGACATGGACACTGACCATAAACTCACATCTTTGCATTTCTGAAATGCTTTGTTTTTTCTCTATATAATCCATGAAATAAATAAACCCCAATTTAATTTATAGGCATGCAAGGTCTGTACACACACACACAAACACACACATGCACATGCACAAAGAAGGATATTGCAATGAGCCCTTTGACATTACAATCCTTAAAGTACATTCTAAAGCCACTGCATAACTGCCTATAGACCACCCAAAGTATTTTAGGAATATGTGATGGGATCATGACATCAGAGAGGCTGAAAGTACACTGAACCATCTACATGATGTATCTAGAGTTATAGAAACATGGCCCTCTTTCATGATGTACAGTTGGCACATATCAAGTCAATAAGAAAGAAATCCAAAAAAGGGCACAGAGTAAAATTGCTTTGTAAAGAAGGCCAAAGGTTTAGATTACACTACATTTACAAGGTTGCATGCTTGTGATAGCTGCAGATGTATTTAAAACAGAAATGGAAAAAAGCTAAGAAAAAAGAAAGAACATTAAGTAAATTAGATACAAAACGTAAATTAGTTTGACACAGTTATAAAGTAAAGCATTTCTAAAACCTGCTATTTCTAAAACAAAAACAGGAAGAAATGTCTAATAATAAAGGGATTTAGTAACCTTTAAGATGTTTGTTTAAAGCCAGTTTATTAAATCCTCCGTAGATGAGAGGCCCAGATAATGAACTGTATAATTCACACTTCTTTCAGTATCTAATACAGCAACCACCAAAGAAAAGTATGCAGAAATGTATTACCTGATCTACCTTACCCCTGAAAAGCAATTCATGACATATTCTGAATTTCAATTCAATTGAGTATCTGTGCAACCCAGATTATATTAGGCACTGCTGTACTTTATATTCTTCTGAACTTTAACCAATGTTTAGCAGTTAAAGCCGAAGCTTGCATTTTATGAAAAGCTCATAATTTAATCTTCAAAGTGGTAAAACATAATGAATGATATTAAAATGTTTTAGTTTTATACACATTATTCTGATGAGCATTCTCAACATTTTAGATTTTATGAAAAAATACATGCATGTATATTAGTTCATTGTAAAATAAATAAAATATATCAGTGTTTTGTACAGCCAACATGATAATGAGTATGGTAATGACTTCACATGGAATGTTTTCTTTAATAATAGTCCTTGTCAGAATCATATTATGAGGAAACCTTGCTTGTCATTGTAAACAAAGACAGTCCCTTTTATATTAGGGCAGGCTTTTTAGAAATAATTGAATACTTTCCAAAGCCTGCCATGACAGGCTTCAAATCAGGAATTTCTTAAAATCACCTCTCTGAAAGATACAGCTGAACAAGCATGGTGTGGTGAGTACCACCTCTGAAATCTAATTAATAGCCTCTGCTGAATATTCAATTACCCAGGAACCTTGTAGAAACATTGACTAACTTCAAGTGTAGTCAATATAAATACAAAATCTTACATAGTATTGTCATCAAAACTCTTCTTTTCTGTTTCAGTACTGTTAGACAGATTTATTCAGCCTGTCCAGTGCAGTGAAATAAATTATAATTTATCAAATGTATCATCTACAGGTTCACTGCCAAAGTAATGGAAACACTTATATATATATATATATGCCATTTAGCAGACGCTTTTATCCAAAGTGATTTACAGTAGTGTATGCATAGAGTTTTCAGCACATGTGGTCCCAGTGGGAATCGAACCCACAACCTAAGCGTTGCCAATGCCATGCCCTACCTACTGAGCCACACAGAACCACCGTCACTTGAGTAAATTAATGGTTCTAGTGGCTTTGTTATGGTGTGGGGTGCATTTTCCTGTCGTGGTTTAGGCCCACTCAACAAGGTGTCACCTGGACACCACGAGCCGCCAGAACAGCTTCAAAGCACTTACCCCGCATCCTAACAGGGGGCGATTCGGCGACGAGCTGCCGGAAATGCATTGATTCTCTATGAGAGTGGGCGACTTCCGGGGACTTCCGCCGCCTGACCGATTTGTGGGCGTGGTGGCGACACAGAAAAGTTGAAAATTCGGAACTTTCGGGCGACATCGCCCATGTCTTGCTCTTTTTACCTTCCACGCGGAAACCAACACAACACCGAAATTTTGTTCCTAGTTCTGACACTTCAACATGAGTGAGGAGAAACTGTTAACAGCGGTCTGCAGTACCCTCATACTTTATTTAATCCTAAAAGCATAAATATTTATAGCTAGCTAAACTTATATAGCCTACATACATCTTATTTAATGTTTGTGTTGGTTAAAAGGCTATTTTTTATCACATGGGTACGTTTGGAAAAACGTTTGGAAAACGTACCAGAGACAAATTGCGATCTGTTTCCAGCGCAAGTAAATGGCCGTAATTGCAAAAAGCCTTCTGAGTTTGAGTTTGCGGTTCATAATTGAAGGAAACAATACTGCTAGCCAACTAATATTTATAATAAAGATTCTCAAAATCTATGATGAACTATTCGTTTACCATGCAAAAATGTTGTTCCTAGTTCCGACACTTCAACATGAATGAGGAGAAACTGTTAACAGCGGTCTGCAGTACCCCCATACTTTATTTAATCCTAAAAGCATAAATATTTATAGCTAGCTAAACTTATATGGCCTACATACATCTTATTTAATGTTTGTGTTGGTTAAAAGGCTATTTTTATCGCATGGGTACGTTTTTGGAAAACGTTTGGAAAACGTACCGGAGAGAAATTAGAGCTATTTCCAGCGCAAGTAAATGGCCGTAATTGCAAAAAGCCTTCTGAGTTTGAGTTTGCGGTTCATAATTGAAGGAAACAATACTGCTAGCCAACTAATATTTATAATAAAGATTCTCAAAATCTATGATGAACTATTCGTTTACCATGCAAAAATTTTGTAAGCACGTCGGAAGCATTTTTGAGGAAGCCAGTCAAGCGTGGTGAACGCCCTCTGGGCGATTTATTCGCCTAGTATCGCCCCCTGTTAGAATGCGGGGTTAGGCATAGATTCTACAAGTGTCTGAAACTCTATTGGAGGTATGCAAATTCACTCCATTCTTCCACAAGAAATTCCATCATTTGGTGTTTGGTTGATGGTATTAGACAATGCAGTCTCAGGCACCATTCCAGAATCTCCCATAAATTGCCAATTGGTAGAGATCTGGTAATTTACATGACTATGGCATATGGTTTACATCATTTTCATGCTCATAAAACCATTCAGTGACCGCTAGCCCCTGTGGATGGGGGCATTGGAAGAGATCACTCCCATCAAGATATAAATGTTTCACCATAGGAGGTGAATGGTTTTGTATTTATTGGTGCTTACCTTGCCCTCTAAGAGGTTATGCAGATCTAAACCGTGCCAGGAAAACACACCCCACACCATAACAGAGCCACCAGAACCCTTCATTTACTCAATTATTTCCTCTATTTGGGCAGTTAACTCTAGTTTGCTATGCTTATAAATACTGCTGGTTTAGTCTGAAAAGATATGAAAACACCTGTAATGTCCTGTAGGTATAGTTGGTTCCTAGAATAATGCATTTAGCAGGTATCATTTTAGTTTGAGCCTAAATAATTGCTCTTTCGTTCAGCTGTATGCACCTACAGTACTGGATAAGTATCTCTTAAATAAAGTATAGTGTTCAAATGTCAAAGGTTAAATGATCCATGTCTACACATGGTCTTTGCCCAACTGTTATGAGTTAATTAACTGACTGCCTCAACAAAGACAGCAGGCCTTTTAGTATTGCATGAAGTGGTTAATTGATGTGAAATTGCTCTCATTTAGTGTGAGCAGTATGGGGTTGTGTTGAGGGGGGAACAAGATAACAATGACAGAAATCTGTCAACACCTGTACATACACTATATGGCCAAAAGTCAGTGGACACCTGACCATCACACCTATATGAGCTTGTTGGACATCCGATTCTAAAACCATGGGGATTAATATGGAGTTGGACCCCCCTTTGCGGCTATGACAGCTGCCACTCTTCTGGGAAGGCTTTCCACAAGATTTTGGAGTGTGTCCATTCAGCCAAAAGAGCATCTGTGAGGTCAGGCACTGATGTTGGACGAGAAGGCCTGGCGTTCTAATTCCTCCCAAAGGTGTTCAATGGGGTTGAGGTCAGGGCTCTGTGCAGGCCAATCGAGTTCCTCCACACCAAACTTGTCTAACCATGTCTTTATGGACCTCGCTTTGTGCACAGGGGCACAGGCATGCTGGAACAGCAAAGAGCCTTCCCCAAACTGTTGTCACAAAGTTGGAAGTGCCCAATTGGCTAAGATGTCTTCGTATCCTGTAGCATTAAGAATACCCTTCACTGGAACTAAGGGGCCTATCCCAAACCCTGAGAAACAGGGGTGTCCACTGATTTTTGGCCATATAGTGTATGTATTAGTCATGCTTCATTTGAATGATTCTACAGAATATTTGGTATGCAGATTTCACAACTTGTTTTTCACAACTTGTACCCATGGTCAGTTGGCTAGAATGCTGTGCAAATAGCAACAGCCTCATCCACATATGCAGAAATGGTACAAATGATCATTTAATGCATTATTTTTCATAAAAATGTTGTGAAAATATACATTAATAGATAATAAATGACTAATGAAATCTTAAGCTAAGTAAGCTATAAACCACGACAAGCCGTGCATTGTCAGGATACATACGACGCCTGGGGTGGTGCTGTGGCTGTTAAACCTTATGCCGTTCCCACCTCAGAAGTGTGTATATATCCTGAGAAGGCACGGCTTGAAGTGGTTTATTCCGCTCATACTGTAGGGCAGTTCACAGAACTACGCCCTGAAGTAACCCAAAAGAGTGTGAACTGTGTTTATGTTGCCAGCAGGGAGCCAACAGGCGAGAACAATGGTATTGCCCCAGATGCCTCACAACCCCCAAACTGATGAAAGCAGTCCTTCTGTCTCAGCAAAACAGGACACAGTGGGGGCTGTTCTCAAGACTGTTGACCACATCACTGACTTTAATGTGTTATACTGTAACTTCATCATTTACATATACAGTATAATCATGGTTGGTGTTGTTGGAGAGCTGATGTCATGAGCAGTGGGTTGGTGTCATTGATGATGTGGTACAGGTGGCGCTTACTAAAGATCTCAGAACACTGTTCGAAAGTGAACGGTGCAAATTCAAATGATCTACACGTCAGCGGCCATCTGTGAAACTAATGTAGTGTGATGCGCGTAGTGCAGGCAGTGGTTCTGTTTTTCAGTGATTGTGTCCTTATTTGGTGTTTTAAGGTTTCCTTTGATGTGTGGGGATACAGGGGGAAAAGTGGCATACTTAGAGGAGATTCGTACTATGACCTCCTGCACAACTTTTGCGTATAGCCGTTTTTGTATTCTTACGTTACACAAATTCTGTTTGATGTTTTTCTACAAGACCGGCTAATAAATACCTCAGCATCTCTCACGAATCTAAACTGCAGTTACACGTTGTGGTTTTAAGATTAAAGTTAACACACACACACATAGAATGTTGCACTCCGTAGTCACTCGCCTATACATTAGTGCCGTTGCAAGATAGGCAACTGTATCCTTGCTAGGCTTTACACATGCCAAAGGCACATCTGCATCTCATATAGAGATAGCAATATGTATAGAGCCACACTACGCGAGCTGAGAGTCTATAGTCTCTCATTTGCATATACGATTCTAAAAGTAACAGTTAACAGAGAGAAAAGCTAACATACATTGGAGTCAGATAGAGTATTTGGAGTTAATTAACCTCCATTTAATCCTGTTCCGGTATCACAAAGGTAAGGGTACACGCTATCCCTCACCATTCGGACACTTCCACCATTTGGTGTGTTTGAGTGGAATCTTACAGGATTCTACAATACCATGGCTACTTTATTTAATAATTCAAACTGTTATCATGTTTTCTAATCACATCGGTGTGCTTAGAAAACACCAGACCGGTGCATGCGTTGGCTGCTCTGCCAGTAGGCGTGGCCGCTAATCGCCCTGATCCGCTGCCGAGACCGACGCCTTCCACACTTGTAAACTAGCAAAGTACATTACATTGTTATAGTGAGATAACTTAACTAGCTACAGTAGCTAGATTAGTTACCTAATGATGCATAAAGCCAGCTTGCTATCAGTTTGTGGAACTCATACCATAGCCAAGTAGCTAGAACAAGTAAATACTGGTACTAGCTCATTGACTAATGTTAGCGAATGTTTAATGTATGTATTACATACAATCGTAATTGGAAGACCTAAACCTGAAGAATGCCTTACAACAGATCACAGTGGTGGAGGGAAAACCCATAGAGGGGGTAAGCCAGACCACATATCCACATTTCACCATAAAAGGAAAACTGTTGTACCAGGTGGTATTAAAAATTAGGAACATATTGAACTTCTGTTAGTACAGCCACCGTTTGTACGTTCAGTCCTTCAATTAGCCCACGCCCATATTCTGGGGCCAATCTATTGCTGTATTACTGCACTGATCTTGTGCGCTAACTATGATTGTTCTTACCTTGTATTAATGCACATCTTGTAAATTGCTCTGGATAAGAGCGTCTGCTAAATGCTTAAAATGTAAAATGTAAAAATCTGGGGCTAGAGAAAACGCTGGAGAGGATAAAAACTATGGCCAGGAATGAATCGATCTGTGGAATATTTAAGACAAAGTTGTTCAGACTGTCAGCAGGTGGCTCCAAAACCAGCTTTTCGAAGTCCGCTCCTTCCTTTGCCTATCATTTCTACCTCCTTCAGCAGGATCATCATGGATTTGGTGGTATCCTTACCCAAAACTGAGATGTGTTTTCTAATAAACCTGGGTGTACTGAACTTGTTCAACACCACATCATCACCGACCCTGGAAAACGATTGACCTTACAACTGCATCGTATTCCTGAGGCACGGAGAGAAGTGGTAAGAACTGAATTGCAAAACATGCTGGCTGCAGGGATTATTGAAGAATCCCAGAGTGAGTGGTGTAGTCACATAGTTCTGGTTCCGAAACCAGATGGGACAATCAGATGCTGTAACGATTTTTGAAGATTGAAAGACGTTTCGAAGTTTGATGCTTACCCAATACTTCTCTGTAACTCACAGGTCAGGTTCGGCATACGTGAATACGGATGCTCTCTCAGAAGGGACACCCTGTGGTGCCAGGCTGCCCCGTCCTCCTGGTTGGAGCTGAGGGGGAGGGTGTGTGGAAGCTGAAGGAAGTCTGGGGGATGGTGATTGAGGGGCGGTATGTGGTGGCACACTGGCTCCACCCCTGTGCCTTGATTGGGGTTGTGAGCAGAAGAGAAATACCTGATGCTCATTTAACTGAATGGGTTGGGGAAATAAAATAACCTTGTTTATAGCTGTTTGGTGTTAAAAGCCAATTAGTGTGGATTACTGGATACGACCTGGATTGTTTTGAAAACCTGTTTTGTGTACCAACTATCAAATGTTTGAGGACCCCGACTTGGAAACCGACCATTGGATTACGAACTTTGACAATGAGTAAGGATTGTGGATTGGACTTGATTACATTCTCCCCCTTCCCCTGTTAGTTTCCCCAAATAAAAATGTTTGTTTCAACTTTCTCCTTTGTATGTGAGATTTTGTTATTGATGAAAGCTGCATGGAAACCCTACACCCCTGATTCTGCCACAATATATCTTAAAGAAAAGCTAAGGAAAGCCAAATAATAATGAATATGAGAATGCAGATAGGGTGTGCACATTCCACTTCAGATTCCAAAGACACACAATAAGTGCATTTTTGACAGAAGCATTTTTATCCTGTGAGAAAACTACCAAACCCATCATTATGATCTCTATAAAGAATTATCCTTGCACATGGGTTTACCATTAAGTAAATTAGTGTTATATGAAAATGTAACAGATCAACATTTTTACTTTTATTCTGATTATGAATTTGCATACATCATACTTGTATGTCATTAACTGTAAGAATTGGCATACATCATACTTGTAGGTTATTAACTGTAAGAATCTGTGAACAGTGTCTCATTAGGTTTTGCATAGTGCTCACACAGGGAAGTGAAGGTTCTTTACTTTTTTTTTTTACCTCTTAACTGTTTATTTTGTGGCAGCCGGATGGGCTGCACTAGGAAATGGCTGCCTGGCCTACAACACATGGCAGCCATTTTCACTACATTTCCCAGCATGCCACCGCAACACCTGAACGAAGTCAGGCATGGGGAACAAGCGACCAGCTGAAGGCCATTGCAAGGCCTATTTAAAGGACTCGATCCCATTGTTCTTGGAGAGGAGTAGGAACGTGGTTGTGAGGAGTTGGTGAGTGAGAGAGAGAAAGATAACTGTGAAGTCTATTGACCAGCCAGTATTTTTGGAGAGTTTTTTTGAGAGAGTTTTGGAGAGAGTTTTGGAGAGAGTTTTGAGAGAGAGAGTTTTGAAAGTGTGTTTGTTTTGTGTTTGGATTGGATTACTTGGGATTGGATTACGGACTGGACAACGGAACTTGGACCTGGATTGCGGATTTGGAACGGACATCGACAAAGAGACAAGGATTGTGGACTTTGTGTTCGTATTCCCCAAAAGACCCCACCCTGCGTTTTGTGTGTGTTCGTCTAATAAATCATAATTTCTGCTGATATTACTGCCTCCTCAGTGTTCTTACACTTGCCTACGCCCTCTGAAAGGTCAGTGAGTGTCGCCCAACCCTTGGGGACGCCACATATGGTGGAGAATGCAGGCAAAGGGCAGCACAGATAGGCAAGAGGAGGTAGTGCAGCAGGGTTTATGTTTGGTTTGTGCAACAGACTCCACGATGGAAGAGATGCAGAGACTGAAGAGACGGGCAGCCATGGTGGAGGACCAATGGCGTGTCACCCTCCGTGAGGTCCAACAGCTGAAGCAGAGTGCCCAGCTTGAGCTGTGCAAGGCAAAGTTGGAGGTGAGCGCCTCAGAGGAGCGCCACATGATGGCAGTAATGAAGTTGCGAGAGGAGCACCACATGGACTCCCTGGGAGTGGTGAGAATCATGGGAGCGGAGATAGAAAAGGAGAAGGCGTCCCATGGCGATGAGATGAGGCGTGTCGAGTCCCACAACCTGGCGCTCAAAGAGCAGGTGAGAACCCTAACCCAGATGCGTGAGGATGAGCAGCGACATTGTCTGGACATGCAGGAGTCCCAGGACCAGGCCACAGATAGTATGCCAGGGCCTTGGGGATGCCCAGACCAGGCTCGCCCAGAAGGAGGCAGAGCTAAGGAAAGCAGCGGAGAACCATGCGTCCGAGGCGGAGCAACTCCGGTGCCAAGTGGAGCAGGAGAGCAGGGATACGCACCAGGTCGAGGCCAACGCCCTGCGGGAGCAGCTGGCCCAGCTGGAGAAGAGTGTGGAGCAGGAAATGGCGCTGAACATGGAGCTGCAGCAGAGGCAGACCGAGCAGGAGAAGCTCCTGGCCCAGAGAGATGACGTCAGCTCCCAGCTGCAGGAGGTGAACCGCGCCAACAGCCAGCTCCTGGAGCAGGTGACTGAACTGGGCCAAGAGAAAGACAAACTCCGGCAGGAGCTGGAGGAGACCAGGAAGACGGCGGACAAGCGCCAGGCCATGCTGGACGAGCTGGCCATCGACGTGGCGCAGGAGAAGTCGCGGCACAAGGAGGAGCTGAGCGACGCGTGGCTGCAGCACGAGAAGGAGGTGTTGGGCGTGCGGGCGCGCTACGAGAAGGAGCTGTGCGGCCTGCACGAGGACAAGAACCGCACTGAGGAGGAGATCCGCTCACAGCTCCGCGACGAAGGCCCGCACTCGGGAGCTGGAGAGCATACAGCAGACGGTGGAGAAGCTGCAGGCTCAAATCCAGTCCATGGAGGGCACCAAGGGATGGTTCGAGCGCAGACTCAAAGAGGCGGATGAGACGGCGGAGAAGAGTGCGCTGGAGCACCAGGAGCAGGTCCAGAAGCTGCAGCTGGAGCAAACCGCACAGCTTCAGGGGAAAATGGCGGAGATGGAAGCCCAGCAGCGGGCCACAGAGAATGCATTTCGGGAAGTACGGAAGGTCAAGCCGAGACTGTGCTGGACCTACAAGACCGACTGAAAGGGGTGAGTGAAGAGCTGGACTTTGTAAAGTGTGTTCCTGTCACCCAAGACGCTAGCACACAGGTGGAGTTCTCACAGCCAATGGAGCCAGCAGGAGAGGATGACCAGACATTGGAGTGGGGACAATGGTCCTCAGTCCCACTCAGCCTGCCGGACCTTCAAGGGAGCCTAGAGGAGCTATGGGGGACCATAGGGTTGAGGAAGGCCTCCTAATTAAGGCCGAGGCCTGTTTGAGCACCCGACCATCTCCTGACGTGGTAAGTCCATCTCCCTCACTAACATTAACCGGACAGAGAAAAGAATGGGAGTTCAGAAGCTCTCACATGAAGAGAAAAGGGAAACAAAATAGACTGACTTGTAAACGAAAGGACCGTGGGAAGCGTCTGTGGAAAGGAGATGCCAATATGAAAAATAAAGTAAAGAATAAAGCTAACCATCTGAAGAGTGTGTTTTCCCCAGTTACCCCACTTGACCACATGGAAGCAACGTGGCAGTGGCGGAAAAGGCCCAAGAGAGGACGCCAGATGATGAAGCTGCATCACGTGCACTGGTGGAGCCATGGAACGTTGGTGAAGACCAGAACAGGAGCGGTGACCGCTCCGTCCGTGGAGCCCAGAGCCTGTACCCACTGGTGGCCATTTTGTGGCAGAAAAGGTGAGCAACTTGCGTCACTCATTAATGTCTGCCAGACATTTTTTCAGGCGAATGGAGATGGGATCTGGACGTTTGACCCGGGTGGAAAACTGCCTGAGTGGACCTGGAGAGGGGGACCCTCCTGGTGGCCGCTGGGAATAGGCCGCTCAGCCCTCCCAAGGTCAGAGCTGAGGAGGAGGGTGTGTGGCAGCCGGATGGGCTGCACTAGGAAATGGCTGCCTGGCCTACAACACATGGCAGCCATTTTCACTACATTTCCCAGCATGCCACCGCAACACCTGAACGAAGTCAGGCATGGGGAGCAAACGACCAGCTGAAGGCCATTGCAAGGCCTATTTAAAGGACTCGATCCCATTGTTCTTGGAGAGGAGTAGGAACGTGGTTGTGAGGAGTTGGTGAGTGAGAGAAAAAAGATAACTGTGAAGTCTATTGACCAGCCAGTATTTTTGGAGAGTATTTTTGGAGAGAGTTTTTGGAGAGAGTTTTTGGAGAGAGTTTTGAGAGAGAGAGTTTTGAAAGTGTGTTTGTTTTGTGTTTGGATTGGATTACTTGGGATTGGATTACGGACTGGACAACGGAACTTGGACCTGGATTGCGGATTTGGAACGGACATCGACAAAGAGACAAGGATTGTGGACTTTGTGTTCGTATTCCCCAAAAGACCCCACCCTGCGTTTTGTGTGTGTTCGTCTAATAAATCATAATTTCTGCTGATATTACTGCCTCCTCAGTGTTCTTACACTTGCCTACGCCCTCTGAAAGGTCAGTGAGTGTCGCCCAACCCTTGGGGACGCCACAATTTGTCATGGCCACATTTAATTCCCTTTCCCTCTCATCTGTGGTATGCCTGAATTATGAATACCAAATACAGCTTTCAGTCCTGAACCATGACAGTAGCACATTATTCAGTGAAATTAGCTTATCCAAACTATGGCCCAGTAATGTCAGTTTAATAGTTCCGTAAGACACATGGAGGCAATTTTCTTTTTGCCAACAGTTATGTTCTCTGTGACCATGCCAAGAGGAAATTTTAAGAAAAAAAAGCTTGTTTAGCACAATGCCACGTTGTCTAAATTGGGCACAAAATTGTAACATCTTTGTAGCAGTTTTGCATGTCCAGGGGAAGGATGGTGGTATACCACTGGTTCAATGGTCTGAGCAGTTACTACTGAATAAATGTGTTTTATATACATTAAGGACAAGGATTTGTGCTGTTTGTATACAGAAAAACAGAATGACTATTGGGTCCACAGCAGTGGGACACAATTGGCCTAGTCCTGCCAAGGGTAGAGTAAGTAGGCCAGGATTCATCAGGTTACCGCTACATTCATTCCTCTCAATGACAAGCCAGGCACCCACAGGCTACCATTTGTCATCAGTGAGATATGCCTTTCCTGTGCTAGCTCTTCCCTGTAGCACCATGAAGTGTGTAAAAGGCTCACAGGTGCATTGACAGAGTGCATGCACTTCAGCTGCAGTCCTCCTGTTGTGTGGGTGGCATAGCGGGAAGGTGAAAGACACAATTGCTGATTCCAAAACAATTCCTGGAAAATAAAAACAGGAAATGTAAATTGTTGAAAAAGGTAATACATTAAGATGAAATCCAAGAAACGGATGACATCAATGAGCAATCTGTATTGATCGATTCTTTTAAGGTGCAAATTAAATAAAGTTAAAAAATTGTAGTGTGTTCATTGACCATGCTATTGTTTGTTTATTGTTAGGTTAAACTGAACGTATAAAAGTCCATCCATCCATCCATCCATCCATCCATTGTCTAAGCCGCTTATTCCTGGTCAGGGTCGCGGGGGGGTGCTGGAGCCTATCCCAGCATGCGTTCCGGGCGAGAGGCAGGAATACACCCTGGACAGGTCGCCAATCCATCGCAGGGCACACACACCATTCACTCACACACTCATACCTACGGGCAATTTAGACTCTCCAATTAGCCTAACGTGCATGTCTTTGGACTGTGGGAAGAAACCGGAGTACCCGGAGGAAACCCACGCGGACACGGGGAGAACATGCAAACTCCGCACAGAAAGGCCCCCGGCCTGGATTCGAACCCGAGACCTTCTTGCTGTGAGGCGACAGTGCTATCCACTGCACCACCGTGCCGCCACGTATAAAAGTAGTCCATACAATTCTCTACTAATTAATTGTTGCAGAATTATTAGCTCAGCTTAAATGATAAACCTTGCACATCTCTTTTCCTTCTATACTGTATTTACACATTGCACAAAGGTGCATGATTATATGAACCAATCAACAGCATGAGAAAAAAACCAATCACTCACTCTCTCCATCTGATTCTGCCCAAACCCTAGAGCCAACCTATACTTTCTATTTCTCTCAATTAATTGTTCTGTAATATTCATAGAGTTTAACTTTTTCTTCAGCCTTTAATGATTTCTTACTGTCCTGACTCTGACTGTTAGCCATTCTGCTTCTTATTCTTACAATCTGCCTTTTTTCCAAGATTTCAGCATGGCATAATATCCTCTGAGATCATCTACTAGTACTGGCAGACTTCCATCTTCTCACTCATCCATTTGTAAAGTTTTCATCTTTATTTTCTCTACTTACACTATTATTGGACAGAATTGTCTGCCAGGGCCTCGCAAAGAAACACTACTGAGCAATACTTCCTGTTTTGCTCTGGAAATATTCTTATTCAAATCTAATCCAATGGCTTCAGATTTCATTATCTTTCATCTTTTTTTATCAATTTAAGATTTTTTCTATGCCATTTATTGCCAGTTTTTAAACAGAACTGTTTAGGACCTTTGCTTCTCTTACATGTAAAGCCTTACATTTAAAGCATTCATTCTATATATTGTTTGACATTGTATTTAGGGAAATAATGCCATGTTGGTAAGTTGCATTGGTCTGTACAGTGAAACAATATACAGAATGGGATCATAAGTAATGTGCTCAGAGGAACCAAAGTGGATTTGGAAACAACCTCAATTCCATGGCAGAAAAGGTCTTATGAAACTCATTTTTTATTGCTTCATTAAAAATATCCAGATCCATTGTCCATAACTGATGCAAAATATTTCTAAATATAAGCAAATAGTAACTAATAGAGACAGGCCTACAAACAATTCAGGATTATTTATACATAATTATAACTGCATGTTGTATGCATTATTCACAGTATGCATGTGTTAAATCATTTGTATAAGTAATAATGTCAATTACTGTATTTAATTAATTACTAAATAATTTTTCAAGTCTGTATACACATTTGTTTTTAATGATTTCCGTTCATTTTCATCATCTGAGGGATTTCAATTAGATACATACTGCACACAGCAAGGGTGAAAATATGAATTTGACCTGAGAGGAGATTTGGCATAGACACAAAAATGTTTGCACAGACACACACACACACACACACATTTTCCTACATGTGTCAGCACTGCTCCTTTTCCAGCCTCTTTAGTGAGCAGAAAGCTTGGAGACCCAGTGACACTGAGGTCAACTGTAACTCAAAGCTCATTTGTAAGACAGAATCAGCCCCACAACACCATACTACCAATTTTCTGTCTTTGAGAATCTGTGAATTGTATGTGCACCAACGTATGCTACCTGCAAAACCTGCATTCTGATATGACTTTAGAGACAAACTGTGTTGCTTATGTCCCTCGTTTGGGATATTCCCTTTTCTGCACACAGTGTGCGGGTTCTACCTTCATTTGTTTATAGTGGCTATTGCAGCTTTTGAACAATAATTGGGAATTAAAAACTTTACAAAGTTTTGGGAAATTGCCTGTTTTGAATTCCCAGTTGTACTCATGAGCTGTGTTCATCCTTGTCACGAGAGTGCAGGAGGGCAGCAGTGTAATACAATGGTTGGGGAACTGAGCTTGTAACTTAAAGATTGCAGTTTCGAATCCTAGATAGGGCATTGCCATTGTATTCTTCAGCAAGGCACTTTATATGATTTTCTTTAGTAAATCCAGCTGTATAGATGGAATGGAAAACTGTAAGTCAGGCATGAGTCAGAGGAAGACACTTCATGTGAAGCTTTGTACTTTAGAAGACTGTGGGCGCTCGATTTACCGGAGGGGGTCGCTGGTGTGCGATGAGACATGGTCATTCCGACGACTAAATCCCTCCCTCCCTTGATGCTACCACCAACTATGCGTTGCCACATAGGGCTGCTGGCCACAGTCAGCATTGGCACAGTTCGGATTGGTACCAGACCGTGGGGCCCATCCACACTTTGGAACAGAGCCTTCACAGGAAGAGCCACCCAGCAGCTCTTGATTGTATGATCGTGATGACTCTTGTTCACATGGGGAATCTGTTTCCTCATGTACTACAATGAAGCTGATTACAGATTTTATTCATTCAGTTTCAGAGGCACTGGAAGTATGCTGTGGCAAAATATGAGAGGCTGATTTGCTTTCAGCTTTAAAAAAATCTAGGCTAAATGCTCATTGTGTAAAATTGCATAAAATTGAATAACTGTACTACCTACAGTACTACTACTGGTTTATGCATGTGGCTGGTTTCCTGGTTGTAACAGTGTTGCTCTCATGTTTAATGTATCCTGTTTATTATCCTTTGCTGTATATGCTGATGGTTGCACCTTTTGTCTGATCTGTCCTCTTGTTTCTATTGGAATGCCTGTCTAGGCAGATGGCCGTTTGGTCGATGTATGTTCATGCTAGCCCTGTATTTGTATTTCTTCTTGTTGTCCCTATCGTGTTTTGGCACATGTAAAACATCCTTGGGATCTTATTATTATTAGTAGTAGTAGTAATAGTAGTGGTAGTATTAGTAATAGTAATAATATCAAATTAATGTCAATTATAAGGTATTAATATAATAAAATAATTTTTGCAGTTTTCTTTATTGTGAACAATAACATCTGTATTGTCTGCTGTGTCATTGTTTTACACTTTATATTATTCATTCTGATATGGAGTAGGTTGAAACAGTTCTATGGCATATGGATGAAGAAAACAAGTGAGGAAAATAAAAGTTCTCAAATACATGCATATTTACAAGATCTTGTCAAGCAATCTCAAATGTACCCACTCGGACGAATCCTTTTTTACGTAAGTGAACAAAACGAAAACTGGCCAACTGGCCCACTGTTCGCTTCAAAAGCCCAAACACTAAATCCCCCTGCAGTTTTACGAGGCTAATGACCTCTTCAGTCAGTGAGCCTAGGAATACTTCCATATTGTAAGCACTTACCACCAAGGGCTGACCTGAATCATGCTGGCTTGACACTTGAGTGAGAAACAGCAGGAACGCGGTGGCTTGGAATATAACAGTTTCTTACTACTCAGTTTCATATTGAACCAAATATTCCTGCAGCTCACACAGATCCAAGACAGATTGAATAAAGCCATTCAGGCCAAGTGATCAAAATGATGATTGCTGACATGTTCTTTCCTGAAGACTCTTGCAAACCTTTGGAAGTTTTCTTATTTTAACTGCAGACAATGTGCTCTTGTTTTTATAACATTTGTTGTTGTTCTTGATTTTTCCCGTTTTTCTCCTCATTTGATGGCCAATTGTACCTTCTATTGATCCAACTTTCCCCCTTCAACAACCCAACCACCTGCAGCTACGGGGCCAGCCACTACTCTGGGACCAGCGGTGGTAGTGACGGTGAATCACCTAATTCCCGAGTACATACCGTGATTCCAATACATCCAGAGATTTCAATACATCCAGAGAACACATCATGCTGGCCTCCCTCCCCACTAAGCTAATCGCTGCCTCTGAACAGTACTCTCGAACAGGACTGGCACAGCCGGGGAATTGAACCCTGGCCGAAGTGGGCAACGTGCAGTGGACGAGTGCCTTTGCTGGTTGCGCCACCCTGGGGGTTCCACAATGTGCTCTTCTAACCTTTGTGACAGATCAATCCCTAATGGGCACAGATGATTACATAAATCATCCATAACCCATAATTAGTCCTCTTGTGCATGAAGATGATTTTCATTCATTTACATTAATTTTTTTTACATTTTAACCATTTAGCAGACGCTCTTATCCAGAGCGACTTACAAGATGTGCATAAATACATGGTAGGAACAATCATAGTTAGCGCAAGAGACCAGTGCAGTAATACAGCGATAGATATCATTGCAGGCATCTGCATACCATACCTGTAGCTCTGGGAAGGAAAAGGTTAGTACATTTTTTTATTTTTTAAAAATAAATGGAGTAAGGAGGGGTATATAGTGTTAAACAAGTAGGCAGGGGTGATGACAATTAGCTTGATGGACAGAGTTCAGTGGTAGTGGAGTCTGAAAAGGTGGGTCTTGAGTCTATTGCGGAAGAACACAAGTGATTCCGCAGTCCTGACCGATTACGGGAGGTCGTTCCACCAGCGAGGGGTCAGGACAGAGAAGAGGTGAGACCGCGAGGAGCGGCTGCCAGGCACCTGGAGGGATGGGGCAGACAGTTTGCCAGAGGAGGCGGAGCGGAGGAGTTGGAGGTATGGGGGAGCAGTACCTCTAGCCGCTTGAAAAGCAGGCACCAGTGATTTGAATCTGATGCATGCTGTGATGGGGAGCCAGTTCAGAGCGGAGAGTAGAGGAGTGACGTGGGTAAACTTCGGCTGGTTGAACACCAGACGAGCGGCAGCATTCTGGACAAGTTGCAGTGGCTTGATGGCACAGGCTGGTAGGCCTGCCAGCAAGGAATTTCAGTAGTCCAGACGTGAGATTACCAGGGCCTGGACCAGGAGTTGGGTGGCCTCTTGGGTGAGGAACGGTCGGATCCTCCGGATGTTGTGGAGGGAGAATCGGCAGGTCCGAGTGATCGCTGCTCATTCAGCTTCATTAAGATTAATATGAACAAGCTACCTGGAGCTGGCTCATTCAATCTAGCACATGCATGCTTGCCTGTCAAACTTTCAAACGCATTGTGACCAATTGTACCCTCTATTGATTCAACTATCCCCCTTTATGCCTGCCCTAGGGGACGAGTCACTACTCTGGGACCAGGAGTGACAAAGGCGCCAAACCGCCTCCTTTGAGATGTAACTTGCCAGAAGCTTTCTGTGCCTGCACCAAGCTCATGCAAGCTTCCCTCCCCCTTGGGCGGATAGCCAATCGCCACCCCCGAACTGGACTCCCGGCCAGAACTGGGCTGCCACAGCCGGGGGTCGAACCCAGGCTGCAGTGGGAAACCTGCACTTAGAACAAGTGCCTTTACCAATTGCACCTCAAGGTATCTTTAATGTTTGACCTCTTAATTTGCAACCAAAAAATATATGCTGAATACCTCCGTACATAGAAATATTTAAACCAATATTTAGCAGATGTATTCATACATAATTACTTTCAGTAAATAACCTCCTAAATTGACAACTGATGGGAATGTTTGTTTTCAAAACACTGGTAGTAATGTGCAGCAGTCCTAGTGAAGTCTGTCCTCAGTACTATATTTTACAGGCAGAACACTCTGCTTTCCAACCTATTACTTAGCCGAATGGTATGCCTGCCATCCCAATTCAGGTGCCCATTTACTGCTGAAATATGGTGGTTTTTCAGGTGCCCAAACTATGTTCATAAGTAAATATACACATTCTACTGAGATAGTGGTGTAAACAAAAAAACGAATTCCACTCAGAAAAATATAATTTTCCTCTATCAGACAGGAACGAAGCATGGCTGCTCTGGTCTGTCATTCCATACTTGATACAGGTAATGTCACGACTCGACCGGCAAACAGGCATTTCCCCCAAGCCCCAATCAGGGGAAGTGAAAGGCATGCCAGGAATGCGCAAAGCCAATCAAGGAAATGACTGGCAGCTGGGATCCCGGGAGGATATTTAACGGGCTGGCTTCCTCAGTTTGTTGCTTGAACATTAACTCGCATTAGCTTTGACTTACCTGCTTTTGTTTTGTGTTCTTGCCGCATTGAAAACTTTGTATTTATTTGTCCCTGAGTTTAGTTTATTCAGTGCCCTGGAATACATTTTGGATTTACTGTTTTGCTAGTTTTGTTTGTTCCTGATTGTTTGTTATTTTGTTTTGTTTTGTTAATACTGTTACATGTCTTCGCAGACACGGTTTTGCTTTAGTTCCTGCCAGTGTTTAAGTGTAATAAATTATCTTAAACGCATCTCCGCATTCTGGGTCTCTCTCGCCTGCACTTGGTTCCACACCTACCACACCTCTCACAGGTAATTGTCAAAATAAAGGCAACACTTTAGTAAATGACCAATCCTTTAATGGGTGCAGTATCACGAGTGGTCGCCAGAGCCAGTACCGGTGGATACCCCCTTTAATTTAATTTCACACATGGTTTTAGTGTCTTCAGAATTGATAATATCTGTAAAAGTCCAACAAGCTTTGCATGAACATAATGCTTCTCAATCAACTGTTATAGACATCTTCCCTGCAAATAATGTGCATCTAATTGAGCCAATTACCCTGGCTCAGTTACCTAATTTGTTGTGTACACTAACGACGATCCACATGTAGATTAGACCATGGTAAAACTTTCATATACAGCTGTCATCCATGGGATTATCAAGAAACGTAGCTAAAATGTTAGATAACATAAATTATTGCAATAATTAAGAGCAGAAGTTGACATGAAATCCAGAAACAGTTATGACCCTGCTTCCCCACCCCTGCTATAAAGGACTCTACTTCCTTTGCAAATATAAAACGGCCTAAACCACCCAGGACATATAACATGGGATTTGCAGAGTACTCAGAATGGGTTAAAGTTTCAATTAACAACCATTCTCAGTTGATGGTGACATAGTGCACCTTAGTGGATTTGTCAATATGCTTATGGATTTCTGGAATGGTTGGGCATTATCAGTGAGTTTAAAAGGTTCATGTTTTTTTCTGACTAGTTCACAAATGCACATGATAATAATTTACCAACAAATAATACGAACTCCATAAAGTTTAATTCAGTTCAGTTGCCTACATGAAATTATTGGAATGTGGAGTTTTTGCAATGCAGCTGCAATTTCAAAAACACTGTCTGCAAATTAAACAAAGAAAGGATATTTCTGACAATACCTTCACTATTCCAAAATACATTACAGAGTCTGTCATTTTGTTGTCATCCACTCCCATCACTTTGTCTGCCTGCAGCAACCGATGGACTTGTCACTCTGACAATGGGCACTCCTCAGGTAATAGGAGGAGTGCCCATTGTCCCGCCCACTCTTTTGTGATTCTTGCACAGAATGGGCTAGTCTGGAGAACAAATCAACACATATGCCTCCTGGCATTGTATCATCTCTTCTTCACGTTTTAAGTTGATGCAGTAATCTCAAGTCTTAATTTTGTGTACGATTGAATTCCACAATAGATTCCTTTTCCCCTGGTAAGGTGTTACATCCATTTAATATAGACTTTAAAGTCTCTCTTGTTGTTGTTTCCTTTTTATTTGGGGCACTGGCACTGTGGACACACATACACTATATGCTTTGGTTAAAAACACATTTTTATAGGTCTCTCAGCTAATTGTGACCAGCATTGATCTTTTTTTCGTTGACTGCGTAATTTGCTGTTTAACATCAATTATTTGGTGAATTGGACATATTTTTAGGCAAAATTCAGTCAATTCTATTTGAGGGAATCATCTGCTTGTTTCTAAGGTACTTGTGCCTGTGATCTATATTTGGCATGGTAGTCTAATTAATTATCTACTAATAAACATCTGCAAAATAAATAATTTACCTCAAATAAATAATTTACCTAAAAGATGAAAATATAATATTGCACCCTGCAATTAAGCTATTTTTATAGCTATTATATAACTAATTAATCTATGGCTTGACAGAAATGTGGTGGCAGCTCATAGTGGACCAACACCCTATTAAGACACTATATTGGTGTTTCCTTTATTTAGGAAATTGCCTGTAGTTTGCAGTATGTCTTACATTTAATCATTTACTGTATTGATGGATCACCTTGTTCAATATATTGCTTAAAGGTACAGCAGTAGTTCCCCAAGTGGGGTATTAGCATCAAGTGGTGAAAGTAGTTTAAGCTAAACAAAAGTTCTATAGGCAGTATTTTTTTTTATATAACAAAAATGGATACTACAATGAATTTTACTGTGTACTCCATAGTGTCTAAGATTAAATCCGTGGTGATGGCATGATCATTAAAGAGATCCATTTTGAAGGTTGTTTGTGGTAAATGGGCAACTTGCTTTCCACGTTACTATACACATACAGTAATAGCTACTGTAGCAAAGGACAATTTGAGGTGATTTACAAAATACGCCATCATATTATATTATATCTTTTCAATTATGAACATTGTATTTTAACAAAGAAAATGTTTTTTGAAGCCTGGGATATTGTGTATCTCATTTTACATTGTAACCAAAATTCTACTTTGACACAACACTGCGGCACTCTTTTGTTGGTTATATCAGAAAGACAACCATGATCAACAGAATCAAAGGAAAGCCAGTTCTAACATACATTAATTCAATATTGTGTTAGATTAGTCTTTTAATATACCGCCTTATATTCTGAGTTTGGTTTAACAATCCCCCATATATTTGCTGGATTATCTCTCAAAATATAAGGAAGCACACAATTAGATAGCTGCAGGAGTGAGTGACACATATCTGGGGGTTGTTCCTGACATGTACCTTATGATTAAATAGTAAGAGAGGAGATGTCAAGAGATGAAGTGGGATGCTGTTCTGTGTCAGCTCGCCATACTGGGTAAAAAGTCAGCAGTGAATCTGTGTCTTGAGGTCCCCTGGGTCACCACATTGATGTTTGGCAGGTTGGAGTACATATGACAAGAGGTGAAACTTTACTGCCAGCACAGACACCATTCATTATAGCTTCCTGGCCCCAGCAATATCCTGTAATATCCCACAGTTTGTATTCCAAGCTTTTTTATAATGAAGATGAGCTCAGCTGAAATTCATCTCACATAAAACATCACGTAAACATCCTCCCATGGAGTCTTTCTTGGCTCTGGGTCATTTGTCATTTCTGGCTTGAATGATTTGAACTGAAATTAATATTTTCTTATAGCCATCAGAATATAATCTATTCGATCCATGGGATTAATAATGATAAAGTGTATCAGATAAGGAAAGTCATTGCATTAATTAGATTGTTTTCCTTATTTGTTCTTCTTATTTATTATTTTTTACTGGCTGATCTTATTCCACTTTAACCTTCAATGATCTGTAATCGCTACCTGCTGTACAACAAGGTGCAAATTGAAAACTTGAAAAATGTAAGTATTTTATTAAATGTAAGAAACTGGTTCAGTGTCAAAAGTTAATAGCCTTACAATGGCAAATTCAAATGCCATTTAATATGAAACATAACTATTTATTTATTCCAGTTAAAAAAACTAACAAAAAAAGCATTTTAAGTGATCCTTTGCATCAGCAGTACCGTACCTATGGCATTGTAACTGCCCAGCTCAGCTTGTGGTTTGCAGAGTAAAAAGAAGCTGCAGCTGAAAATCTCAGTTAGGGGGACAAATCAAAAATGGTTTTCATTCTTACAACATGCCATTGGTTCACCCGTGTCTTTATCTCACACGTGGCCTGTTGGGCATTCAATTGTGTATTGCCCACCTAGGTTTTTTTTTTTTTGTTCACTGCTTCACCTACCGAGAACAACGCATATAACGAATTATAGGTGAGCATCTGATGTGTGCCCCATCAGTGATAATTACCTCACAGTACCAACACAGTCAAAGCTGAAAAAATTTGTCTGAAATTGACTTGTGATTGTTTAAAGGTTGGTGACAGGCTCTTTTTAATTGTTGAATGGGTTAGTACAATGGGAAACTGATGGTGTGGTGTTTATTTTAAGGTTTGATCTTTGAACATCTGAACTGTTGTGCTGGGGTCACCTAAAAAGTGAGCTTGTGGCTGATGTGTGTAACAGTTTCTTGAGTGTCCACCAGGATTAGTTGTTCAGCGAGGGGAAACAATGAGACTTGATGATGAAAGTGATGGCTTTTCCTGTTCTACATTTCTGCTTAAAGGAGGCCTTTATTTTGTATGTTGTAGTCATGTAGTATTCTCTTGTTATTTAGCTTTACTATTATCTAGAAATGCATACTAAATACATGATACAATGCTATGTGCCACTAATAATACATTGTTGGTGGTCAGGCGACATGAGTAAATCTTACTACATTTGTTTTAGGACGGATAGACTACTGCTTTGTCATGGAGGGGATATGGGTATGCCTCTTACCTTCACCCTTTGGTCACTCCATCAACCAAAAGTGAGAGGAGGAAATAAAATTGGCAAGTCCAGTATGAAGTACAGATACTTCACACACTGTGCATGTTAGTGATCAAGGCTAATGTTTCCTTCTGCTAATGTTTTATTAAGGTATATTATTCAAATTACTTTCATATAAAATAATGCAGAATTATATTGTAAATTACTCAGTCAACTTTAAAATGTTTTACATTGGTACAATAATTCGATTTGTCTATTATAGTTTGAAGCCACAATATATTGTCTTATAGCATTTAGTTAATTAAAATGTAAATATAACATCTTGATCCATTGATGTACACAAAGGCAGACATTTGAGGGAAGAGAGGGTTAGAGGGGCTGTAGGTGGGTGTGTTCTGGTGGTAACTAGCTGGAACACCAGAAAGACTAAAGCAGGGGTGCCCAAACTTTGTCACCTCAAGGTCCCTATAATGACCACCCTGTGGCTGAAGACATCCACCTCCATAATATGATTGACTTTTGACACCTTCATCCATCACCCAGCACTGTCTGCCATGCAGTGGCAATTTAACACACTAGTACATGGAAGTATGTCTAAACCGTGAACCGTGTGTGAACCTGACACATTTCTTTCTAAAATATTATGTACTTTATGAGCTATTCTTAGATTACATTACACTCTTATCCAGAGCAATTTATAATCCATTTACACAGTTGGATATGTACTGAAGCAATTCAGGTTAAGTACCTTGCTCAAGGATACAATACCAGTGTCCCCACATGGAAATAAAACTTGCAACCTTTGCATTACAAGCCCAGTTCCCTAACCATTATGCTATACTGCTGATGGGGAAACTATTTTAGTCATGATTATATTATCCCATCTGGGATTTCCTCATGGAACCCCAGAGGTCCTCGCACCCCAGTCGTGGAGCACCTGATCTAAAGGACAGAGAAGCTGGTGCTTTCTTATCTAAACTCACTTGAATGGGGTTTGTCTGTGGAGGATTTCCTATTGATATTGACATTGTGCCAATGAAAGGGTACATTCCAAAATTTGTAAAATTTTCCAAAACTAAAAAAAATTATGAAATGGGGAAAAGAGTTTGTGAATTATGTAAAATTATGTTTTTGTTTGCTAACTTTTTAGTTTTTTAGTTTCATATCATTATTACTTTTTTATGTTCCTTGAACCATATCTATTCCATGGTAGGGACAGTATGCACATCCTTAAGGCCTATACATGCTCGCGCGACTGCGACACAACATCCTCTGCAACATGTTGCAGAGGTTGCTGATGTTACAGAGGGTGTTGCAGAGGATGTCACGTACCTAGCACAAAAATCTAACTGTGATTGGTTGGTTAGAAAATGGAGGCGGAGCTGTCATGGTCATAGTTCATTGAGGTAGTACATCATTTTTTAACATTTAACATTTTAAGCATTTAGCAGACGCTTTTATTCAGAGTGACATCCAGATTAGGGGAGAAAGATAAAAGCAGAGATTTTTTTAATTCTGTGAAAAGGCAGAAAAAGACCATCCTTCATTTCCCTTAATACATTAACATTCTTTTCAAGAGTCGTCTGCTGGTTCCTTTGTTCCACGTGAATTTACTCTATTATTTTAATGCTATAAAGGTGAGTTGCACGCACACAAGCTGCTTTCATGACAGGCGTACTTCCTTTTTTTCAAGCAATAGACATCATTGTTGGCAGATGCATACCATACCTGTATATATCTATGTCAACGCTGGCTAAGCAAAACTATCGATATCTAGCTAGCTAGCTAACTAGCAACCTGGTATCACGGCCAAATAAAGCTCACTAACAGTAGCTAACGATATAGATAACTAGCATAATTTGTTCAACAGGGTATAAAATGTACCAGCTTCAGGAAGTGTAAGGACACCATGTTGTGTAGGTTGTGCAGAAGTATGTATGCCAAGTGCTCTGCGACATGTTGCAGAGGAATGTCCTGTCTCAGTCTCGTTGCAGTCGCATTGCTTGCGCAGAAGCATGTAGAGGCCTTAAGGACACCATGTTGTGTAGATTGTGCACAAGTACGTATTGCCAAGTGCTCTGTGACATGTTGCAGAGGAATGTCGTGTCGCAGTCTCGTTGCAGTCGCGTTGCTTGTGCAGAAGCATGTAGAGACCTTTAATTCCCATTAGAGTGTGTCAGAATGACAAGAGCAAACAAGGGGTGCAATAATTCTCATATTGAAAGTAATTGCATTGTTAAACTGTTTATAAATACACTTAGGCATTTACAACAAAATAAAAACGTTGCTCTCTTCCTTACCTGATTTTAATTCTCATACAAACATAATACCCAGATTATTTGAAATATGAGATCAATTAAATCAATTAAGTAAAATAAAAGTGTGCTTCCCTGATATGACAAAAAAATTAATCAAATCCACTAGGCCCAACTTATATTTCCTATTTCTATGCTAATCAGACTGCATATAATCATAACAGTATTAGTACAGTGCTATGTGCTCTGGATACATTTTCATCCATTATTATTAATACAGTAATTCCTCAGGGAACAACTTTCACGAGCTCTTGTACTTTTATATGGGTTTGTATTTGTCTCTGTGTCTCATTCATGCACATCTACCTATGACACTTTCATATTTTATTTAATTTTTTAAACTATTTTACCCACAGTACACCTTGATATACTATATTGATATGGCATGTTTTCCGTAAACAATAATTTAGTTTACTCTGGTGTCAGTTCATTGGGCACCTGAATATGACCCCATTTGCACATGTACTAAAATACCTCTTCAGATAAATGCTAGCATGGGTTCTGTATTTGTTCATTTGGGTCACAGATATGATGCAATCACCAGATCAGAGCTGAACAAATTTAGTTATCATGGACAGAGCTGAAATGTAACTATGTTCATATTGAATTGTGGCAAGATCATACTTTACTCTAAGTTGTTTAATGCTGACACTAAAAATATAGAAGAAAGCTCTGAAACTTTGTCTGTTTATTTAGTCTGGCTGATTTATCAAGTCATTTCCCTATTCCACTTCATCATGGATTCTGCCAAAAACCTCATTATAATTCTACATGCAGCAGCATGGAATGATGACACTTGATTCTCGACCTGAGGATTATGGGTTCAAATCCCAGACAGGATGTGACTATTTTGCCCTTGCACAAAGCAATCAACCTGAACTACTTTGAGTTAAAGGAAGGGGGTATGCACTCCTTCCCAAATCAAATAGGAATGGAAAAGATAAGAAAAAAAAGTCAAAGCTATCTGTAGAGTATATCATATCTGTGTTATAATATTCTATCTGAATTAAATAAGATGGAAATTAATATATATCTCACTCCCAGGTGACCACCAGAAATCATTAAGATTGAATCATCAATAGACCCACACTAGCAAAGTACAAAGGAACTCAATTGGTGTGGCTACTTGTGGCAGCCAGTGTAATTGTACTGTATATCCATGTCTATCTACTGAAAGAGCAATATTCTCCAGCTGCATAGTGCTGCAGAGCACCATGTATTTTCCATGTTTTCACAATATTACAAAACATAATATTAAATGCATTTTCAAAACTGTGACTGCAGTGTATGCTGGGGCCAAGCTGAGAACTGGGATGAACAGATGTGTGATTTCAGGGAGAGGAGAGCTGATGTGACAAAGGGAGCAGGTCGGTGTGAATACAAACCCCAGCAAGTCAACGCTCTGTGAGATTGCTCCTGTGATTGAGGCTCCACCGCCAAATGTGCCATTTACCTCTCAGATGCTATGGATCTCTCTCCTTTGGGACTCTGAAAGCACATTGGCACATTCAGTAATGGACTGAAAATAGCCATTCAGGGCCTCAATGAAACATACTCTCCAAGTGCAAGTATCGTATAGGCACTGATTTTCTTCAGTTTAAGAGCAGATTTTTCCCATACATTCAAACAAACCGTATTCTTTAGAACGTAGTCTTCACTGCATTCCACTCACACCAATGGGCTACTGTAATCTCTCTTGCCATTTGAAAAGAGGGTATTACAATAGAGGATCATCTGAAGAATAGAAACAGCCGTGCACTTGTTTTATTGTTCAGTGCAGGCCAATTGTTTTCCCACCACCATACAGCAATTTCCCATCATGTCCTTAAGAATAAATGTTTTTGCAGATAACAGTGTTTACAAGGCATTCTAACAGAGCGCAAACCTTTGTGTTTGTTCTTGGTCAGAACAAGGATGATTTCCCCCACACCCATAAATGAATCCCTTAAAGCACAGGAATTAAACGATGTTTTCATTTGAAATCCAAAACTGGTTGGAGAACTTCTGTATTCAATCTCTGAGATTAAGGCCTTGAGCCATGCACACCATTCATTTGATTATCCAAACAAGTAGAATGTTTATTAGTCCCTACACATTGGAGCCTGATTTGTTTTGTCATTGTTTCTTCACATTTGTTTCGAAGACCGTCATGGTCTCATAAGACCACAGAAGCATGTCTCTACTAATGCTATTAGTGTAATTGATCGAATCAATGTCATGATAATTAGACATTTGACAGGCATAAATCCTGTACTGTTTTTGTTCCCACTTCATAATAGCAAACAAATAGTAGTCCATCAGCTTATTATCTGCATTAAGTAATTGCATTTCATGGTTTTGATTTACTTAATTACACACCTCTTGTTCAGATCCCAGTAATCACACATTAAATGGAATAACAGCAGCTGCCCTCCAGGGGATACATGCAATCCATTTTTTTCTGTAAATTAAATTATAATTGGCAAGTTTATGAAGGTGGTGCTGGTGCATATGACATGAAATGTGTTTATGGTAGAGGGCCCACTGATACTGCTTAATATCTTAGCTCTTTAGAAATGACATTTAATTCAATGTCAAAACATGTGTTGCTCTGAATGGATGGTTTTTATCTTTATCTTTTATATTTTTTCTCTGTATTTGAGAAAAAACTATTTAAATATCAAAGTCTTACAATATGTCTCAATTCCTGTGAAAGATCTAATATCAATGCTTTTGAAGCAAATGTTAACAAATATAAATGTAACATTGATTCAGATGCACAGTCCCATTTCTGTCCTCTTTTCCATTCTAAGAAGTAATTTATTTGCTGCGACTTGACCTTTGTAACACTTACTTTAAGTGTATTTGGTATGTGTGCCTTGTGGTTCAGATCCTTATTGCTAGATGTGAGTAAAGATTGGTACATACACTGTACAAACAAGGATGAAACTAGTATGAGACTAGACTAGACAAGTTTATACCATGAGTACAAAGTAGGAAAAAATGCTGGCATTACCACAACTCAGGGTTTACAACATATTTTAGGGATCGAAATGAAGAGAACATTTTAATGACGTGAAACAGTGCAGTCAGATTGGCAATTAGTCTCTTTTAGATTCCATTTCTTAGTGTTATGCAACAAAAATTAACATAAATCAGTGTGGGTTTGATGGCGTGGCATGTGTTTGAACAAGAATGATGGTTATTAAGAAGCCCATACATATTCTTGAACATGAATGCCTAATTTTGAAGGGCTTAGATGCCTTTTTTTCTAAATATGAACTTTATTTGCACAAATGTGGAAGAGAATATGCCAACAATTTTGTACCCATTATGGTGGACGTTATAATGTATAATTAGGGGCATAATTGGTTCTGTCATTAACCTGCAGTTCCATCCTCCAACACCAAGAGGTTAATGGACGAGTTTCTGAAGTTACTTGTTAAGCAACAAACATATTGCAATCTCAAATAATAATTAAATGATCACTAATGAGGTGCATGTTACAGTACAGTAGACTAGTGAACAGGTGGAGTGACACACACCCATATGCAAGCATGCTGACTGATTTGTGAGTAAAAACATGTCTGTTGACCCTTCTGTAAAATATATAAGTATAATTGCAAAAACTGTTTAGTAACTGTTGTGATTCTACTAGAAATCCTATAGGATCTGTGTTTGTGTTGAGGGTTTAAACATACAGTAGCACATTTGAAAAGTATGCTATAGCGCCACCATGTGATGAATCACTGTCATCCTGGGCTTATCTCCCTTTGACCCCCTATCAGCATTCCACCTGTTGCCACATGGGAAATTCTGAACACAGCAGAGTAAAAGGCACTACAACAGGTTACTGTTCAGTACACACAGATCATCTGCATCCGTAGAAAGATATTTGTGAGTGTGATGTTGAGTGCATTGGACAATTATAATTATATACAGGTATGGTAATGATATTGGGGACTGCTTGCATTGATAAGGCTAAGACTCCCAATTTCTTCCAGCTATTCCAAACCTAATATTATTGAAAAACATGTTTAACCTTTGGATCTAATCTTTCAATCAATCATGACAATCATGAATCCTTAAAAAGTGGTTGCATTTATCTTTTACTAAGCTTTGTAAGCAAACGTTTATTTTTCAACTGAAGCTGAAATTATTATCTGGTATTTGTACCTTAAAATGACTTACTTCTGGAATATATTCTCTGGAAATGTTCAACCAACATATCCAACCTGTGGAAATATTTAAATACCCTCCGTTATTTAGGTTTGATGCTACCCTCAATATTATGTTTTGTTGCTTAACTGGATGCTGGATATATTTATTTACTAATGTTTTCAATCTGAATTCATGTGTCATGTGATATTCATTTTTGTCACAATATTCTGAATAGAAATTCACGACTGCTGACCTTTCAGAAAATCATCTGTGTGCTGTTGTTTATTTTATTAAATTGTGAATCATTCATGGATACATGGCAAATGTTTTTGGATATGGGTGTGAGGGGTGGCTCTGCAATATAATGACTGAAATCAGGACCACAAAAAGGAAGATTTTTCCCTCAGAGCTGCTATCAATTTAAGTTGTACAGTAATGCTGATATCTTATAAAATAAGATCTAAACATCAATGCTGCAAATGCAAATCCTTAAAATAATAATTCCACTGCCAAAATAAAGGAAACACTTCAGTAAATGAGAGGTACTGTTTTCTCTGTTATGGTGTGGGGTGCATTTTCCTGGCATGGTTTAGGTCCATTAAACCCCTTAGAGGGCAAGGTAACCACCAAAAAATACAAAGCCATTCTGAGTGATCCTATGGTAAAGCATTTCTATCCTGATGGCAGTGGTCTTCCAGGATTACAATGCCCCCATCCACAGGACCCGGGTGGTTTCTCAATGGTTTGATGAGCATTAAATCGAGGTAAACCATATGACATGCCCCTGTCAGTCACCAGCTGTCACTCAACCCAATTAAACACTTATGGGAGATTCTGGAGTGGCAGCAGAGATAGCGTTTTCCACCACAATCAACAAAACAC
The DNA here is from genome assembly GCA_029706075.1 of Aldrovandia affinis. Classification (NCBI taxonomy): domain Eukaryota; kingdom Metazoa; phylum Chordata; class Actinopteri; order Notacanthiformes; family Halosauridae; genus Aldrovandia; species Aldrovandia affinis. The sequence continues at coordinate 8,445,091 of JAINUG010000006.1, forward strand.
CAAATTATGGAATTTCTCATGGAAGAATGGTGTTGCATCCCTCCAATAAACAAATCTATGCCAAAGTGCATTGAAGCTGTTCTGACACTTTGTGTTTCTTTTATTTTGGCATTTACCTGTATATGCAATATTAGTAATATATTCTGTATGTCTATAGTGCCAAAATCTGTAAACCCTAATCTTTCGCTAGAAGATGTGACATTAGTTTGCAAAAGGAGTTGAGACACTGACTCAAGTTTTTGTTCAGCAATCTCCCGACCAATTAATAACCCTCAGCCCAGGCATCCACATGCCTTAAGGGCTGTGACTCAGAGGTATCAGCAGAAGATGGAGGGTGAGCATTTGGCCACGATAGCTCTGGTGGCTCTGATAATGAATATGCTTCCTCTACGTGGACCATAAATAACCCCTACATTGAAAGCATTTCAAATGTCCTCATTATGCAGATACATTTGTTTATGTGCCTCTATGCAGGCAAATGCAGTGATAATGCATTTTATTCCTGTCTGACATCTGGTGTGGGCAGAGGGCTTGTTAAAACCTAAATTGAGAATTAATAAATCAGTGTAATGTCCCCATTTGCATTAACAGACGGGCCATTTCCAGGCTCAGCACAAGTAGATTAGCCTCAGCAATTAATATTTATTTGGAGAAAAAAGAGATAGAGATGGTACCAAATAAGACTTCAGGCCAAGGTAAAACTGTCTCTGGGATTGTATCTGAACAAGCATCATTAAAAAATATATATTTTATAGGGCTGGGACTTTAACGCGTTAATTTCGATTAATTAATTACAGAAAAAATAACGCGTTAAAAAATGTACGCATTTTAATCGCACTATATTTTTGCACTCCAGACACCACGGAACGTTTCTCAATGCTAAACATGTTGCAGCTAGCGTGGAAGCCAGAGCTAACGCTGATCAGGCTAACGTTAGTCCTAGTACGAGCAAGCAGAGTCGCCAACCCACACTCGACCAGATGACGGGGTTCAGAGCCAAGATGAGTAAAACCACGTCTAACAAAGTAACCAACTCACTGGCTCACTGGATTGCCGTGGACTGTAGACCACTTTCGGTGGTCGAAGATAAGGGGCTAGAAAAGGTGCTACAGATTGCGCGTCTGACACAATTTATGAACTGCCATGCAGAAAGACAATTTCGAAAAAATCCAGCAGCTTCTTCCAAAGGTCCTTTGCACTATCATATTCCTAAAATTGCTGCACTTTGTTAAAAATTGCACTGGTCTGTGTAGTAGCTAAAATAAACAAGATTTTGCTGCTTAAACTTATGTATATGTCTATTCATTGATTCACTCGTATACCAAAATCCATTTGAATTGAAAAATGTTGCTTCTCGTGTCAAATATTGATATGCGATTAAAATGCGATTAATTCCGATTAATTAATTACAAAGCCTCTAATTAATTAGATTAATTTTTTTAATCGAGTCCCACCACTAATATTTTAATATGTAACCCCCAGTAATCATACGAAAGGTAACAAGGAAAGTTTAGTAACAAAACTTGTATATCAAGCCCAAGTTTAGATTGGTGTTTTTAGGCTATTTGTGTTTTTTTCCAAAAACAAAACCAAGACAGCGGTGGAAAAGATTGTCAGCAGTTTTCTAATTTGTACTTCTTTTCTACTTGGTTTGAAACAAATTACTTTTCCACTATAATAGATTAATATAATGGCATCACTTTGTAACACAGAGGGCAACAAGAAAATAAATGTTGTGTTTTAAAGAAAACATCCTGGTCAGGTACTATCTGTGGCAAGGTACCTTTGCATGAACATTTAACTACATATCCTTGGTGTCGTAAAAACATTTTTTAATAAAAAGATACACGTTTGATACATAAACAGAAAGCTTGCATCATCAGTTGTATACTGCCACTGGATCATGGCTCTGTTACTAATAAAGTTTTTGTTATGATGCAGAAGATATAATACATGTAATCATTTACGTTTAAAGTATGTTTTCAGCCTAAATACATGATATCTGGTACATTTATTGGCATGACTGTGTATATAACATTATGACGACACACACAATTAACACAAATGTTTTCTGATTATTTTGTCCCGGTTAGTCTGGCTTGTTTCAGCCTGAAGAAATAAACTATTAAAATGCAATAGCTGTTTTTCAGACTAATGCTATGAAAAAGGATAAGACAGCATGTGCAAATTGTCTTTGGAGGGCTTTGGAGAATTCTTGTCCCATTTTTTGATATACTCTGAATTAATATTTAAGAACATAAGCCCAGATGTTTTGGAAAAACAGTATGCATACTCTTTGAAATGTCAAAAACATCAATAAAATTATTTTATTCTAATATCTGATAAAACTAATGGATAATGGACTACAACTATTTATATTCAAATTGAATGCAAAAAGAAAAGCATTAGAAATGCGGACTAGATCAGCATAAGATGCTGGGCAGATGATCCTGAACTGGAAAGTGTGTTTCAGATCCAGCATGTGACCATAAACTGAAGTCATTTGACTTTGTGTAAGAGATTAATTATGTGTGCAACTCTTTGCAACCATCTGTGCACATACAACATTTTTTTGGGGGAGAGGGTGTCACTTTATGAAGACTGACTGAAAATGTAGACAAAGATAATGTATCTAAAATGAAACTAGAAATGATAGTCACAAACTTTCAATGGACGATGACATTTTTCAGTTTTTTATACTTTGATACTATACATTGATACTCACAAGAATTTGTTTTCTACCTGATTGTAAAAAACCAAGAGCATTGCAAAAAACCAAGAGCATCCATGCTGTACATACTATCAAGTTTCAATGTCATCTGATGTTTTAAACATAAATACAGTATATCACATTGTTTATTTGTGCAACAGACAGTTCCCAGAACAAATGTATTAACCTCCATGCTGGATATATTATATACTGTATATATATGTGGCGGCACGGTGGTGCAGTGGATAGCGCTGTCGCCTCACAGCAAGAAGGTCTCGGGTTCGAATCCAGGCCGGGGGCCTTTCTGTGCAGAGTTTGCATGTTCTCCCGTGTCCGCGTGGGTTTCCTCCGGTACTCCGGTTTCTTCCCACAGTCCAAAGACATGCACGTTAGGCTAATTGGAGAGTCTAAATTGCCCGTAGGTATGAGTGTGTGAGTGAATGGTGTGTGTGCCCTGCGATGGATTGGCGACCTGTCCAGGGTGTATTCCTGCCTCTCGCCCGGAACGCATGCTGGGATAGGCTCCAGCCCCCCGCGACCCTGACCAGGAATAAGCGGCTTAGATAATGGATGGATGGATGGATGTATATATATGTGTGTATTACAGGCGTTTAGCAGAGACGTTTTTACATTTTATAATATACAATACATTTATACAGCTGGATAGTTACTGAAGCAATTCAGGTTGAGCACCTTACACAAGGGTACAATGGCAGTGTCCGATCTGGGAATCAAACCTACCACCTTTGCTTTATAAACCCAGTTCCCTAACCATTGTGCTACACTGTCACCCAGGAAGTTCAAAAAGGGACTGAAGCCTGCGAAACAGTCTATGTTGGGGACCGCTGGCTTAGAACACTGTGCAGCAATCTTTGTAGAACTTTCAGAAAGTTAATCATAACAACAACAAAAAAATAGTAGGGGGAACAAATCAACACTGTTGGCACAACCCTTCCTCAAGCAGATACCCTGGGATGGAAGGAGTAAATAATAGGAGCAACTCTCAACCTTGTCGGCTACATTTGCTACGTTAGACCGAATTTCTTATTGTTACATGCCAGACAGGACCTGATTACATTTACCACTGCTGTAAGATGAAAATTCACCGCAAAATGATTAGTGGCTTTATAAAGGTATTTATTTATTGAATGTCTTTCTCAGTTTGAGAGATTTCTTGTCCCCAAGAACAACAACAACACAAATGTCTACTGTAATAATGTAGGCACTGGCTTCAGATCAAACAAATGACAATAAAGTCTTGTAATTGGCAGGTTCCTCCAACAGCTGGAGGATTGTTGATGCACCTGCCCCTTTGAATTCAAATGATCAGAAGAAGGGTGTGATACATATTTACATGCTGCCTACCTAAGCACTATAGGAATTACTATAGGAGATCTTCAGTTTTAAAGAAACATTATTCTCTGGAGAAAGTATTTTTATTTTGACATAATGGTAACCTTTTGGAGAAAAATATAACATTATATGTGCTGTGCTTGGCACTTCAGGGCCACCATTGACAAATCCTTTGTGTGTCATGTACTGTGGAACTCTTGGTTCTTGGTTTTCATTATATGATTCAAATATCCGTATCTTACAAGATGTATCATGTAGAACACCATTTATCATAACATTAAACAGTAAAATGTGTTTCTTTGAACTGCAATAATTAAATAACTGCTCTGCTGCACTTTATGCCATCCATCATCTATAATCAGTTTTGTTGGATAGGGCAGCACAACATAAGTAGAAAATTGTAATCCACATTTTAAAGAGATTTATATGATCAACATTAAGAAGTAGTCACTGAAAACATGGATTGAATTAAAAACATTGCAGCTGTAATGGGAGGCCACCAGGACATTCAGAGGGCTCCTCGAGGGAAGGAGGCGGCGGAGGACTGCCGCGGTGTGAACTGAGAACATTGTCGGCAGATATTGCACGAGATGTTTCCAATAGTGGTCCGGGTCCAGAAGAGAAGAAAACAACACTGCCATAAGGTAAGTAACATTCCTGTTTACTGGTAGTCTTACCTTTTGGTTGTGTTGTCACATTTGGAGTTGTGTTTTGTTTCCCCTGAATTGTTTTGGCTCCCGTCCCCTGGAAGAGAAAGGAGGATCTCACCTGAGCGCCCAGTGTTGTGGAGTTCAGTGCAGTCCAAGAGATTCCTGGGCCAGTGATTGCAAAGCGTAGTGCGACATGAGAGAGAGAGAACAAACAAGATACTGGAGTAGCCAGGGCGAGTCTAATTCTGTGGTGTACTGGATATCACCTGGAGAAGTACTGCCCTTGGGTAGGTTGAGTGTGGGAGCTGGTTAGCGGAATGAGAGACTGGTGCGGGCAGTTCCTGAAATAATGGGTTTTCAGCAGTTTTAATCAGCATTGCTTTTAAGCTGATTGTCCATTTTGTTTGTGTTTATGGGTGCTGGATTTCTTTCTTTTTGGATTTCTCTTTGATTGTGATTATTCGTAGGAGCACTTAGTTTGGTTTTATATTTTAAATGGTTTCTTCTGATAAATGCACTCTTGTAAAATAATTTATTATGTGGTTTTGGAGTGTGTCAGGGATGAGAGGGGGAGTGACCCCAGGGGGATCCAATCTTTGGTGGAGGGATGGTGTCCAGTCTTCGTATCGTGGCCTAGTAAGCACTATTGTGACATAGCTTTGATATTACAACAAGGAAATTATATTTATATTCCCTTTTGCACATTGACTATCTATTTCTTCCAGTCAATGTATCATAATTATTTAATAATTGCCCAGCTACCTTTAGAGGGGTCAGTAAAGAGTTCAAGTCATCCATTGTGTCTCTGAAAGCCCATTTCATGTACCATAAACCTGCAAAGTGGTGTGTGCTATGCAATTTCCTATCAGTTATATTCAATGTCACAGTGTGCATTTGGGTGGTGTGGTGGTGTTTACATTCAGCTGTGCTAAACTCATTTCTCAAACGTGTTTACAGTTGCAACTTTTCTGTTGTGTGTAAAAATTTCACAGTTCTGTGGCTTCATCTGGGGAATGCTCCTAAAAGACAGACTGACATAAACGGATCACTAGTTTCTTATCTTGTAAAACTGAGTGCACATTGTTGTAAACAGCATGGTCCCAAACCAAGCACATACCAAAGGCCCTGCAATATACTCCCAAAATGTAACCTTTCCTGGGAGAGGGTCCTGTCAGAGCCTATATGTCTTCACTGCTTCAGACAACCCCACTGTCAAATGAAAAGCTCTTCAAACACAGCAGTAAAAAAAAGTACTAGACTAGACAGGAGTTCAGTTTCAATGGACAACAGTTTGAAACGTGAACATTACTTTGTTTTCAACTCACATTTGAACAGTTCATGTTCCATATACTCAATAGGGAAAATAAACCAGAAGCAAACAAATGAATATCAAGTCCATGTCATGGTTTCAAAACGGCAACTTTTTAATGCCACTTAAGGAATAAGGTAGGAGCAAGGTGCAATCATTTGTTCATAACTGTGCAAAAGATGAAGTAGATAAAAATGATCTTGTATGCACAGAAGCTCATGGAAATAAATAGCAATCAGAAGGAAATTGTCATAAAATAGGATTAATAGATTATGTACACATACACACATATATATATACACACACACAGTATATGTAGTTTTACTAGGATAGTTTAGTTTAGTTGATCTTCCCAAAGGTGTATCATGTGATGTAAGTAAGCATATTTAAATTGAATATTGTCTTATAAAATTAATCTCAGATTCATTTGACACTCCAGCTTTGAAATGCCTGACCCAAATCCACTCTCACAACAAAGCGTGTGCTCTGTGCTCACATAAAAGGAAACCTCATGTGAATCAGTGTCTCTTGTCTTATGACAGCCCTCAACAGATTCTGTTGATATTCTGTGCTTGTCCCATCAAAAGATGAAAGCGCTGATGTTCCTCTTAATGCTCTGATATGGCCATTCTAGACTCTTGAAGAACTAAGGTCAGCAAACTAATGATCCAATGACATTGAAATGAGAATTGAGATGTATTCAGAAAATGCCAAAAATTTAATCAACATCTGTCGTCAATGGCTTGTCTAATGATTCAATTCAAGTGTTCGCTTTTTTCCCCTTCACAGTTTTGCAAGTTCAGTGATCACTGGAATTAAGTAGCCAAATTCTTTGTAAAGGAAAACTTGCATTTATATTCCACTTATACTGTATATGGCACTCTATTGTTTATTGTGGTAGTAACCTATTTGTTACCTATGTTCCCCATATGCACAATTTATAAGAATTGGTGTTCCACATTAAATTATAAAGATATAGCCATGAATGACCACAGCGGTGGCAATATTATTTTGTTGTGGTTTGCAGATTTGGAAAGGCATTATCCCCTCTACCTGGTAACCTTGAGGTCAGCAAACAGATGGGAAAAGGATATAACATAGCCAATCACCCAATCTGCTGAGCAATAAACCAAGTGTCATTCAAGAGAAAGCTCAAACATTCTAATCCCATGACTAACAAAGGCATCCAGCATATCCATTTAATGCGAACGGCCTGGCTCCCCCACATTAGGGAGATGCACAGATACAAAAGGTCATAAATCAGGTGCTTAAAGGTTCATTCAGACTCTTATTTGCGCTGTTTGGCAGAAGATACTTTAATAGTATTTTAATACTCACAGAATTACAAGAGGCATTTGAAGGGTTTGAAAGATGTATCCTGCTGTTTTCTTATTCATTAAAATTTGCTTTATCTCTATCACACTCACATTCACTGGCAAACTCCATAGTCTGTCATTTTGCTCTCAATTAGCTAGTCACCATGGTGATATATTTATATAGTTTAGTGTCAGAGACCTAAACTGTATAATTTCTATGCAATTTTGGAGAATATGTCATATCAATGATTTATAACTGCCAAATAAGAGTTTTGAAAGCATTTATTTCCTAGCACTAGTTATCATAAATAGAAAAATCCAGAGCAATAGAAAAAAACATTTAAATTGTTTATGTTTTGAATTTTATATTACATAGATTATAATCTATGATGTAATATATCCTATTTGGTTCAGAATACATTGCTTCAACTCTAAGGGATGATGTTTGCAATCAAATGGCTAATTTTCGCTCATTGACATACAAGACTAATCTTGTTACAAGATGTACTGTATGTATGCATCTATTAACAACTGCTGCTTTTTGATGAAGGTATTAATAGCCCACTGAATCTATTAAATTGATGACAATGTGTACTATGCTCATTTACATCTCTGAGATATTGTTAGGATCACAGCTCCCCTGCAGGGCTGTAAAGACTTTTGTTTTTTTCTTTAAAATTAAATCCATGCTCCATGATTAGTGACCAAACTAATTGCCAAAATGTATGGTTTGTAAGTTGCCTCATTTTATGCTTGAGTCAGCACTATTTTCTAGTCAATATGCAATTCATTTTTCAGTTCAGAATAATTTCAGCATGAGCAGCTTTGTTTGTGAGAGCATGCAGAGTACTACAAGTTATAAGATAAACAAGTCTCTTAAGGCTTAAGAAAGAATTAATTGGACTGTACATAATGGTATGAGGATAAACACAGTCCATGTCTCCTGGCAAAAACCCTAGTGTGTGTGTGTGTCTGTGTGTGTGTAATGCTGGATGGCTAGCAACTATAGAAGTAATTGTAATGTGAGAGAAAAAGCTTGAAGTAATCAGGCTGAGGCTCTGTAGCATATGTTTTTCGTGGCATTGTTCAATTACATTTGGATTGTACATTTTTAATGTCACTTTTCCCCCTCCCAAAGACAAGAATTGTCTTCCACTTTTTAAATTTATTTTTCATTTTAATTTTTTAAGAATTTGTTTCAGATTTTCTCCCATTTTCTCCCAATTTTGTAGCCAATTACACCCTCTGTTTTTCATGTCAATCCCCCCCCTCGTATTGTGAGTTCGCTGCTGTATCCCTGTGACCAGTAGTGACAAAGACTTCCAATACACACAATGGAAGACTGAGCTCTACTGTACAACCAACAGGCCCTTGTTGATGAGAAGCCCATGAAGAAGTATCAACCACCACTCAACCACCAATGAATCAACCACTACCGTCTCCTGGTGCTGCTTTGTGTGGCTGGTGGAATACCTGCAATATCATTTTTGTTAGCTACATAATATTCATTACTTATAATACACCAGTTTTGGGGAACAGGAGCTGTCTTCGGGCCTGCAGCTAGCGTAGGTTTTGCTGCCGCGGTTGCTGGAGAGTAAATAAAAATGAACAACAAATTTGCTCATGTGTAAACTAGCGGCATTTGAATAAAATTGTAATACAAAGACAAACCATGGTATTTTTACAGTGTATTCTGTCCTGTGCCATTGAGTTGGCCTGTGGCCTCACGCAATAGGTCAGAATACATTTTCAGCAATTTTCACTGATCAAAGCACCACAACCAAACTTAAGAGCTCCACATACAGGCGAATGAATACATACAGTATGATATGCTATATGAAGTAAAAGTGTGTGTGTGTGTGTGTATGTATGTATGTTTATAGTATATATGAATACATTCAAAAATATGAAATGAAAGTAAATAAATATTAAAAGGGAAATAAAACAGACAAATTTATGAATGAAGGTATTGATGCATAAATATATCAAATAAACACAAATATATTTTAAATACAACCAAAAAATGAAGTGGCATTTATTTATACAGTATATTACATCAACTTTTATGCATTTCTTTACTCATTGATTTATTGATCCATTTATACATTTATTGCCACATTTATTTAGTAGTATATAAATTATATATATAGTTGTGTCCCCTTTTGGCTTCCCTAGTGGGGAGTTCATTCAGGGGAAGCTCATTAATACATGGAAATTCAGCCGACAATAACATTGTTTCGTGCAAGCAATCTCAATACACTTAATCTCCTGTTTTTCTTGACAAAAGTTCAACAACCCTCAGGGTGCCCTGTGTACCTCTATAAGTTTATTCACATTCAGTACGCAAGGAGTCGATCGTTGTTTTCAGATCGCGTATAGATCTTTTCTTTTGTCTGACTTTGAAGTCTCTCTGGCAGGGAATCTCAAGGACATCCTAATGTCAAGCCAAACTGAATTTACTTCTGACATTTAATCTCCACAAAATTTAGTTGCTACACATTGTTTGTTCATTTTTTTCCCAAGGTGCATGGCAAATGAAGACATTCATTGTATCTGGATGGCTAGATGCACCTGAATAACCTGGTTTGTGATTTAAGTTAATATAAAATTCCTTTAATTAGCTTAGAATCAGTTAACAAGTAAATTAATTTACTATTTAGAAAGACAATGTCTATGCTCACTGAGCGCTGGGTTCGATCCAGGCTGTGCCAGCCTGGTTCTGGGGATTGGCTGTCTGCCCCCAGGGGAAGGGGGGAGGGAAGCCAGCATGAGCTCACCCCATGCAAAAGTGACTCTGTGTGTTTCGGGTTACAGTTGACGGCTTGACGAGTTCCATCTCGGAGGAGGCGGTTCGGCGTCTTTGTCACTGCTGGTCCCAGAGTTGCAGCGTAGTACGTGGGTGGAATAGTTTAATTATAAGAGGCTACAGTTGGCCACCAATGGCCACCTTTTTCATAGTTTTTCTTTATTGTGATCCTTAAATGTTATCTGATTATTCTATTCTATTCGTACAGTGCAAATCACTCTCTCAACCCGTTTTATACATATGAATAAATGAAAACCAGGTACTAAAACAAAATTAAGACATGATCCAATATAATGCATGTGTCAGTTTTCAAGTGGCCAAGTTGTGGTGAAGAAGCTTAGGGTTTCTAAGGTATTAAAAAAACCTGTAATGACAAACGTTATCCTCATAATAAAAAGAAAGAAAGAAAGACAAAATTATGTAAAATGTGGATAAGATGAAAAACCAAATTATACAAAAAATACAAATGAAAGATTACTGGATACTGTATTATTGTGCATGCGATATCACAGAACTTCACATGTCATAACTAGTAATCTAAGACAGTGTTAATGACAGTATAGACAAGCCCACAGCATACAGATAGAAAATCTGATTTTTCATCAGCATTTAATATCATCTAGGTCAATTTACTTCATAAAAAGAAAGTTGTACCTTGTCAATCCTTTTGGATTAATGATCTCTCAGCAGGGCACAAAGTGTAAGGGTTATTGTAGGGGTCATCCAATTTTCAAAAGGAGTTATCATAATAAAATATTTGTGTGTTGTAATATGTTGTGAATACCACATTTACAGTGCAGTAGATTATTCCAATACAATCGGGCAAACTGCTCATGACAAATCAGTAGTGATAAGCACAAATGATTCTGTGAGAGAATGCGAGCACATCCAACCTTGTTTTTCTCCTATAAAATTCCATTCTAAAATCCCAGTGGCCGGGTCTGCCATCAGTTCTAAAACACTGGCAACAACAACAGTAAGAAATGAGGCGTGGCTGCCTCCTCAAATCGTGCATGTGCATTTCAGTAGGTTTCAGTAAACCTACCAGACATCTATGGCAGACAATATGCAACTTGGCTCTTGTCTTTCCCAAGGTGATGAGAATTAAGGGAGCTAAGGGGATTGAATTCTGATAACGAGGTGGCATTATTTCTACTGGACAGATAAATCACTAGACATGACTTTCTCTCCAAATTTATAGCAAGCTAGTTTCATCCTTTGCCAACATTTATATCAATGGGTATTGAAAGTAATTTAGCTAGCAAGCTTACATAGACATAGCTAAAGTAAAATTTGGCAGAGGTTCATTTTAGGCATTTGGAATTTTCCTAGCTGCATAAATCTATGTCTCTTATTATTCAACAGCGGAAATTTTTCTAAGTCAGGGTGTCAAGTTACCTGGATGGCAAACATAATATATATTGTCAAAATCTTCAGTCATAGGTCTTTTCACAGTCTTATCTTAAGACAAGCACACTTCTGTAATCCAGTGTGTACAGTCATTGGTCTTGCCTGTGCATTAATGAGGTTGCTCCGTGACTGATCTGTGGTGAGGAAGAAGGGAGGAGGGAAGCGCATAATGTTGTTTCCGTTTCAGTTTGAATTAAAATGTGCATCTGTTACGATAGGAGCCGCTAGAGTGCAAAACTTCCAAATGTTGAAAAAATTATCAGGCACATATCAAATGGCCCAGCTGCTCCAACTGAAGATAATTAATACAGGTGCAGCCTTAACCATTCTGATTTGTTCAGTGATGGACAGGCAAACTAATCAAATTTTGATTCATGCTAAATACTCACACTTTGCATGCACTACAAATTTCCAATTTGAAAACATATTAGACAGAAGATAATGAAAAGGCTGTCTGCAGCTTAATTTTTGTTGTAAACTTTTAAAATGTACATAGGGCTAGTTGTATTCCTTAAAATGTCTATTCATCATTTAGAAACTTGTATTATTTAAAGAGGGTGATTTTTCAGTTGTTATGTTCAATAAAAATACAGGGAAAACAGGATAGTGACCCTTTCCTTCACTATAAATAGAAAATTACATTTCATAACCCTCTAAAAAAACCACTCAATTTCACTAAAGAGGAAATACTTGCACCTCTGAGAAAAATGGTTTTAAAAATCCTTACACCGGAAAGTCCACTTAGATGATGTGGACATCGAACCTAGGAGCTAAATGAGAAAGTCTCAATTTTTCACATTGAGGATGTTTATGTTTGTGGAAGGCACAATGATATTAATATGATGTACGCAAATTCTATTACCCATGCTTTATAATGAATATTGGCACTGCCAGAAAGTCAATCAGCATCCAGGATCAAAACTATCCGTTTTATAATCAGAATTGTTCTTGGCAGTGTTTGAGTCTAGGTGTTTTTTATTCTCCTGGGCTATGCAAGAAAAAAACCAAGATATCTGTTTTGTATTTTCTGTGTTCAGCTTCTCTATTGAAGCACTCAGATATTTTTATCTAAGTGTGATGTCGATTTTTCCAATTTAATAATGTAACTTTTTCTGTAAATTGTGAGTGATGAAAATACTTTTTTTCCCTTCAGGGGAATTGTATAAGCAAGTTTATTCACCTGCTGTAGCCCACACAGATTAGAGGTTGCTGGAATGTCAATGTATAATGCTGTATATGCTTTGGAGAACTCATAACCTTCTCCCAGTGGATTTCAGTGATTGGAAAGAACCACAGCATATGAATTCAATTATCATTCAACTGCACTCCCCAGACGATAAATGTCATGTGAAGTGTATTGAATATGGCTCATTTTTTAGATTAAAAGAATTTGAGCACATACAGAGTTCCAGAAAGATCCATGCAGTAGACATACAGTATTTAAGGACACAAATGCAGTAGGAAAGCACCAGCACAAGTGCGGATATGTCCAAAAGAGGGGATTTCAAATAAACGTTGCTATTTTAACAGTGCAAATTCAAGTGGCTCAGAGAGCAAGGGCGCAATTTCTAACTGCAATGAATTGAAGGTATCTTGTATTACAGCCAAAAGTTTGTGTCGTTTCCAGGTTTTTCATGGCAGGATTGTTCAGACCATTAAAATACTTCTGTGCCATGCGCTTGTGCCAGTCCACACCCCAAAATGGCTGATGCAGCTGCCGTTGCACCCAGGCAGGGCAAGCTCAAGAAAAAGAAGATGGAAATGGCTGCCTCTGTGAAACACATTTTTTGGTGTGTTCACACCACTTTAAAATATCAATATTTGTTGTATGATAACTGTTTTGTGCCTTGTGCCATCTTTTGGTACATATAAATAGGGCCCTTTTGGTTTTACATTTTGTTATGATTCCTAGCCCACAAGTTTAATGTCATAGAAGGACAAACCTATTTGCATGCTGCGTTTAAGCCAATGGAAGCTTGCCAGTCTCCAAAACAGGTTGAGTGAGTCATTTTCACTTGGATCACACATGGTCCTTCAGCTATTCTGAAATGAGGCTTATTCCAAACATGGCCATATAATCACAGGAGAGTAATGAAGTGCACCCTCTATTAACTGTCAGGATTAAAAGCTCTGGTGTTTCAGAAATTATAATTGAATTATAACTCAGGAAGTATTAACATAGCCTTTAATTAAAGGTATGTTGTGTTGTTTTAATTTCTACAAAATGAGACTTGATGTTTTATCAATTTATTTCCACCAATTCCTTATATCTCAGAAATATAATGAAAAGCACATATTGACACATTATTATTATATGATTATTGTTATTATATATCAATATTATTATTATTGTGTTGACACATTATCACTTAGAACAGTTGTTACTACAGTTGTTACTAAAGTTGTTCCTTATACTATATAACATTAAAACTTTATGACTGAGCAACTGCACTGTCCCCAGGGAGGTACTTTCCAAACTGTTTCATCTGATGAAAATCTATTGGGTTGTATTGCTGTTTGTTGTTTATTGCACATGCAATGAAAAGCAAGCCTTTGGGAGCTCAAATGTTACCATTTCCTATCTCCAAGCAATTACAACATACAGGTAACTGCAAAAATAAAGGAAATACAAACCAATCATTGTTCAATTGGGTTGCTATCTGGTGACTGAGATGGCCATGGCATATGGTTCATATGGTTTTCATGCTCATCAAACCATTCAGTAACCACTTGTGCCCTATGGATGGAGGCATTGTCATCCTGTAAGAGATCCACCCATTAGGATAGAAATGCTTAACCATAGGATGAAGGTGATCACTCAAAATGGCTTTGTATTAAGGGGCCTCCGATAGCATAACAATCTAACGCACTTGTGCTGCCTATCACGGTCCCGGTTTTAAACGCAACTGTGCTAGACCGGCCCTGGCAGGGAGCCCCGATCAGGGGCGGTATTTGGCTGTCCACCCCAGGGGGAGGGGGGGAGGGTGAGCCAGCACAAACTCGCCAAGAAGCGTGAAGGGTGTCTCCAGGAAGGGGGGGCAGTTCCATCTCAGAGGAGGCGGATCATCGCTGGCCTCAGAGAATTTGCTTAATTCCGGAGGATGGGTGGTGGATGGGTAATGCAGGGTTGGAGCAAATACCTGCAGACACTGTGGACCTCAAGGCCTGGATTTGAATACCCCCATTCTAGTGGGTGGATAAGACCTAACCCATGCCAGGACAATGCACCCCACACCGTAACAGAGATGCCAGAGCCCTTCATTTACTCAAATGTTTCTTTTATTTTGTCAGTTACTTGTACATAGTAAGAAGAAAAATGCAAGAAAAAGAAAAACAGGCCCATATATCCATGGTACTTTTAATCTGGCTTGTAACCAAGTCACAACTAAAAAAACATTATGTTACTTTTTATCATTTACATTTACATTATGTTAAGTAAATCCCTATATTTTTGTATATGGATGTCCATTGTACAAATGTATTTATACCGTTTTTACAACACTAGGGTCTGGAAAATCACCAGTGAAATAACATTACCTGAATGAGTAGTGAGGAAGTACCAAATTCATAAAATATTTAGTCTGACCATAGGGGTGCAAATTTGGTCTGATAGGTGGGCAGGACCAACGCTGGCGATGGCCAGTGCTTCTCAGAAAAATTCAACCTACCAAAGAACCTACCAAATTCAACCTACCTGTGATACAAATTCCCTTTTAGTTACACCATACTGCCATGATATCTCATGGCTTGTACATTAATATAAAAAAAAATATTAAGAGGAAAATAACGAATTTATTAATACAAAGAGCACAAGGGTAAGGCTCAGTGCATATACTTCATATACCCTGATGTGATGTTCTTTTCTTACTGTATCTGACCTCATCCGTCTTCTGTGTGTGTGTGTGTGTGTGTGTGTGTGTGTGTGTGTGTGTGTGTGTGTGTGTGTGTGTGTGTGTGTGTGTGTGTGTGTGTGTGTGTGTGTGTGTGTATGGAATAGTGCATTATGTTCCCGGTTGGTGATGAGCAGTTGTTAACAGTTACATTTGAGCGAGATAAGAGGTGTTTTTGGGACTGTGTGGAGTGTCTGGAAAACATGCACAAAAATGATCAGACATTTTAAATTGGACTTGAATACCCGAGTAAGGGAGATAGTTAATTAATTAAGTAATTCCCAGTACTTTTGGTTGCCAGTGAGGATTTGAAATGCAGATGCTTGAGTTTGAATGAAAAACCTGACAGCATTTCTGCAGCCATGTGGGACCCACCATTGCCACAAACATGGGTGTTTTAAACACTGTAGGCACCAAATGCACTTTTGTATTGTTTTGGTAATCTTTACACATAGTCTGTTTTTTTCACATGTAATGGCTACATAACTGCTTTATCATTTTAGTGGTATACCTTCATCAATGTTTTATAAGAATTTTGAAATGTTTATGAAAAAATGCATTAATTTATTAAAGTATAAATACTCTGTACTCTGTACAACGTTGAAGTCATACTAGCTTGCCTCTTCATTACTGTTTTCATTTTGTAACCCCCTAAGAGGGTTACTTTCTCTTTCCACCTTCAAGGTTTGGCTACTCATCTCACACACTATAGTACAACCCTATAGTTAATTTAAACAATGGCAATTAATTTAATTTTAGTTAATTTAAATGATCACATTTAGCTAATAATATAGCATTCTTAAAAACAGATTTTATTAAAGACAGACATGGGCCAAATTGTCATCATCTGCAATGACATGCAAATCAGCTATTACCAGTAATGTGGAAATATGGCCCGTGTTTATCGATGTCAAAACACAGACACAACAGGTTGGCTGATCATAAAGTATGCAGATAGATACTGGACAAATGTCTATTTTAATGTTAAGAAGGAATTGTCTATATTTATGAATGAGTGAGATGAGAAGCGGGGCCAGAGATTATAATGTGCACATTTGCAAGGCAAGCAGATCAGTCCATTGGAATTCATACAGTTAAAACCACATATCTCCACAGTTCGACGTAAGAAAACCTCATAACTATTTTATAAAATTTCAGTTATGAAGTTCCTTGAGTAAATTCAGGAATTGTTGTGATTTTATGTTCATAAATGTTAAAATGGGGAAGTTTTATCTATCTCCTGAAAAGTTTCAATTTTGGAGATACAAGGTTTTCTTCTGACAGCGACGATATGTTTCATGAAGGATGAAGATAGACTTGCCCCCCATACATTCAAGTGAATGCGGTGCCTGAACTGATTGTGGGCACAACTCAAAAACATGATTGATTTCTGGGTGAATGCAAGTATAGTAGGGTGTTGAGTTTATTTAAAAATGCATTAATATACTAACTGAGCTAGCTAGCCAGTTATCTGTCCCAAATGCACCTGACCTTATATAGGCTACAGACTGGGGCTAGTTGTCACTATAATTCTGAGTAAGTAAAACCAATCAATAGGCCACTGTATTATTACTCACATCATCATTATCTTACCTTATTTTTGGGGATCCAAAAAAGGACAGCAAATCAAGCTGCCTTTTCATTTTGAACTTCAGTGCATCCAGTGGTGTGTCAAGTAGCTAAGTTAAAAATGTTTTAACTTCATGCAAATCAATCCAAACTTCGCAGCATAATGATCATTTGGGTGGGCAGTGGGTTTGCACTTGGGTTGACTCCATTGGAGAACATTTTCCGCTTGCACAAAGTTACTGTCCGTTGACTCCATTAATGAGAACATTAGTTCCGCTTGCACAAAGTTCCTATTTTTTGAGAGGTTTTGGGGAAAATGCTTCCAGCAGACATGCACGAAGACACACCCACTACATGCGGGGGGCGCTTCGCGTTGTCATCTGGCAGTCGAGCCAGCTGGGCTTTTGCAAAATAACTTTAAAAAATTAACATTAGGTAAAAAGTGTGGGGGGGGGGAGGCAAAAATTTAATTTCAAAAAGTGGGTAGGACATGTCACCCCTGCGTGACCTGTGCCTATGTCTGACCATGAAAAACCCTCTGAATAGCTTTTGATTACAGAACCCAATGAATCAGCCCAATAAAAGGATAGAAAATAGCAGGTTTTATAACCATAGCAAAATAACTGTTCCAAGTTAAAAGGTTTTTACCTAGCTAGCATGCATGGTAAGTAAATTAAAGCATGACCAACATCTCACATTACCACATTATCTCACATTACTTCCCAACAAGAGTACATGCATGCGCACTGATGAGACTTCCTCTGCTTCCAATAGTTGTCTGAAACACTTTTTACATTTTTTTTTTTTAATCATCTATAGTATTTTTATGAATAATGTATACATTTCCTGATTCACAATCAACAAGAGTGTCAGAAAAATAGGCCATCAAGGTTTCAATTTTGCTCTTATTACATCATATTTCAATAATTATCAGGTAAGTGCAAGTAGCCCATTCATTCAAATGGGAGCAGGCAGGACTTCCTGCTATGAACTCTATAAGCACTGCTTGGCGCCACATCGCAGTTCTTGCTACTGGAGCAGCTACGGGATGGGTGAAACAATCTAACTACATTTTTTAAGGCAAGGAAAAACATATCAAATTATAGAAATGTGGGAGCGTTCATCAACAGGCTTCATCAACAGTTACAACCTGTCCTAATATATGTCAATATCTGGAAAGTCTGGTCTCACTCACAACTGAGCTGCAAATGAGGCTGCGTGACAAACAAATACATGTATAATGTTTTACATCATCTAAAGTTCAAACCCTGAATAAAGGAATTAGTGTTATATATTTCAAATTAGTCCTTTTATTATAATACTTAAAGGGAAAATGTCCATGTACTGGTGCAGGTGGATCTTCCTGGTGATCTGCCTCCTGGTCCCCAAGATCCTCCGTATGCAGACCAATTCTCAGGGCTATGTTGTGGGACATGAGGCACACTACCACAATCTGGAATACCTCACTGGGACTGTACAGCAGTACCCCACTGCTGCGATCAAGGCACCTAATTTGGATCTTCAAAAGGCCAAAGGTGCACTCGATCACATCACGTGTGCCCGATTGCAGCCATCTTTACCATCACTTGACGGATTACACACCATTACACACTTTGTCTTTGTCTCATTATCTGTGCTTGAAGGCGATAGCCATCATCACCTGGTATAATACATGACAGTTGAATCGTTGCACACCATTGCATTTCACCACAAGTGTTCTTACTACATTTAAGAAAATTACCCAGGAACCAGGAATCCCCGTAGTCCATGTTGCACATCAATCTGTATACACTGCTGTTCCAGAAACTGTAACTGTCATGCACACATCCAGTGTACTTGGCAACCACATTTCTATTGTTTCATTGTTGTATTGCACATGACCTGGACATTCATTGAATAGGTGTGCTTTTTATTTCTGGAGTCATTTTCATTCTCCCATGGCGGTACTAGTGGAATGTGTGTGCAGTCAATCGCACTTACAACATTAAGGACACAATTAAACAACTCTTCCACTTGTTCCTTCAATTTCCCATCTGGTGCTTGCGAATTGGATGTGCCTCCCTGTTCTTCAGACAATAGTTATTCAATCCTCTGACACAGCCCTACATACATATGGCTGAGATACGCCAAATTCACAGGCAACAAGTGTTTTAAAGGATCAGTGGCGGGTTCAAGGGTGGCCCAAGAGAGGCACAGAACCACACAAGGGGGGGGACATTCAAAATGTAATCAATTTGACTTTCCCATGGATAATATGATGACCAGTAGCGGACCTAATAGTCCAATGGTTGAACAAACTCAGTATTTCACATTTCACAACAAACATTTGTTGTTTTATTTTTTGTTAAATAGGGAGGGTTACGACATTTAAAAAAAAAATTTTTATACAAAGTAATAGATGAAGTAGGGTGGCACCCAGGGTGGCCAACACAATTTATGTGGGGGCAGGTGCCCCGCCTGGCCCCTCCTTAGACATGCCCCTGTAAAGGAGCCAGAAGCAAAAACCTGAAGTGTTGAACTTTTACAATTTTAGGTATTGCATGAAATCTTTGAGTGGCAGGTTCAATGTCATTTTTGATCTCTTCAAGTATGTAATTCAGTTATTGATCAAGTTCTCAGCCTGTAATGGCAAATTATTTCTGTCTCTGTTCTGATCTTTGTGACTTGGATGGTCCCTTTAATAAGGCTAATTTGCATACAAATGAGTAATTCTAGTGCCAAAATGTATGTAAATAATATAATTTAAATATGCACAATGAACTGCAATGGCACACTGTTGCTGTTTTCTTGGCAGTGCCGTTAAGTGCGCTTTCCACCCACTGCGGGTGGTTTGTAAATCACACTTTTATTTCTGGTTTTGGAATGGAATGGAATTTAAAAGCCATGCAATCCTTTTGTGAATGTTCTCCTTTGTCTTTGTCTAAGTGTTGCAACTTATAATATGCTAGTAGCTCTTTTACCATTTTTATTTAATCGCAAATTGTATATTTTGAAGGTTGATCCACCAGATTGCCAAAAGAATTTGGTGATGAAATTTATAGTTGGCATCCAATGTAATAATTATTCAATTAAAGCAAATCAAATATATGTTACATGTAGGACAGGTGAGGGGTTTTAACACATAATGCCACTTGTGTGTAGAATCAGTGGTAGACTCCACTACCACTGATTCTATACATTAATTAACTGCCATCACCATTGTTTACATGTTTAAAAATGTAATAAAAATAAATAAAAACACTAACTTTTCTTTCCCTGTGTTACAGGTACAGTGGGCAGCTGCAAATAATGATGTCTATTGCAGTGTTACAACACTGATCTCTTGCACTAACCATGTTTAATCTTACCATGTGTAAATACACTTTTTGTAAGTCGCTCTGGATAAGAGCGTCTGCTAAATGTAAAAGTAAAAATGTAAATGTTGTGTTCAGGATTCAGAGTTCTGAACCTTAAACCAGGCTTAAGACTACTGGATTCAGGAATGCATACATTTGTGTAAAATTTTCACTTGCCCGACTTTAGAGGTTTCAACACAACTCTACAGATTTTGACAAACACATAGGTTGTGTAGTAAGATAAACACTTCTTGTCATTCATTTTATTTATCACTGAACCCACCAAATAAAGTAACACTTGCATTTTATGTGAATACAATTTAACGACAGATCTTGATATAACCCAGGCCAATGCCTTTATCAAAATCAAATAGTGCCTGTTGTGAAAACTTGAAAGACATGTGTCACACGCCACGTGACAAACCCTGGATGGGAACAGAGCAGACTGGAGACACGGAGTGGAGTTTGTCGGTCTACGGACCAGACCATTTATTTTTTTCTTGTCTCTCCCCCCAGACATGGGGAAGAGACAGTGGGAGTAGCAGGTTTACATAAACAAAGACAAACACAAACACAACCACAAAATCTTCACCCTACTCACCGCGAAGCTTTCGTGTAAAAACAATGAACTAAAATAACAAGCTAAAATAATCAAAACTTACGGGACACTCTCTCCCGGAGTTCCCCTGGAACCTCCCAGGCACACACATATCCAGTGACCTTTCAAGTACTTCCCACCCATGCATACTGAGACACTCGAACTTTGCAGTTCGAGTTCTTTTACCAATGCATACAGAGACACTCGCCACTCCCCACAGTGAGAGTTCTGGCAACCAGCCCCCGAGACCCTCTCCACTCTTCCAGTGAGAGTTCTCAGGCTGTTGCCCAGAAACACTCTCCACTGCCCGAGTGCGAGTTCTCTTTCAATCACACAAATAAAACCGAGGGCGAGAGGTGCCCTATTTCAGGGCACCCTCTCACTCTCTATCACGATCACACCGAGGGAGAGAGGCGGACACTCTTAGTGTGTGCCCTCTCCCACACACACAAGAAGCACTCTACTCAATCACTTTTGACAAACGCACACAAAACTCCACAAACATCTAACATCACTCCACAATACAACAATCCACAACACAACATACGTGCACGTGCAAACATCTCTGCAGCAACAATAAAGTAGGACTCTGCAGGACAAACATCTCTGCAGCACTCCATCAATCAGACCTTTATGGTAGCACTTGGCATTCAGGCCAAAAAGTTCAATTTGTGTCTCATCAGACCGGAGAATCTTTTTCCTGATGCTCTTAGAGTCCGTTAGGTGCCATTTGGCGAACTCCAGGTGGGCTGTCATATGCCTTTCACTCAGGAGTAGCTTCCGTCTAGCCACTACCAAAAAGGTCTGATTGATGGAGTGGTGCAGAGATGGTTGTCCTTCTGCCAGGTTCTCCCATCGCTGCAGAGGAACTCTGAAGCTCTCTTAGAGTAGCCATTGGGTTCTTAGTCACCTCCCTGACCAAGGCCCTTCTTGCCCGGTTACTGAGTTTGGCTGGACGGCCAGCTCTAAGAAGAGTTGTGGTGGTTCCAAACTTCTTCCATTTCACAATGATGGAGCCCATTGTTCTCCTGGGTGCTTTCAATGCTTTAGCAATATTTTTATACCCTTCCCCAGATCTATGCCTCAACACAATTCTATCTCAGAGGTCTATGGAGAGTTCCTAGGACTTCATGGCTTGGTTTTTACTCTGACATGCACTGTCAACTGTGGGACCTTATATAGACAGTTGTGTGCCTTTCCAAATCATGTCCAATCAATTGAATTTACCACAGGTGGACTAGAATCAAGTTGTAGAAACATCTCAAGCAGTATCAGTGGAAACAAAATGCACCTCAGCTCACTTTTAGGTGTCATATCAAAGGGTGTGCACACTTGTGTACATATGATATTTTACATTTAGATTTTTAATAAATTAGCACAAATGTCTAAAAACCTGTTTTCACTTTGTCATTATGGGCTATTTTGTGTAGAATTTTGAGACAAAAAATAAACTTAATCTATTGTAGAATAAGTCTGTAACACAATGAAACGTGGAGAGGGTGAAAGGGGTGTGCAGACTTTCTGGCTTGACTGTATCCCTGCATGAATTCATCACTGGAAAGGTTGAATCAGCTTGGATATTAATGGCAGATAGAAAGTATGTCTCTCTTTGCGTATCATTGGGGTCAAGGACCACACATCACAAATAATGTACAGAATAATAAATATGTACAGAATATATAAATATAATACAACACTTTGTTGTACGTCACTCTGGATAAGAGCGTCTGCCAAATGCCTGTAATGTAATGTAATGTAATGTAATAATAAATACATTACAGTTACAAGTGAATTTCATTTGAGAACAGCATTCAATTTCTCTTTGAAATGGTTAAATCCAAGCATGTCAGTGAACAGAAATACTTGAAAAATCCTGAAATTATGCACTCTCAATTCCTGTACATTCTAGTTTGCAATCCACTACATTGTGATTAATTTCACCTTTAGTTACATACAGAGACAATCGGATAGATTAATTGGTGCAGACCAACCATCAGGAAATGGAACTATAGACACAATACCCAATTCTACTACAATACTTTCCTGCATATATTATGTATTAATTTCTCCATTCCTCATGGCAAGTCATCTGTGGCACCCATGTCAAGAGCAGCGTATTATATTCAAAATGTTTCCCATGGTAAAATAAGCACCTGTACCCAAGGAATGAACATTTTTGATAGGCTGACATACCAAATCTGAAATTGAATTCCATTTGTCATAAACCCTGAGGCAATAATTCCTGCACTAAAAGGCAACAGCTGGATCCATATGAACTGACAGATATGATGGTGTGACCCACTTTACAGTTAACAATAAAATAAAATGATCCTATTTAACATGCAGAGGCTAAAGCCGACACCCATATAGTCCATCAAATGTCTATCTGACATATCCCCTTTCTCTGTCCATTACACTAACTATTCAGTGCTGGAGAGGAGAGAAGTAAAAAATGATCCGTATTCAATCCACTCGGATTATAACACTACAATCGATCTATTACCACCTTATAAGAAATCACATTACATATTATTGGATATACCCAAATGAAATTAAAAACAAACATCTTCTTTTACAAATATGCTCCTTCAGTGCACGCACCTATCTGAAGCATTTTGTGAGGCAATGTTTGCTATCCTTAGGATTTATATTTATATAGATATTATATTAAGATTCCACTCATTAACATGCATTAGCCATTTCAATTGCATTCTAGTTGATGTCTGCATACAGTCCATGTACAGGGACCACCTTTTTTCATATACTATTGTAATTTGTGAACTATAATGCTTTGCATTTGCTTAATGCTGTAACCATCTCCTTTCTGAAGTGTACATTTTTATAAGACATTTTCCAGACGATTGTAATTGCACACTTTGTTTCCTAGGTACTCAAATCTCAGTCCTGATGGCCATAGTGGCTGCAGGTATTTGTTCCAGCTGAGCACTGAGTACACCTGATGTCACTGGTTAGTATACCCTCTTGGATTAAGAAAGGCTTTTTTTCAGTCATTGTAAAGTTTGATTGTATTTATTATTTCCATTTCATATTTTGAGTTAAGGAAATTCAGAGGCTATTTCAGCCACTCTATTCTTTTTTTTCTTTTTTCTGAGCGAAAGCAAGCAGGTTTGTGCAGCCTTTACCCCCTCAGGCACCCGAGAAACCCACAAACATCATATCATATGCCCACCCCAGCAGCCAACTAGGAGGAAAAACTAGGAAATAAACTGCCTGCTCAACACTGAAAATTGGAGTTCACACACCCCACTGGGCCTGTTGGGAGTAATTCTCGGGGGATTCATGCCTTATCTAATTTCCTGTACCTGTGTACACTGTGCTTCCATGTGCCAAACAGACCCCCACCTCCCACATGCACGCCTATGTGTACTGAGCGAGTAGTGGCTAACCATGCTAAATTGCCCAGTACTAATGGAAATTTCCATTCAATCTTTGTGGTGCCACTGAGACCAGTTCAGAAGCAGGATTTGATTACTGCTGATTGCCTCCTACCTCAAAATGAAAATGCCTCCAAGGATGTGAATATGTGGGTGTATGCATTTGGCATCCCGATTTTCAATCCTGCCCAACATGAATTAAAAAAAAAACATAGATCAGTTTGTCTGACTGAGGACACTAGAGCATTGAGCAACGTATCATTGATCTGCTGATTTAACAGGCCCGTTTCAATTCCAGCTGTTGATTTTATTTGTAATTTCTCATTAGTACACGGTTGCTGCAAA
Source organism: Aldrovandia affinis (assembly GCA_029706075.1). Lineage (NCBI taxonomy): Eukaryota > Metazoa > Chordata > Actinopteri > Notacanthiformes > Halosauridae > Aldrovandia > Aldrovandia affinis. The sequence goes on from JAINUG010000006.1 coordinate 8,469,777, forward strand.
TTTTTTATTGCCACTTACAAAAATGGCTTACCAAATCTATTCTTGTGACAGTAGCATATCCTCAAATTTGAGGTGTTGAGTAATCTTTTGTTGAGTAAAGTTGAATGAAAACATTAATGTGTAAGCACAGCAGTTTAACAAAAACTGTTGATACTGTTAATGCATGAAATATGATACCAGCAGTTTCTGGCTGCACTGCCATTAACACTGACAAGAACATCCATTTCGCTGATTTGCATGCCATTAAAGCAATGCCTATAAGTGTCACACTAGCGGATCCCACCCGCCGTGACTCCCCCCCCCCCCGCAAGATCGTTCCTCCCACACACTCCACAGCACAACCAGAGATGTTTTTAAAATAATTTATTTTACAATTATAAAAAGACAACCATTAAAAGCCACAAACCCCAACAAAAAATATAGGGGCAACAAAACCGCTTAAAAAAAACACCCTCCCCAGTAAAACGTCTGAATGAACAGTCCTGTGGGACACCACTATTATAACAATTATTTAAAAAAAGTTTTAAAACTCATCCTCCCCAATAAAATAGCAGATCACCACTGCTACCCCTTCCGCCTGCACCTCGAGGATGAAGTTTAACATGAAGTTGATGAGGTTGATGAGTTGATGAGGTTGATAAGGATGAAGTTGGTTCTGTGTGGCTCAGTTGGTAGAGCACAGCCTTGGCAATGCTTAGGTTGTGGGTTCAATCCCCACTGGGACCACATACTGAAAAATGTATGCATTCACTACTGTAAGTCGCTTTGGATAAAAGCGTCAGCTAAATGGAATATATTATGTTATATTATATTATTAAGTTTCTGTAAGAGAGCAGAGGACATAGATCCAAGGGCGGCAACTTTCACAGGCTAAGATGGCAAATCACCAGAAAACTACTCACCCTGAGTCATCTTTTATAATGTTTTATGACATTGGTAAACATTTTGGGGGGTTTTCCTCCATACAGAATCTTTCAAGATCCTTCAGATCCTTCGGTCTGCGCTTGTGGACCGCCCCCTTCAATTCAAACCAAACATTTTTGATCAGGAGACTGAGATGACCATTGCAGTTATTTTGTGGTCAGTTAACCATTTCTTGTTTGATTTTGAGGTATGCTTAGGATCATAAACTTGCCGAAAGATCAATTTGTGGCCATTTTCATCTACCTGGCATAGGGGACCAGGTCTTGGCACTTGCTGGAATTCATGATTCCATTGACCTTAACAAGAGCCCCAGGACCAGTAGATGCAAAATAACCCTATAGCATCACATATCCACCGCCATATTTACTGTAGGTATGACGTTCTTTGCCTTTCCCCATGGTGAAGGATGACAAATGGATTTGTGTTACATGTGTTACATGTTTAAAACAGTCTTAAACATTATTTTTTCTATCTGAGCAATTGTGTTATTATAACATAATATAATTTTCCCCATTTTTTGAGGATAAAATTGTGAGGTACCGAACAGGGACCAGGATAAGGCAGTAAAGGAACGTTTAATGATCAGGCAAGGTTCAAAAGGTTCAAAAGCCGATAGTCAGAGTTAGGAAAAGTACAAAATCTAAATCCAAAAGAGTAGTCAAAAAGACAATACAAAAGTCAAAACCAAATAATCAGAAAGGCAAACAAACAAAATCGGAAGGCAAAACTCGAAGTCAAACAGAAGGGGTGTCTCGGAAAATACAATAAACTCTGGTTTACAAACAAACGGCACAGTGAATAAAGATCAACGTTCTGACAAAGAATGAAAGCAAACATGGAACTTAAATACAAGCGGGGAAGGGAAACACAATAGGAATCAGGTGTGACTGGGAGGAGAAAAGGGCAAGAACACAGGTGAGAACGATAGGGATCACTAATACAATAACGAGGGGAGATAAAAGACACGGACTGGGAAGCACATAAACACACTGAAAATAAACGACCTGGAATAGCAGGTGGACACGTGCACAGTTCGAAGGGGAGGAGCGCATAAAAATAATCTGCGTGCAGATAAAGCGAAAAGAGAGAAGCGTACAGGGATAGGACAACGAGAGAGAGAATGATAGCAGTAGATAGAAGCGTGAGACAATTAGTAATTAGTAATGTTAGTAACTTAATCTAAATCCCTAATGTTAGTAGATTAGTAGGTTAGTACTATATACATCTAACTAATATATACAGTGTTAGAAAGAAAGAAGGAAGTAAACGAGATAAGAAAATTAAAGCAGAAAACCCTTAAAGTCGAAATCACCCGAATAGTGCAATGACAAAGACGAGGAGTGGATTATCGAAAAACACGGAACACAGACAGACGGGGAAACAGACGTCAATGAACCGTAATGATGAGAAAAATAATAAAATACAAAAACAAACAGAACAAACGTTGCAAAACATAACAAAAATATAGCTAAGTGAAATTACAAAAATAATTTTGAGCCATGTGTCACACAAAATAAACAATGACTAGGCTATACTCTAACTATTGCCTAACTGGAGTCCTTCCAAGTGTGTGATCCCAATTTATCATACACGGAATGCGTGGGACTTTTCGATTCCAGCATATGGGCAAGTTCCTTGTTCGCCTTGTTTTCTTAGGGTGTGCAGGCCATCATTGATAATCATCGCTGTGTTGATTGCTCACGGTTGAGTTTTTCCTTGTTCTGGTGAAGTGTGACAGTTTTTTTACAGAGAGTGACCACCTTTCTCTTCGAATAAATTGTTGGTTGAGCTTAATTAGCAGCAAAAGTGCCAGGTCAAGATGCGAGTACACTGTATTTGTTGACACAGATTAGTTTGGGCAGGAATGTATTCCTACGTAGGAATTCAAGCTCTTTTAAGTATTTCTGTCAAAATACAAGCTAGTTGCCACAAGGCAGACTAGCACAGCCTCTAGCTGCTTGACCATATGGGCAGAAGGTAAGAATGGAATGAGAAGGTGTTCTGTGTTGTACCAATGTTTTTATTACCCGAGGGGTAATAAAACAACGGATCTGGTGCTGAGAGATGATGTCATTAGATTGCATTCCAAACTGTTACAGGAGCAGAACTGTTCATTTGATGCTATTGGCTACAGGCAGCTTACCTACAATTATAATATGTAAATTTGCAAGTACATTTAATATGCACATTCAGAAATATTAAATTAAACATTATGATTAATGATCTGATTAATTTGAATCCATGTAATGCACCATAATATCAAAACACAAGTACTAAATATGGATCCATTAAATGTAGGTATTGAAAATATTGCTTTGTAGTGACTTTTGACATAATTTAATCCGAAGGACCCTTGAGGGGCTTTTACTCTGTCACTAATTATATGGAAATCCCTTCACAAAGTACATTCATATATGCTGCCTTGGCCATTGCACTAGAATTTAGTATTGTATATATGCATACCAGGACTATATTTTACATACTGAGCTTTTATTCATGGTAGTACAATAAGGAATAACTTATATTTTCTGTAGATAAAAGAGACCTGTGGCACACAAGGTACATAATGTATTCACTGTGTAAGGAAACATAATTATCTTCAATGGGTGAAGAGAGGCCATCTTTATCCTCTGCTTCTTATATTACATCAGAAGAAATGGGATACGTTGTACAAACAGCATAAACATATGCTTTCCTGATGAAAGCATTTTCAGTTTAAAATGTGTTTGTTGTTAACACTTGACATTTGCATTACTGTATTTAAGGTCAATTCTCAAACATAAAATAATAAAGGGGAAAATAATTCACTAAGGCACACTAGCACTGTTTCCCACTAATTCTGTATGAGAATTATACCAATGCTATACTGCTGTCTTACTGAATATTGTAATGGGCTCTGAAGAGGCACTATCATTTTGGAACTGTAAATAAACTTTTGTGGTTAAGAGCATGTCAAATTATACATTTTAAAGAGGGCATAAACACTTCCACACTAGCAAAATTAACATTTTTGAACAGAATATCTCTGACTGGGTAAAAGTCAAATATTTAATTTTGTCCCAGTGAAAACAGAAGGTTGTCATGATGTGGAAATACATCTGCAGCTAATCATTCCTTGATGGTTCCTACCAATGACTGAAAAAGCCATTATCTTGTCTGATTCAGAAAAATCAGACCACAGTCTTCTGCACGTCTTATGAAAGTGAGTGGTATGTTGTGTACATCTGGGGTATTTTGAGAAGCAAGCCATCCAGGACTGGAATTTTGGGAGTGCAGTGAAGAGGCACCACTACCTTTGGGGAACTGGCAATGGCAACTGCAGTTGGCAAGATTAAAGCATAGATTGACAGCAAATCAATTACACACTGTTGCTTCCCAAATAATTCTGCTTTAATCTGAGCTGTGCAGGTGCCCTTAAGATCCTGAGGCAGGGAGATACGCTTTTTATTTCACATAAAGGTTAATTCAGTGTATAGGCTGGTAATTGTATGTAATTAAAGCTCTAAAACCAGAGGTGTTTTTTTATGTGGCTCACTAAGCCAGCAACAGCAGATGCAAAAGTTAGTCATGCTGAATCTTCACCTTATGTGGCGTGAGTAGAAGTTCTGAGAATCCAAGGACAAATCACCCTTCAGACAATCTATTATGCCAAAATGTTAAAAAGGAATGAAAACATTTTAACACAAAATCTTTCCAAAGCTTGCCCCTCAAGGTTAATGTTGCAGAAAAAGGTTTACTGTAATGTAAAAAGAAAAATTAGATACATTTTTATTCATTCCCATTTTGCATCATACAACCATAAGTATTCTGAAACACAAATATCTGTGAATAAAGGTTATTCTGAGGTATTATTCCAACCTGTCCCATATCATTAGCATAAGTAACCTGATTGGGCCTGAGGGACTGAATATTTAATGCAAACCATGCAATTACGTACTTTCCAGAAGTCACCAGATGGCTGGATATCATATGTTCAAATAGGAAAATTGTTAGATAGTTAGGTTTTTTCATTTGGGCTGAAAAACAGCATTAGCTTTTCAATTACCCTACATGGCCAACAGGACAGGAACTGATTGACTGACAAAAACATAACTCTTCGATTGCATATTTTATTTAAAGTCAATTCATTTCAAATGCAAAGTTCTCATTCAAAGTTCAATGAATAATATTATATAATATGAATAAATAAATATGTTGGATTGGATCAATTTTTATTGGATCATTTATTTTTTTTTGGGGCGGGGAGGGGATGTGTGCAGTTTTTTTTTTTCAGTTGAAGTCTGTGAACGGCAAACAATAATTTAATTCAAACTAAAGCAATCCATCAATTGCATTCAGAATCAGGAAAAGAGGTCTACCACATTAAATAATTCCCTCATTCCACCTGCCTGTCTTCTGCAGAAAGAAAAAATACCAAGATAAAAAACCTCCATGACAAGTTGATAGCAACACTGAAATTCAAACTGACATGAAGGACTTCCATTTGTTGCTACCCTTTACAACTAATACCACGAATCCAGTCAGAGGAAGCAGCACTGAAATCAGACGACTCATATTTGTAGCACTGTTTATTTGTGATGACATCAGTCAACTTATTCTGTCCTGAACTTTTCATTATTTTTATTTATTTCAGGTTTTCTCCCAACTTGGTGGCCAATTGTACCCTCTTCTAATTCAACTTACTTTAAATTTGCTTTATGGCTACACACCCAAACATAATATCTTGATGAATCTCTAATTAAGGCATTCTGCCAGGTACGACCACTTGAGAATAGTAAGGAAATGCAAGCTGAAATGCAGCTAAAATGCAGTACAATCTTCAAACTAAGACTGTCCTCCAAGACAGAGCACTAGTAAAATTAAGAAAAACAGAACCTACGATGTCAGTGTAAACAGGAAGTGTCATTAACAAAAAATCAGGCATGGAGTTGGTTGGTCCAAAGTTCAACAGAAGTGGTGCCCCAACAGATACAATTTTCATTTTCATTTTAAGCATTTAGCAGACGCTCTTATCCAGAGCGACTTACAAGATGTGCATTAATACAAGGTAAGAACAATCATAGTTAGTGCACAAGATCAGTGCAGTAAAACAGCAATAGACATCATTGCAGGCGTCTGTGTATCATACCTGTAACACTGGGAAAGAAAAGGTTAGTGGGTTTTTATTTTGAATTTTTTAATTTTTTAAAACAGTGTAGAACAAGTAAACAGTGGTGACGACAGATTGACTAGATGGACAGTGTTCAGTGGTAGTGGAGTGTAGTAGTAGTGGTAGTCTGAAGAGGTGGGTTTTGAGTCTCTTGCGGAAGATTGGAAGTGATTCCGCAGTCCTGACCGATTGCGGGAGGTCGTTCCACCAGCGAGGGACCAGGACAGAGAAGAAGCAAGACCGCGAGGAGTGGCTGCCAGGCGCCCGGAGGGATGGGGCAGTCAGTTTGCCAGCGGAGGCGGAGCGGAGGGGTCTGGGCGGGGTGTAGGGAGTGATGAGACAAAATTTGTATTAGCAGTCATATTCATATCCGACACTCAGCTTTAGGGCTCGATGGGAAGCTTGAAGAATGGACCTCTCCATATACATCTCTATTTATACAAATACTGAGACACATACTTCACAAATACTTGAGACAAATACTTGCTCCTGATGGCTGCTATCACCAATAACAAGCAGCTAAGTTTGACTGTTCTTGCCTGTGCTTTGCTGTGTCATCCGTTTCCATAGGGCATTCAGTCACTGTAACTCATAAAATAACAACTTCTTCAAATACAGCTGTCATAAGTCAGTAAATTTAACTACAAGCATAATTCACCTAGATATAAGTCAATCATTCCCCATACAGACATTTGCTTGATTTTCCAAAAAAATTGTGACAGTTTAACCTACCTCTAATCCACCTAAAATCAAAACTATAGTTATGAAATATGAAAGTAAACTATTCGGGTGTCTTTTTGACATTTTTGGATGCAAGGCAGGTAAATGTTGTACATTTTGATTTTATTTGCAACTGTTGACACCTGGTCACCTAAAATGTATTTGTATTTGCTGGCCATAATTCTACCATGCAGATTAATAATCGTACCCAATGACTCTCACAAGATGGTTGCCCATAATATAACAGATCCACCACCATATTTAACAGTTACAACAGGAACAGGTAATGTGGATTGAAGGCTTCCTTTGGCTTTCTATATTGGCTGTCCAGATATAGGAAAAAGTAAAAGATGACTCATCAGACCATATTACTGTTTTCCACTACTCAGAATTCCAGGTTTTGTGCTCATTATACCAGGTTATGCATTGTGTGCATTGGCCTTGATTACAAGTGATATCCAACTGGTTTATATTTATTCTGTTTTATACTAATTGAATTGAATTGAACATTGGATTTATATAGCACCTTTCAAGGTACCCAAAGCGCTAATTGTTTTAGTATAAAAGCATGTCATTTTTGTATTGTTTATTTTATACAGCCTCCTTTGCTTATTTTTATCAAGGGTGTGAATACGTTTGGAGGGTACAGAATATATAAGTAATTTAAAATAAAAAAATAAAAATTCAACCAATAGTAAAATTATATGGACATCATTTTGTTTGTAACACAGTCCCTCTAGTTCCAAAGTCAGAGACGCTGCATCAATAATAAAGTTCAGGAATAAAATTGGTTTGTATGAACATGTTTTTGTTTGAGGAGCTTAACATAAATCTGTCTGGGAAGGTGCCTGGAGGTTATTTTAAATGAAAACACACAGATTTGTCATTGGCTCAACCGGATTCATTATCACTGACTTTTTTCTCTTTCCTTTCCCCTGAATTATTGTTGCGTTCTATTTAAGAACACCTACATATATTTTCTAAACATTTGTAAGTGTAGGAAAGTGTGTAACATCAGAAAACATAGCATCTGAAACTTTTTTGTGAAATTCCCAAATATTGTGTTGTGCCAATATAACCAATACATTGTCTTATTAGACTTAAGGCCAAGGGCATAGTCAATAATGACAAAGGCTAAAAGGCTCACTTTATTCTCTATAGACTTTCATACTCAACATACAATATGAAAGTTGACACAGATAAACAACTCTGAGAAGGAAGATTTATTGTTGGGACAAATCATTTCGTCCCTGGGTGGCGCAACAGTAATGTGCATCACAGTATGTCATAGTTTGTCTGTAATACAGTACTGCACGTATACTGTACCTGAACATGTTGCGGCTGACAATGGCAACCATGGCTAGCATCACCCCGAATACCCAAATGGCCATGACCACAACAAACTCCCTGCTCCTTGTTCTCACAAACCACTGCCTCTCACATGCAGCCATTAACACTGTGCTGAGATTATCTCAACTTTATTTTCACTGGGTTTAAAATAGGAAATTATCACTTCAAGATTTGACTAATCTTGAATTCACCTGGCCATTTTACACATTTAAAAGTAGGGATTCTAAATGTGATTTTTGCGTTAAAGGTATTCTAAACAATTTGATGTCATTGCCCGAGAGGTAGTGTTAGTAAATACATGACAACAGAAGTGCCTGTAGATCTTTGGAGCATTTCTTGCTTTGCCAGTTGACCGTTCATAACTGATAGTGAAAAATGACAAGTGAGTTTTTTTATAGAAAATAAATTCATGCATAAATATATTTGATACTAGAACCCCACATCCCCTGCCAACCCTAAAGCCTGGACCAGAAATATACAAGATATATGCACGATCGAGGCACACCAGTGCACCCCTCTCAGCACCCCAATGACTCCGAGCCAAGCACCGCATGAGATTCATAATTTTAGAACATCTGGCCACCAGCTTATCAATATGAGTTTCCCATGTCAGTCTCTCATCAAACCACATGCCTAAAAACTGATATACCTGCACCCTCTCCAACGGCAATTCCTGCTCCCACCGAAAACAACAAACTTAGTTTTTGCCGCTGAAATCTTGAGACCCCACGGCACTGACCACCGCTCCACAACACCCAGGGCACGCTGCATTTGCCTCACCATGTACCTCACCTTCTTCCCCCTCCTCCATAGAGCACCATCATCTGAGTATAATGAGAACCCAAAACCCGAGCCCACCTCCGCAAATAAATCATTGATCACGACACTAAACAACACCGGGTTTATCACACAATCTATCCCCACCGGATCCGAGAGAGCCCCATCCACTCTCACCTGAATCGTACGTTTAAACAAACAAAAAAACAATCCAATTAAACATTCTGCCCCGAAGGTCAAGCCCCCGCAACTCATGTAACAAGCCCTCCCTCCAAAGGGAGGCCTTCTCAATATAGAGAAAATAGTATGCTCCAAGTCTATTTCTTGTTGGGGATTTTTTAACGTTCATATGATTGAAACCTCGCTCACAGCTGCAGGTGTCTAGGCTTAATGTGAACAATCATGAACAAAATAGTCAATGATGGCCTTAGAAAGGTTTTCAGCACTACATTTCTCTGTGATTTCGAGTATGCTCAAAAACTCAGTCTTAATTTCCTTGGCCTTGGTGTCCACAAATCTTTGGGGGAAAAAACGGAGTCTTATCAGTACAGTCAGTGCTTTCATCGCACATTACATGCATGAAAGGGGCCTCCCCTATGCTAATTAGGCTGGCAACTGCTAACTTGCTAGCTAGCACTGCTAGCACAGCTAGTGCTAGCACTGCTGTGGAGCCTGTTGAATGCAGAAGATTTTGGGTCAATTTATTTTACGATTTATTTGAAAGTGTCACCTGCTGTAAACAGCAGTTTTACTTTGGCAAGTCCGAATGCTAACGTGAGGTCAGTTTCATGTTCAACTTTCTCTCCACTGACGAAGCTAGTCATCATCTTAACTTACCCCGTTCTGCCCTCTTTCGCCTTGCCAGCAAACAGCTCCTTCTCAACAGAAGACACACTATCTGTTTTTGCTCTTTTTTTGCACCACTTCTCTCTGTGGTCCCTCGCTGCCATTGATTTTAGTTGTTTCATTGTCTAACCACACATCATACACTCCATTAACCCATCGTGTCTAAAAAAACAAAAAACATTCCTCCCACGAAAGATTTTAAGCGTGTTTCGCCATTTTTGGGGAATGTAACTTAGGCTACTAGCTAGCTGTCACAGTAATGTTAGCCTATGAAAATGCGTGCAATTGCATGTTACATATTTTAATGTGCAAGTCATCCCGACCTTGTGATGTTAATGGGATGAGGTCGAGGATATAACCTGTCGCACCAAATTGGCTAAATTGATTTAATACAATTTCAGAAAAGATTATATTGTGAATATTTAGATAAAAAATCATTTTTATGTATATTTTTTCATATACTTTTTTTTCCTCAATGAAAAATCATTTTGCCACAGAAACGTTTGTCCATGTATGGACATGTTGACGACCCTTGAGCGGAACTGGCAAAACCCCCCTGTAAAGTAATTCTCAAGGTCATGTGGGTATATTTCTTTCAGATGTTCTGTGGCTGCACGCACTTCCCAGATGTCCATTAAATTAACTTTTCTAAGGAAAACTAATTTTTCCTCCACTTTTCTGTAGACGTTGTGTAGTCGCAGTTCCTGTGATAGGCAATCACAGATGACATAACGTGTGTCAATCAGGCGTTCTTTCTTCCTCTTCATTTTTCTCTTTTTTGCTGCACTTGAAAACATTACTGAAAGGATACTGCTAACATAACAAGCATGATGTGCTCTGAACCGGAAAGACCTTTCGCACACATTGCAAGGTGCTTACGTTGTGTATGACAACAAAAAAATTCAAATAACGTTTTAGATTGGGAGTTTAAAATATTTTACCATAATATTTAATATATTGTGGCATCTCAAGGTGCAGGACGAGGAAATGCCTGCCTGTCTCTTTCATTCTTGGGAGCTGCTGGAGAGGGAAAGACTACATTTCCCAGCAGCCCGCAGTCCCGCACCTGAACAAAGTCAAGCGATTGGGTCTATTGACAGCTGAAGACCATTTGGAGGCCTATTTAAAGGACTTGTTGGTGTCACACTGGGAAGGAGTGGGATTGGGATTTGGGAGTGGTTTTGGAGAGTGTTGTGAAGAGTGGTTTTGGGATTGCTGATTGTGTTTTGGAATTGGATTGTTTTGAGAATCCCGTTTGTGTACCGACTTTTGGACTGGATTGAGGAACTGGATTGGACTTGGACTACGGATCACGGATAACGACAAAAATAAGGATTGTGGACTTTATGTGTTTGAATTCCCTTGAAGACCCCACCCTTTTTGTGTTTGTCAGAATTTGTTTAAGAAATTATCATTTTGTTTATTACTGCCTCCTCTGGGTTATTTAACTGCCCTCTGCAAAGGTCTGTGAGTGTCGTCCCACCCCAAGGGACATCACAATATATATAGATTTTTTTTAATCCCTCAGGCACGTGCCTAGTTTGCCTATGCCTAGATTCAGTCCTGGGTGGACAGGAACAACTAGCACCAGAGGCCGGTGTGGCTAATATTGGATTCCAATTTGTTTGTGTTCCAGCACATTTATTTAAGCAGTTGCCCCGCCACTGAGCGATGAAGTCAAATTGCTTAGTATACCTTCAAGTTATGAAATTGTGTCAAGTTTTGCAAAACCTTGATTTTCTATTAAGAAAATGGTAAATGTCTGGAAATTGCGTAACTGTACTAGTTTAAGAGATAACAATTGCTCATGAAACATAGCACTAATTCCTAATGCCTTGTTGTTGCTACCCCTATTTGATCTTGTCTTGTCTGTCAGGCTTCCATAGAAGTAACTTAATTTCCATCTCCTTGTCTCTTTATTTGTGCTTATGCACTTCTCTTTACCTTAGGTGCCATTTGGATATTTTAAAAATGGTAAAGGAATACATGTTCAAGGCATTAAAGCTATAAGCAAACAAAAGCAATATATTGAGAAACTACATGTAATTTGAATATTTCTGAGAAAATAGGCAAGATGTGTAAATTTTACTTTAATTATTCAGAAGTCATAATTGATGAACATGATTGTGTCGCTTCTGTACAAAAATAGCCATTCATAATTTATATACTTCAGTGCTATAAATTGCACGAAATCCCAAAGGATTGGTTTTCGTTCTTGGACTTATTAAATTTCAGACGTTGTAGACTGTACTTATATAAAGTGAAGTTAACAAAATAAAGCAATTACCAAAGTTGTATTTTGTTACCAGGGGACATTCCAAAGTATTGTTTTTATAACTTTCTCATTAAACACATATAATAAGTAGCTGTGCTTACACTTAAGCATTTTATTCAGAATCAGATATTTTTCACTTTCCCTTTAACTTTTCATTATGTTTGTAATAGTTTTTCATTTCCCCATAGCTTTCTTCTAATCTCCTTCTTGCTTTTTCCCCATAATTTCATCACCCCTTAATTCAATAATGAAATACAGTTTTATACTACAAAACCATGTACTGTATGTATATAAACAGATAACTGCCAAAATAAAGGATACACTTCAGTAAATAAGGGTTCTGGTGGCTCTGTTCTGGTGTGGGGTGTATTTCCCTGGTCCCCTTAAAGGGCAAGGTAAATGCCACCTTCATCTATGATGAAGCATTTCTCTCCTGATGGGAGTGGTCTCTTCCAGGATGCCAGTGTCCCATCCACAGGGCATGAGTGGTCACTAACTGGTTTTATGAGCATTAGAATGATGTAAACCATATGCCATGGCTGTCTTGGTCACCAGACCTCAACCCAATTGAACACTTCTGGGAGATTCTGGAGCGACGCCTGAGATAGCGTTTTCCACCACCATCAACAAAACAACAAATTATGGAATTTCTCATAGATGAATGGTGGTGCTTCCCTCCAATAGAGTTCCAGACACCTGTATAATATATGCCAAGGTACATTGAAGATGTTCTGGTGGCTCATGGTCGCCTAACATCCTATTAATCAACCTTTTTTTAAATTTTTGTATAGCGCCATTTACAAACAAGTTGTCACACAGCGCTTCACAATTGGCATTTTCCAGAGGGAATCAAAAAAACAGAAAACCATTGGGACCAGTGTGGGAGACTGGAAAATGATTCCCTGACCCCTTAAAAGGCGGTCAAGATGAACTCCTGGAAAATTGTGGGTTACAGAGAAAAACAAAACAAATAGTCCTTGAGGCTCATGAGGCTTAACAGACCACTGGAAGGGCATTCTAAGTGTAGGGGTGGGGTGGACCTCATCCCTCCAGATACCAGGGCAGGGCGGGGGATGGAACCAGCAGCTAGGGTCTGGGCCAGCGGCATCCGGCTAACACATGGCAGGGGTGGGGGGTTGACTCTGGGGCAGGTGAGCTCCGGGCAGGTGCCACGAAGCCGGGGAGAAAAGAGGAAAGGTGCAATTATGACTATGATAAATATCACACCGGATCAGGGGAAAGAGTAGTGATAACACTTTTGCACAAGCAGGAGTAATTAATTAGGTGACTAATTAGGTGAGTGGCACAGGGAGCACGCAGCCACGAGGGCACTCAGAGACCATCCCACCACATCATCAGCAGTCCTGATAGGGGCGGATCATCACTTATGATTGGTGACAGTAAGGATAGCTCATTGCACCAGAAGGCTCTATTGCTACGCCCCCTCCACATCTGCACCTAATGACTATAAGAGAGACTAAAGAGATGTGTTTTTAATCTAGACTTGAAGATTGAGACCGTGTCTGACTCCTTCACAGAGACGGGTAGATTGTTCCACAGTAAAGGAGCTCTATAGGAGAAAGCTCTGCCACCTGCTGTATTTTTTGATATTCTAGGGACTACCAAGTTGCCTGCATCTTGTGAGCGAAGCAAACGTGGGGGATTGTACGGATGAAGTAGATCCGTCAAGTAAGAGGGTGCAAGTCCATGCAACACCTTATCAATTAAGAGGAGTACCTTATAGTCTACACGATAGTTTATAGGAAGCCAGTGGAGTGACGCTAACACAGGACTAATGTGCTCATATTTCTTTGTTCTAGTCAGGATCCTTGCAGCAGCATTCTGTACAAGTTGTAGGCTCCTGAGTGAGGTATTGGAACAGCCAGACAGTAATGCATTGCAATAATCGAATCTAGATGTAACAAAGGCATGTACCAATTTTTCTGCATCTATTAATGACAGGAAGCCCCTAATTTTGGTAATATTCCTCAGGTGAAAAAAGGCTATTCTGGAAATGTTTTTGATGTGACTATCAAATGAGAGACCAGGATCTATAGTAACACCAAGGTCTTTTGCCACCAAACTTGCAGCAACAGAGCAACCATCCAGATTAAGAGATAAATCAGATAACCCTCTTCTGAGGTTTTTGGGCCCCAAGACCAACATCTCTGTTTTATCAGTATTCAACAATAGAAAATGATCTGACATCCAGTCTTTTATGTCTTTAAAACAGGCCTCCAACTGTTCGAATTGTCCTTCACCAGGTTTCATTGATAGGTATAATTGTGTGTCATCTGCGTAGCAGTGAAAATGTACGCCATGTTTACGAATGACATCACCAAGTGGCAACATGTAAAGGGAGAACAATAATGGCCCCAAAACAGAACCTTGAGGGACACCATATTCCACCTTGATGAGAGCAGAGGGCTCATCATTTAACTGCACAAATTGATACCTATCTGACAGGTAGGACTTAAACCAGGAGAGTGCCTGTCCACGCAGGTATTAAGGTAGTTAATACCTAGGTATTAAGATACTTTATGTGGATGTTTCCTTTATTTTGGCAGGCACCCGTATATTAAATTTTTCTACACCATATTACATTACATTACATTACATTATAGGTATTTGGCAGAGCGACATACAACAAAGTGTAAACCGTAGTCAAGAACAGTTTAGCCACCCTAGCGGGAAGCACAGTTCCAGGTGCTAGGAGCAACCACATAGTTAAACTAGGACCCTGTAGGTAAATCTGTAGCCACAATTAAAAGGCAGCAATAAAACAAACAGAGTGGAAAATATTGGCGAAATAATGCCTAAACCTAATACAATACATAAACAATTAGACAAGAGTGCAATACTAAACAGCTACATCCCTAAGTTTACAAAACCGGACTACAGGGAGAGGTGCACCCTGAAGAGGTGAGTCTTCAGTCGTCGCTTGAAGGTGGCCAGGGTCTCAGCTGTTCTGACTTCCACGGGAAGGTCATTCCACCATCGTGGAGCCAGAACTGACAGGAGACGTGACCGGGAAGCACAGGTGCGGAGGGGGGAAGGTGCCAGGCATCCTGAGGTAGCAGAACGGAGAGGTCTGGCAGGTGTGTAGGGTTTGAAGATCTTGAGGAGCTATGTTGGGGCTGATCCCTTGACTGCCTGGTATGCTAGGACCAATGTTTTGAATTTGATGCGAGCTATAACAGGCAGCCAGTGGAGGGTAGTGAGCAGGGGGTGACATGGGAGTGTCTGGGAAGGTTATAGACCAGGCGGGCTGCAGCATTCTGGATGAGTTGCAGGGGTCTGATGGCAGATGCCGGAAGGCCAGCCAGAAGTGAGTTGCAGTAGTCCAAGTGGGACAGTACCATTGCTTGGACCAGGAGCTGGGTAGAGTACATGGTAAGGAAGGGACGGATTCTCCTGATGTTATACAGGAAGAATCTGCATGCCCGGCTTACCGCTGCAACATTCTTTGATAGGGACTGCCTGTTGTCCATCACCACACTGAGAGTCTTCGCGCAGGGTGATGATGTCACCAAGGTGTCACCTAGAGAAATGGAGAAATCAAGGTGGGGGGTGTTTAGAGCAGGAATGAAGATTAGTTCCATTTTACCTGGGTTGAGCTTTAGGTGGTGACTGTCCATCCAGCTCTGAATGTCCCTCAGGCAAGCAGAGATGTGGGTAGAGACCTGAGTGTCTGATGGGGAGAAGGAGAGAAAGAGTTGAGTGTCATCAGCATAACAATGGTAGGATAAGCCATGGGCAGAGATTACAGAGCCAAGGGATTGGGTGTACAGAGAGAAGAGAAGGGGACCGAGGACTGAGCCCTGTGGAACCCCGGTGAAGAGGGAGTGAGGCGGTGATACTTTACCAGCCCAGGCGACCTGGAAGGAGCGACCGGAGAGGTAGGATCCAGGCGAGGGCTGTACCGCAGATCCCTGTTGCTGCCAGGGAGGACAGAAGGATGGAGTGCTCCACAGTGTCGAAGGCAGCCGAGAGATCAAGCAGGATCAGGATGGAGGAGAGGGAGGTTGCTTGTGCAGTGTGGAGTGCCTCATTGACCGAGAGGAGAGCGGTTTCTGTCGAGTGGCCAGGTCTGAAGGCGGACTGGTGGGGGTCCAGCAGGTTATTTTCTGTGAAGAAAGCAGAGAGTTGATTAGATGCAGCTCTTTCGAGGGTTTTAGACAGGAAGGAGGAGAGATACTGGGCAATAATTCTGGATGACTGAGGGGTCTAGAGTGGGTTTTTTCAGCAGAGGGGTGATGTGGGCCCTTTTGAAGGGTGAGGGGAAACAACCATAAGACAGGGAGGAGTTCACAAAGGAGGTGACAAATGGGATGACGTTCATAGCCTGGAGGGGATGGTGACAAATGGGATGGGAGAGGAGGAGGTGGGAAATAGGTCTGTGAGGGGAGAGAAAGAGGGGAAGCTGGAGGGCACACAGATGGAGGGCACAGGGAGGGGAGGGAGTGGCGGGCACAGAGGGAGGGGAGGGGATGGAGGGTACAGAGGGAGGGGAGGGAGTGGAAGGCACAGAGGGAGGGGAGGGGGTGGGTCGGAATATGGTCAGAAAATGGCCTGAATATTCGTAACTTATCAGCTCAGCACATATTTGGCTCTTGGTTCTTACAATAATAATAATATTAGTGAGTCGTATTAACATAGTAATCATAAATCATATATTGATTGATTGAAGTTGACTGCATGCTAACATTTGAATGCACTAACAAGTGAAAAGACTGGCTAAAGTGATGCTGTTTGACAGAGAGAATCTGAGCTACAGATGCCACACATAATCACAGGCCCTAATGTTAAACTGTTGATATAACTATTCATTCAGACAGCAATGAGCCCCCTCTCTAATGTTGTATTACTAATACAAACCAAACATATTTTTCACACTTTCACACAAAAAAGTACTAGTTTGCGGTTTAATTCAGCTTCTGTTGCATTCTGTTTTACTTACTGTTTCATTGTCTTTATTAGCTAGCTAACTTTGAAAAATAAACTACATTACATGTTTTGCCTTGCTATTAATACAATAAACATAGCTAATTGCTATCAAATATATTTTTATAAAGTGAACTTCCAAACATAGCTCATCTGGAACACCGATTACACTGTGGTAGCTAGAAGCTGATGAACAACTTGCATTATGAATCTATCATCATTATGTCACTAGGAATCAAACATCTTTAGGTAAGAGGCAACTGTGTAGAGTACACAGGTGAGACCTCATTCATCAATAATTTGTACACAATGTCTTAAATGTAACATAAGCTCATTGTCACAAAATAGATTTACGGAGGTAAGCTGATTCTCACATCCACTCCTGACCATACCTACATTTCCTTATGGTGTAAGGTAAGGGTGTCAAACTCATTCCATCGAGGGCCGAGCGTATGTTCATCACTGCTGCTTTTTTTTATTCACCAAAAAGTAACCTCAGAAAAACATAATGAAAAAATGCAATCTGTGTGTTCTTCACTAAATACAGTTCACAAACTTAGCTTGCCTGTTAGCTAGCTAGCTAAGACAAAAAGGCTGATTATGTGACAGTATGCATTTTGTAAATGTATTTTACTTTCTATTGAGGGGATAATATAAGATTGTTGGTTCATCTGTAACTACTAAAGCTAACTCGTTCTAGCCAGGCCATAGCTAGCTACAGTATCATGTAAATGGCTGGCTTGCAAGCTCGCTAGTTAAAAATGCAGCAAACTTTGCATTTTGAAAATGTGTTTTTTTGTCAATTTGTCCTGACCCCCCGATGGTGGAATGATCTTCACGGACAACGGAATCACCAGCCATCTTCCGCAAGAGACTAAAAACCCACCTCTTTAGACTCCACTACCACTGATTCTATACATTAATGAACTGCCATCACCACTGCCTACACTAACTTTTCTTTCCCTGGGCCCTAATTTGGTGAATCAGAATGATGTCGGTAACTCCGACGCAAAGTGAGGACGGTGGCGCTTTAAGGCGTGTCTAACGCAATTTAGGTAATTTTGTGATTTAGGACAGCGCAGTTGTAAAAGAGGTTGGATTAACTTTTTTAAATACACGTGGGTGTGGTGGGGGTTTGGTTTCATAATGGCCAGAGCATTGGCGGTACATGCGCTCACGGTATTGCCTTCGGCGTCCAATTATGTACTCCATTTTCTGTAGTGCAAATGGAAAGAATAAAACCCTTTCACATAAGAAAAACAATGTGCATACAAACAGTGGCAGCACCAGGGCGGGGCTTGCCAGGGATGTAGCCTCGTCAGGAATTTGCATAGCACCGGCGCAGCCCCCCCAAGCATTTCCTTACAATTTTACATTTTCATTAAACACTTTAAATCAAAATAACTACCAGCCGACAATTATTTTATAATTCCATAGTAGAGGCCCTGTGTGTGCGTGTGTATGGGGTGTCTCACGAGACGAGAGTAGCCTACCTATAATTAGCCTACGTACGATACATTGCCATCTCCAACATTAAACTTAATTGAACTTTTACACGTTATTGGCAAGTTCGGCAAAACTGTTGCACAAAAAATACGAGACAATCCCAGAAATGCGAAGTATACTGCATGATATACAGAACGAGTTAATTGAAATTATGGCAAAAAAGAACAGGTGTCTGTGGTGGCATGCTATTTGCACAATGATGTTGCACTGGAAGAACTCCTACATTTCACTCCAGCCGATGGATTAGACACTGATTCTCTTTTAAAAACAATCAAACTGACACTTAATAAATGCAACATTGACCACAATACGTGCGTTGCTCAATGCTATGACGCCGCAGCCATTATGTCAGGCTGTCATAATGGTGTAGCAGATAAATTCAGAAAAGATGTCCCACAGGCACTGTATATCAATTGCCACGCTCATCGTCCAAATCTTGTTTTGGTGGACTGCGTTAAAAAACATACAACCGGAGGCAGAGTTCTTTGAATCAGTGCAGGTGCTGTACAAACATTTTTTGGGCTCCGTCCCTCATGATCTTTTCCTAAAAAACAAAAAGAAATCGAGCCAACACAAGCTCCCATTGATTTTGCAATGAGTGAGATGGTCTAAGCAGTGTTTATCTGTCATGTTGTGGCAATGTTTTCCTGGCTATTGGTATTGAGGGTCTAGGTCATTGTATAAATGTTTTAGTGCGTGACATGGCAGTACATAAGCTAAATCAATGCATAGCATGTTTGTTGTAGTAGCCATGCTGTAATATCTGACTAGATGGATTAAACATTATGCGTAGTAATGTAGCCTTCATAGCCGTGGTCTGCGCACCCATGACCTGCACGTGTCTACATTTCATGAGCACACCCTCACAACCATAAAGCACCCCCTTAGCAACCCCAACCAAAATGTTCTGGTGCCGCCCCTGCATACAAACATATATTTATTTAACAGGTGTATCTTACTGAACGGTAGCAATGGATGGCCTGCTGGCTTCAGTCTTTCATGTCCGTGCATTGAATAACCACAAGCTGTGGTTAAATAGCTTTTAGCTTAATTGATTACAGCTTGCAAGTTACCCATGGATTGGATGATTTGCCTCAACGTGGGGGGAAATTCACAATATTCACAAAACATTCTCATGTGATTTCAGATAACCCTATGTTCATATCTGCGCATCAATAAAGTCACCAAATTGCACAGAGCGCCAGCGTTTGAGTTAAGAGGTGGTCTAGTTGGACATTAACGCAAACTCATTATTTGACACCACATTGCATAACGCGGACTGTTTTCATTGTCACACCCCCTATTGCGCTGCCCAACCCATAGTCACGCAAACGCCTTCATTGCGCACCACAAAATTGCCAAACTCGGCGGAGGCAGGAAATATTCAATTTGCGACAGACGAAACTGACAATTTGCCAGCGCTAGGTCATAACGCCGCTTACCGCTGGCACAAAAATAGGGCCCCCTGTGTTACAGGTACGGTGTGCAGCTGCCAACAATGATGTATATTGCAGCGTTACTACACTGATCTCCTGCACCAACCATGATTAATCTTACCATATATAAAATCAATTTTTGTAAGTCGCTCTGGAAAAGAGCGTCTTCTAAACGCCTAAAATGTAAATGTAATGTAAAATGATTTCCTGCCATCTCAAAATAAAAATGGGTAAATTCCTCTAGCTGCCCTAAGGAGGGCGTACACTTCAGTATATGTGGAATGCCATACATTTATTTACATTCAGCCATGAGACCAGGTTGCTTCTTATATAAACCTCCTTAGATAAGGCCAATGATAAATGATAAACGGTCATGCGTGGACAAACATGTAATGACAAGTATAATCTACAAAAGGTGATACAAAAACCCTGAATCATATGGAAGATTCAGCTCCATGTGAACACAAAAATGAACTATAAAATTGATCAAAAAAAATATTTATGAAGGAGACCCCAAATGTATACAGATTGAAGATATTAAATGTTTGTACCTTCAGAGAGGTCCAAAAAGCCTGTTACAAACTATCACAGTTCTTTTCAGCCACCATTTTTAGTTTCTACAGTCATGGCATCACATTAGAGAGGTGTACTGTTAATTACTGGTTCACAGACAAGAAAGCAAAGCAATGCAAAAACAATTTGAGTACAGAATGCATGAGTATGTAATTGTTGTTTAAGCCTCATATAACAATACGATTAATTATATTATGTTTGAATAAAGTGAGTTGCTTGTGAATAGAAGGCTCAGCACCAACCAAGGGATTTCAAAAATATTTTGGAAGTGGACCAATGTTTGTATATTAAAGAAAAATTGAACAATTAGCTGTATACAGAGGATTAATTAAAACAATCTCACAACATCTATTGTCGTTTATATAAATTGCTTTTTTCTGTATATTTCTGTTTCTATTTACCATTCCAAAATAAGTCTCACTTCAAACTCACTGACTAATCAAACGATGGTGGACTCCATTTCATTAAGTTAAATACTGCACTGTTGTAATCATTTCTCTTAAGCATCTTCTTTGCCAGACGCATGCAAAACCACACGTTAAACACATTAAGACGCTAGGACATATTGACTAGCTTCAATGTTTATTTAGATGGTTCCCAGGGTATAGGTTAATTACTGTATTGGTCAACTTAATACAGCACATAGAGAATAACATATGAGAAAACGACCCAGATAATGAGATAACAGTTTCTTTCGGCTGAGCCTGATACAGACATGGTTTTACATGCATTAGCATTAGAGATGACTGTATGTAATAAGCAGCACAATGCTGTAGGGTAAATAAGTTATTCATGAATGCAGTCTGTCACTGTACTGCTCAGAACAGTTCAAACTGTATGCACTGGATCCTCTGCAGTTGGAAATGAAATTCTTTATGAAATATTATTGAAGTATTGTTTTTTTTACATACAAGTGCATGGCCCTGCTAGTCTGTTTGTTCCTTTGACTACACGTATGAATGCCTTTTTGTATGTCTGGTATATTAAGTCCTTTCACCATACATGGTTGGTGGGGATACATTCAGAGGGAATTTAAGGGTGGGGATGTAGATAGAGCATTGGTGCATTGGATGGTGGGAAGAGGAGGGGGAGGGACAATGGGGGACACATATCAAAGCACCATCATATCTGTAATCATTAAATCATTGATATTTAACCATATTGGAATAAGCTGTCTGTCCTCTGAAGAGCGGGAGTGTTAGTGAGCCAAGAAGAAACAAATTATATATACATACTAGGTTTTTATTCACACCCTTGATAAAGATGAACAAAAGAGATCATATAAACGAAACTATATAAGTAATGAGGTATATTTTATGCTCAAAATATTCAAAAAATTTGAAACCTACATTACCAATACCATTGTTATATTATTATATTGTTATTATATAGCATATTTTGTTTTATTAATAATTAGTTTTTTTCAGAAAACATCTGGATCACAATTATTCATACCTCTAACTATTATTTTAAATGTATTCCAACAAAAACAAATCTTCATAAATATACAACTTATTTGAAGTTAATTGGAAGGTAATGGAACTATACAATGGCCTACAATGGTTTTCTGTTTCCCTTAGGTACAAAAAAAGGAACACACATTTGAAATAATGTGGTCAACCATCATCATGGTGAAAGGCAAAGAACTCCCTGAAAGCATCAGACAAAAGGTTATTGATCTCTACAGGTCAATCAGGAGATGGCTACAAAAAACTAAAAAGTTAAAAGATGGCGCTTTCCACTGTTGTGTCAATTATTAGGAAGTTTAAGGCTGCTGGAACAGTGGCTGACCTGCCAGGTAGAGGACGCAAGTCTATCTAGCCCCCACGTGTAGTGAGACGGATGGTTCAAGAGGCAAAAAGAAGTCCAAGGGGCCCAGATCTGTGAGGGTGGATGGTGATAGGCGCCACTCGCAGAACCCCAGAGGATCAATAAGTTAAACTGTACTGCCCTACTGTCTAACCACTAGCTCTGATAAACAGAGAAATAGGGAAGGGACGAACAAAAGGGAGGAACGGACACTGACACAAACAAAATAAATGAAGAAAACTCAGCAGAGTTAATAAGGTGAGGGTAGCAAAACACCCGACAAACAAAATACCTTATACAATTTCTTTTCAGAAAACAAAACACACGGTGGTGGAAATACATCCACCAGATTACTAAATGGTAATAGAAAACAAACAACTAAACCAAAGACACAGAGTGTCCGAAAACGAGAAAAGGGCTAGGAGAGCCAAAAGAACAAGAATGTAACCGACTGAACAAAAGAAACCAAACGGAAGCTCGTAATAGAGAGCAAGGTTCCTATTGAAGGTACAATAAAGATGTTCTTATTTGGAGATGGTTTCGGACAGAAAGAGTCTTTTCTAAAGTAAGTCTTTATGTTACGTCTTTAAAAAGACACAACTACCTTACCGGCTAAATCGCAAAGATGGCTTACGATTTTGCCCAGATCACCTACCGGTGCGGGTTTAAATAGGAAGGTAATTACTAAATGAACCCCACCTGTGCGCCTCCCACAAGGAAGGCGCAACACCACCACCCAGCGGTGAGTCTGGGGAAAAACCATGACAAGTTCAAGTTCTCAAAAGCAACCTGGCATCTTGGGGTTACAAGGTGTCTAAAGCTACTATTCTATGACACCTCTATGACAATGGCCTTATGGCAGAGTTGCAAGAAGGAAGCCTCTTTTGAAGACAATTCACCGAAAAAAGCGTCTTGAATTCATCAAACTACATCTGAACCACAATTGGAATTGTGTCTTGTGGCCGAATCAAGCTTTTTGGACATGCACATCAGCGTTATGTTTGGCATCCAAGGAATGCAAGTAATGTTGAAAAGTACCTCATGCCTATGGTGAAACATGGAATGAAACAACTACCACCAGTTGCCAGAACAGCTTCAAGGCACCTTAGAATAGATTCGTCTGGAAATGTATTGGAGGGAAGCAACACCATTCTGTCATGAGAAATTTCATCATTTGTTGTTTTGTTGCCCCAGAATCTCCCATAAGTGTTCAAATGGGTTGAGATCTGGTGAATAAGATGGCCATAGCATATGGTTTACATCAATTTTATGCTCAACAAACCATTCAGCGATCACTCATGCCCTGTGGATGGAGCATTGTCATGCTGGGAGACAACTACAATCAGGATAGAAATGCTTCACCTTAAGATGAAGGTAATAACTCAGAATGGCTTTTTATTTATTGGCATTTACCTTGCCCTCTACGGGACTGAGTGGAACTAAACTATTCCAGGAAAATGCACCACATACCATAACAGAGCCAGCAGTGTTTCCTTTATTTTGGAAGTTACCTATATATATATATATACTGTATGCATGTGTATACTGTATATACCTATATATACATATATATATATATATATATATATATATATCAGTGGCGGGCCGTGCATTTCACACCTAGGCCTTCAGTAGTGCTCCGTCTGAATCAATCCACCCCTCAATAACTATTTTATGGCTATAAAAGCCATCTTAGCACTTTGTTTATTTATCTTTCTTCAGTCATGTTTCATTCTCGTTCTGTCATGCACTTCGGGAAATTCTATGTTTTGGTTTTTCCGTCTTCGTTTCTAATCTCGTTTTACTTCCTTCTTACTTTCTAATTACACTTTGTTAGATATATTACTAACCAACTAATCTACTAACATTAGGGATTTAGATTAAGTTACTAACACTACTAATCACTAATTATCTCACGCTTCTAACTATCGCTGTCATTCTCTCTCGTCCTATCTCTGTACGCTTCTCATGTTCCGCTTTATTCGCACGCAGATTTCTTTATGCGTTCCTCCTCCTCCCTAAAAAACCGAAACATAGAATTTCCCGAAGTGCATGACAAGACAAGGAGAGGAACTCGAACAGGAACAATGACAGACAGGGAACAGAACGAGATTGAAACATGACTGAAGAAAGATAAATAAACAAAGTGCAAAAACAAACCGAACAGACACCCGTTGCCGTTGCATCGCAGATAGATAACTTGTGTATCCAGAATAAATGCCTTTACTGAAGAAACAAACCCAATAATAACCTCATAAAATTGCAATATTATTTAGGAAAATAGCAACATTTTACTCACCAAAAATCCTTATTATTTGTACACAAAATCCATCCTCCTTTCTTTCCTCAAAAAGAGTTCAATTACTCTGTCATACAGATTATCCGTGTGTTTCAGTTCCATCAAGAAGTCCTTTTCTATCGCCATCGAAGCTAATGCTGAAAGTCGAGCCTGCCCTGTCGTATTTCTGGCATAAGTTTTAATTCACTTTAGGGCTGAAAATGTCCGCTCAAATGTCTGAATCACAGACTGATGTTAATTATATTTTGTCCATGAATACTTATTAAATAATTCAAAATGGTCTGTCCGCTTCCTTTCATAGCTTTTCCCCTAGTTGCGCTGCTTCCAGACGTGTATTTTCATATTAAAGCATTTAACCAATCACATTACATCATAGTCAGACACTCTCTGACTATCCAATCAAAGGGTGTGAATACGCTGATGTTACCTAGGCCTTCTAGAAGGCCTTCGTGTCCCCAACTCAAAATCTGATTGGTTGAAGCAACAGTTTGATCAACACTTATTTTATGCTACAGGGCCTGCAGAACTGATTGTTGGCAGATTTATTTGAAAAAATGATGGCTGAAATGTGATTGGTTAGCAGAGAATGCCTTGCAGGCCCTGAAAAGCTATGAAAGCCCACCACTGATATATATATTAATGGAAAAAATATAACATCATCTGTGATTCAGATATTTTTAGGCCAGCAGAGAAGGCCTAGGCCCTATGATATATATATAGTTGTATGTTTGTGTATGGAATCAAAGATAGCCCCAAGACCTTGGGCTGAAATATGTGCCACACACTAAAACAGACTGCAGGTTAGACTTGTTTCATGAAAAGTTCTTGCAAAGATCTATCCAAATGTTTGTATTTTGCAACTAAACTTTCTGTATTTTTTTTGTTATTCTATTCCCATGCCTTGAACACATTTTAGAGGAAAGTTAGAATTATATTAAAACAGTAATCTAGTATATTATTTAAAATAGCTATTTAAATACAACTCAATACCACATTCTCCCTTTGTACACTTTTAAAGCTTGCTCACTGGGTTGCACGTTGAGGGTCACAGAGTTCCTACCCCTGCCTCAGCTATTTTCCTCCTCTTTTGAAAGGGCATGTTTACGTGCCTGCTTTGCATTTAAATACAATACATTCTGCAGTTTTACATCAGCTCCTTAGGAGTAAGCAAAGTGCAAATTGTGCAGTCTGGAACAGTGTGTGCATAAATATTCAGAATTATCAGTGTACCTGCAGAGGTCAGAATAAGAACAATAGAAGTCCCAATGCTCATAAGAAGTATGGAATCCAAAAGCGACTGAGGATCCCTTTGAAAAGAAGTTACAAATCATCTTTCATGTCCCGCTTGAATAGATGCAATAACTCATAGAGCCTTTGCCATTGATGTTGAATCTTCAATTAAAAAATCGTAGCATGAAAAGAGGCAGCAATTCACAGTTGTAATACTATAGAATGTGCGCTGTTTTGTTTGATGATTGGAGTTCCAAACTGCATTTGCATCTGAAGACACAAGGCACAGTGAAATGACGGTCTCTCATGACTAAATAACATGAAGGTCCCTCTGGTCCCTCTGAGCGGACCTTGCTACAAACCTTGTAGCATTATTCAAAGGGGAAAGCTATGGGGTCTTGATATGATATAATTTGTGGGGACCCTGGCCTGCACTGGATATGTGACAGCAGGCAGTGCTTACGTCTTTTTGACTTTGATAAGTATGTGCTCCAGCAGAGTATACAGATCCACACAAGTCTTCTTTCATGTAACATGAAAACATGTCTGGCACATTTAAGAGATGCATGCCATATGCATTCAGCTAACTAGATTAAACACACAAAGGAAACAAAGACAAACTGAATCGCCGTCCTCGAAGTACTGCGATCTAGGCATTCTGCTGGTCTGAAATCCAATCCAGTCTCCAAGAGCACATACTGTTTCAATCTTATAAATAGTACAAAGCAGCAACAAACTGAGAGCCAGATTTATTAAGATTATAAAATGTTATATGCCATTATAAGCTGCAAACAACTGTATGCTCTTGTTCTTGAGTAATTTGGCTCTGTGCTAATATTATGTAGTGTAGGCCTATATGAAGACAGCCACAAAACATCACCAACTGATTTTGCGGTGAGGCTGGGTTGAGAAACAATGTGATGATATGGAGTTTATGGCTCAGTCATGACACTATTAACAATATGTAAAACAAATCGCTCATTGGACCATTGCTTTTACTGCTTACGTTTTTTTCACTCATGCACTTACCTAAATAATAGGCAGCCTTATTTGTCTCATTTCTCTTCTTTCACAAATGATCTGCTTTAATATGAAATAATACAATATGGACAGTAACTGGTGCAATAGGGATATAATTTTTGTGCAGGTTGCACCAAATTAATAGCCTAAATTCATGATTAAAGTGCCATCCACTAACAATGACTAATGGCTCAAATTTGGTTGCACCATAGATACAGTACGTACAATCTAATATAGTGTAATTAGTATGTACTACATAGTGTATATTGTACACAGTGTATTCATAGGGGTTTATGTTATCCAAGGTAGATGGGACTACCTTTCTATCTGTAGTGATAATCCCCAAAGATGTGGTAACTTGGCACTGGTGTACTAATACCATTACAGTGGATTGCAAGGTTCAGTAATTTAAGCATGTAGTTGTTTCACAGTGAACTTGTTGCTAATGATGATGGTGTAGTTAAGTAATATATGAATTTGAACTTAATAACAAATAGCAATAAATAAAGCACAATTTTGTACTACAGACAAACATACAGTGGATATAAAAAGTATTTGATCAGTAACAATTAAATCAATTTTGATTCCAGGAAGTAAGAAAATAAAATGTGAAAAATGCCAAAGGGTGTGAATACTTTTTATATCCACTGTATTGTTGGTGCATCCAGGTCCCACATTGATTTGATTCCTTCTTCAGACAAATTGATAAAGAATAACATCTTATTCACTAGACACAAAGTTTACACCAGGTTTTCAAATATAAAATGCTTCAAGTAGGTGGCATATGTTTCAACAAACCTCATTAGCTCTCATCAGGTTATGATTTGCATTAATCCACTCCCTTATTTTGCAGCCTTGCTGTCAGGATGCTATTTACATTACATTTTACATTTTAAGCATTTAGCAGACGGTCTTATCCAGAGCAACTTACAAGATGTGCATTAATACATGGTAATAACAATCATTTTTCGCGCAAGAGATCAGTGCAGTAATACAGTGATAGACATCATTGTTGCCAGCTGCATACCATACCTGTAACTGGGAAGGAAAATGTTAGTTTTATTTTATTTTATTTTTTTCTTGAGGAGTAAACAAGTGTACATATACAAAAGGCATTAAATGTGTAGGCAGTGGTGATGACAGTTGGCTAGATTTACAGAATGTAGTGGCAGTGGAGTTTGAAAAGGTGGGTCTTGCGGAAGATCGCAAGTGATTCCGCGGTCCTGGCCGAGTGCGGAAATCATTCCACCACTGAGTGGTCAGGACAGAGAAGAGGTGAGACCACGAGGAGCAGCTGCAGGGCGCCCAGAGGGATGGGACAGTTTGCCAGAGGAGGCGGAGCAGAGGGGTCTGGCTAGGATGTAGGGTGTGATGAGTGTCTGGAGGTAAGGGGGAGCAGTTCGTCTAGCCGCTTGATAAGCCAGCACCAGTGATTTGAATCTGATGCGTGCTGCGATGGGGAGCTAGTGCAGAGAGGAGAGTAGAGGGTGACGTGGGTGAACTTGGGTTGATTGAACACCAGACGTCCGGCAGCATTCTGGACACAGGTCGGTAGAACTGCCAGCAAGGAATTGCAGTAGTCCAGACGGAAGATCACCAGGGCCTGGACCAGGAGTTAGGTGGCCTCTTGGGTGAGGAACGATCGGATCCTCTGGATGTTATGGAGGGAGAATCATCAGATCCGGCTGATCGCTGCGTTGTGGCCCGAGGAGCACAGCTGGTTGTCCAAGGTCACTCCAAGACTCCTGACAGACTGGGATGGAGATACTATGGAGCCTTCCATGGTGATTGAAGCATCAATCATTGGGGAGCCCTTTGCTGGGAGGAAGAGCAGCTCCGTCTTCCCCAGGTTCAGCTTCAGGTGGTGGGTGGACATCCAGGCAGAGATCCACGCCAGGACGTTGGTCTCAGAAGGATAGAAGGAGAGTAAGAGTTGTGTGTAAGAGAGTAAGAGAGTGTCGTCAGCATAACAGTGGAGAGAGCAGCAGGGGTGGCTGTGTTCTGCGGAGTGATCCATGTCTCGGTGAGCGTGAGGAGCTGCAGGGACAGTAGGGAAGCCTGGGCCGAGATGAAATCGACCTTCCGGACAGCAGACTAGCAGTTCCAAAGGAAACCTGCTACCACGCCATCAACACCAGTGGACCTAGGAAGGTGGATGAGATTGGAGGGGTTGCATCTGTGAGTAGAATCTCTCCTTCTAGGAAATCTAGAAGAGGAGACACGGACTGGAATAGAGTCTTTGTTACCTTTGTTACCTACATTGTTATGCCCATAGTTACATATGCATGAAGGCTGAGGCTCAGTCAGGATGAATCCACACTTCCTTGATGTTAGGTCTATGTCACAGTGATGGGGCTTTCACTAGCAACGGCAGTGAGGGGGTAAACTTGACAGCCCTGGGGGCACAGGGACCACGTAAGGGTGATAGGAATATCCCTAGGGTTAATTATGCTAAATTTTCAGGGGAACCATAAGGGATTTTTTTAAAGTATGTAATTCCTGTATCTATTGTAATTTAGAAATGTGTTCCAAAATGTTTCCCAATGCTTTTTGGGTCCTGGGAAGGGTATCTTGTTGAGCCTGGTACTGTTTTGACCGACCTTAGTTGGTTCTAAGGGGGGAAGAGATGTAACGGTGAGTTACGTAATGCGTATGCGTGGGAGAGGGGTGGAGCAAGGAGAGGCACAGAGTGGAGGACAGTCTGTGAGGAGAAGACAAGATGGGAGAGCTAAGCGGCTACTATTTTTAGCGAAGAAATGGAACAAACCTTAAAATACTTTATGAAAGACAGTGCTGTAAGCTATACTAGGACTGCAGGACTGAGTATAAGTTTCTAGCATTTGCATAAAATCCTATTTGCCGCTCGCAATGACGAGAGTAGGTCAGCTACGGCCTCCACTTCTTCCCACATCTTCCTCCCTTTCCGCCTGACCCAAGCTATGCACTCAATTGCCAGAGAGGATCTTCACAACAGCAGTGCATCAACAAAGATCCGTGGCTGGCAACAACTACCTTTACAGTAATGTGCATGAACTGTGGGGTTGTTAGCATTTAGCCAGGCCTGGGTGGGAGTGTATCGATATATGTTAGATTTTGGGGTGTTAATTCTTTATCCAGTGAACAAAGTAAACAAGTGAACTCGCAGTGTGTTTCATTAATAAAGGCGAGCACCACCGTGTGGAGTCTATGGGCAGTGTTTCCCTTATGCTGGTGTGGTTCTAGTGTGAGATTTGCATGCACAGTGATAAGCACTGTGCACATTTCAAGCTTGGCAAATGTAGAATTTGAGGTAGTTGCCTGGATTAGCCCACCTCTTTTCAGCGAACCTGTGTATTCACTGTGCTTTTGGTTTCTGTATACTGTATGTTCATTGAGCAATGGGGGGTTCAGTGGGACATGGGTAGGGTCAGTTTCACCAAGTACATGAAAGAAGGCAGCGATAGTAAAATCTGTTTTAAATCATGTAGTGCTTCCCAAGTCTTGGGGGCGCAAATTTATTGGTGCATTCATATTAACACACATTCAGTACGGACTATTGTGATGCAGAGTGGAGCTTTGTTGTTCCAAGCAGCTGTGCTTTTCTTATATTTACATGCTAGTACTAGTGTTATAGAATAGTGAAGGTACTCATGTGCTTTAGTGTGCAAGATGATGGTTTTGTGGATATTAACACCCCCCCATGCAAATATTTAGTAAATCTGCTCCTTAGGGTTTTGTATGCTAAAGTGTTTTACTTAGTGCGTGGGGAGAATCTTCTTTCCAAGCTTTAAGCTTAATAATTTCTTTTGATTTCTCCACATTTTTCTCCACGAGCCTTGCGCCCACAACTACAGAGTCAGCCGCTACCCTGGGACTGGCAGTGACGATGGTCAATGAACCGCTTCCTTCGAGTCAGAACTTGCCTAGCTGTCACCTGTGATTCTGATACACACCCACAGATAAGCTTTTCCGTGCATGCAGTGAGCTCATGCCATACAATTTAATGAAATGCAGAGTAATGGAAAGTAGGTTTATTGACATTAAGGTGGCAATTTATGAGGTCAGATTTCTCAATGTTAACCACAGATGTAGTTAAATGGGCTTGAAATACCACCGTCAAACACAAGAGCACAATTTCTAACTACTTGTCTGTCCTCACGGTTTTCTCTATTCCACAATTTGGAATGTCCAACTTTTAGCTGTAGGTTTTTCCACAAAGACAGTGTTCTGTGATAACTTAAATATAATTAGCTAAACGGCATTAGAGGTCCACTTAATACAGCAAAATAGCAATTAAAAAACAAAACAAAGCACAATAAACTGTCAATTGGGAGCAGCCATATATACTTTTCAAAAAGTTTTAAAAAGTTTATTACCAAAAAGTACTAAAGTTCTTAACAATTTTAAAATATTTTGTTGTTCTGTTGCATGTATTAATAAATCCCATCCTTCATTATCCTCCTCTAATTCAAACCTGAGATGTAGCACATCAAATCACATCTAAATAATTGCATATTTATGTTATTATAATTATATTAATTAGATATTGAAACTGCACTCTATCAAACCCCCTCTGACTCACTGTCTGGGGTGTTATGAACTACATTATAGTACAACAGAGGTGTGATGGCTTCCACAAATCTCAACAATAATATAGAATTGCTTCTGACACTTGTCCTGAGGTATACATTCAGGCTAGGATTAGAAGGCCAAACCAGTCTTCAATTATGTGGCCTCAAGAGAGCCCTGCATCCTCCTCCGAGTCCATTGACACTTCCTGATTTCTAAAGCACTACCTTTCATTGAATAAAATGAAACAGCCTCACTGTTGCAATCAGTCTAGTCATTTATTAAGCTAGACGCTAATTCAAAAAAAAAATAATTCACTCGTTAAATGAATAATAAGACGGACACATGGTGGAATTTAAAAATATGGAGCAAGCAATATAATAAGTGATAGACAACAGAGTTGAATCTAATCTAAGCTAAATCTAATTTGTTATATACTGCAGATCTCAACTGCCAATTAATGACATGAGCCGTGCCCTCTGGGCACTTCATCAACAAAATACATATTGCCATGAGACCTCAAATCCTTCATGAAGGAGAATCATGAACCCCCCAGTGCCCTCTCTTGGCACCAACAGCCACAATAATAGAGGATGCATCTGAACCGCACCTCATGCTCCATCTGACATTCTTTTTAGAGTTCTTATGCATGGGTTCAGATACCCAGTGGGCTGGAGGGCTGTCGGAATGAATGTAGTTGCCCAGCTACAGATTTGAAATGAATTACCCTAGGAGAACCGGGAGAGCAGAGCCAAAGTGGAGAGACAGCTAAAATGTTGACAGTCTGAGGAAAAAGGAATCATTGTTATAGATTATAAACTCCTGCGGTGGAGAATTTGACAGGGCTCAATTTGTGATGCTGTGCTGAGGAAAAAGAATATCCCGCTAGTCAGATTCCTGGCACCAGATGCCATGACAAGCAGATCTGAGAATTACACCAGTGCCATGCAAACACGGGGGTTCTCCTGTGTGCCAGGTCAGGTTTGGCTCCACATAATGCTAAGGTTTAGTATTAGATTTGTAAATAAAAAATTGATGTTATTTCAATGCATATTCACACACATATATAAAAGACACCACCCATTTCTGACATAGAAATAACTATAAAAATGTTAAGGGAAATAATATACTGCCTGACACTAAAAGTGTTTCCAACACATCATTGTTCAGACAATGGTTAAAGATAAACTTTTAATAATAATAGTAATATAGTTTCAATAGAGAAGTATATTAACTTGCATGACAGTATTTATAATGTAACAGAGCAAGCTTAAGATGATAAGTACAAGAGGCTGAAGAGAGCATATCCCCTGTGTATACAAAGATGGAAACCAATCCTCTTTTCAGATAAATTGTGTGCAATGCACAGGATGAAGCCATTCAACTATAGAAATCAATGACTGAAAATAGACCTCAGCTTTATAGAATGAAACAATGACCTTGGGTACTTATAACACATTTAGTACTGTAGATGATTTTGGGGGGGGTGTTCTATGGTATACACCATAAGTATTAAAAGTTTCCTGCAGAATATGTTTTTATGCATATTTGAAACTGCTGCATTATTGTAATTTGAAAAAGTTGTTACCGATTTAGGGATTCAAATTTGATAGCACCGTTTCACCAGAAAAAAAATCATTTTTAAGGAGGCGATTCTGAACCATATCTGACAACAAAGATGAATGACAAGGTTGTAAGATATCTAGATGTCCAGTCCACAACCAGGAGTCCTGGAATATGGGTTGAGGACAGTCAATGTAGTGCAGCAGCCTCCCAGCTGTGTAAAGTAAGTTGGCTATTCAGTTATAATGTTCAGTTATAATGTAAAGGCTCAGTCATCACAATCAGAACTTTGCCTCTTCACAGATACATGCAAATGCAGGCATGGGTGAAAGGAGACCCTTATTGAAAAATTTCATGTTTTTCATAATATTTTTTCAAGATCAAAAATCATGCATGAATATAACTGCATTGACACCTGCTGTTTGTACTTCTCACAAACAGAACAATTATAGCATATGACCTTTTTTATACAAATATTGAATTAGCCTGAAAGTTCTGGAGGTATGGTATGGGTATAGACACACACAAAAAGAAAGCTCAGAGGTCACAGTTAAGGTGTGGAGCTGGATGTACTTCTTCGTGTGTTTGCATGCACTGGACAACTTTAGTGCTGTTCCTTCTGCTATCACCATTCAGTCAGCAATATTTGTTTCTCGGGCAGACAGTTCATGCGAGCCAATTCTAAGAAGCTCATGAATATATGTGAGACCATTAACCATCTTAAAGACATTGCTGTGCATGCATGCACTCTAATAATTCAATGTAAATGAGGTTGTGGGGGCTGTAAATAGGATGAGGGGAGAAAATATGTCTAATAACAACCTTTGCCAGGCGGATGTTCATCGCTGCTGCTCTCTGTAAATTGCACTGTGAATGATTCAAGCCAGATAAAGGACTGATGGATAGAGATCGGTGCTCCATTCTTATCTGTGTAACAGACTTATTTCACTTGTTATATTAGGGATTGTCGTTGTCTGACTCTTACCTTTTATTCACCTATTGCAGCAATGGATGAAATGTGCAGAAAGCTGAACAGGAAAATGGGGACACATTATACTGCAATGCAGCTTTTAATTCATGTGTAAGGATTTTAAATAATTATGCAACAAATACAAAAAGGTAATTGTACTCCCACAATCACACACGCATTATTAGTTAAGTAAAGTAAGAGATAAAATAATGAGAATAATAATCTGTCTATTCCTTTTCTCATGTGGCTGATATGTTTTAGCTACTGCCGTGTTCAGAGCCACTAGGATTACAATAAAAATGTTTACTTCTACAGCTTCTGAAATAACTACAACACTTTCATTGTTACTCCATATATTGGAAGGTACAGCAATGCTCATCAAATGTGTCCACGCTGTTTCATTGTTATAACAACATTGATGGGCTCCATGTGTGGAACAGCATATATATACTTGAAGAAATGGTCTTTCTCAGAGCTGAGACAATTGTATTTGTCATGTTAAAGTTGGTCGTGGCTGTGCATATGAAGATTGGAGAACAGATGCAGACTGCGTTAACCTTGCTCCCCTGTACTTCGAGTGACTCAGCTGCTGTAGGAGGATATTAATGCATGAGCACGTAGAATGGAACTCAAGAGATCAAAATGGCTTCCTACTAATTCTGCACCCCCAACAAAGATGTATTATTATTATTATTATTATTATTATACTAATTCTACATCCAATGCTGGGAGGGGGCTTTCAGTACAAAACAAAAACAAACTGGACAAAGTGACCACAATGGGCTGCAAAATCACAGGAACTCAGTTAAAAATCATCACCGAACTGTCAGAGCAGTATACCACAAACCTCGCTCTGAAAATACTGGATGACCCCTCCCACCCACTATTTCCAGAGTACACTCTTCTTCCCTCTGGATGCAGGTTTCTGATGCCCAAGGTCAAGACAAAGAGAGCCATAACCTTGTTCATACCCAGGAGCATACAGCTCCTGAATATACTCAGAGACTGATCTGCTCTATGCACCCTTACACTCATTACTTATTTTATTTAGTTTTATATATTTATTTTTATTCATAGTCCATTCATTGTATGACATGATGATGATTTATTTGTAGATTGTTTCTTGTTGTATCTTTTATGTTTTAATGTTTTAATGTATGTTCATCATGTACAAAACAAAATCCCTAAGGGGCAATAAAGGTTTCATAAAAATAATAATAATAACAATAATATAATATATACAGGTAACTGCCAAAATAAGGGAAACACAGAAAGTGTCTTAATAGGACCACCATGAGCCACGAGAACAGTTTCAATGCACGTTGACATAGATGTCTGGAACTTTATTGGAGGGATTCAATGCCATTCTTCCATGAAAAATTACATAATTTGGTGTTTTGTTGATGGTGGTGGCTGTCTCGGGCGCCACTCCAGAATCTCCCATAAGTTCCATTGGACTGATATCTGGTGGCTGAGATGGTCGTGCCATATGATTTACATAATGTCCATGCTCATAAAACCATTCCATGAACACTCATGTACTGTGGATGTGGCATTGTCATCCTGGAAGAGACCACTCCCATCAGGATATACAGTAAATGTTTCACTATACAATGAAGGTGATCACTCAGAATGGTTTTGTATTTATTGCTATTTACCTTACACTCTAAGGGGTTGAATGACCTAAACCATGCCAGGAAAATATGCCCCCCACACCATACCAGAGCCACGAGAACTTTTCATTTACTATATACAGTATGTATACAGTGTGTATAAAAGGTATACAGCCCCTTTGCCATTTTTCACACTTTATAGTATTACATCATGGAATCAAAATAGATTTAATTGGGATGTCTTGCCACTGATCAAGACAAAGTACTATAATGTAAAAAAAAAAAAAAATCTTAATTAACAAAAAACTATAATTAATTCCATAAATATTCACCCCTTTTGCTAAGACACACCTAAATAAATTGGTGTAGTCAATTGTCTTCTAAGGTCAGATAATTATTTGATTGGAGTCCAGCTATGTCTGTAAGAAATCCCACAGTTGGTTAGTGCATTTCCAAACAAGAGCTTTATCATGAAGACCAAAGAACATTCAAAGCAAATCCGAGAAAATTTTCTTAAAAAACACCATTCAGGGAGGGCAAAATCAATGGAGCAACATACAGACGAGTCTTGGAGGAAAACTTGCTGCTCTCTGCAAGAGACTTGGGACTTGGAAGATTTATATTCCAGCAGGACAATGGGCCAGATGCAAGAACCACTTTTATGCACAAATTCGTTCGTAAGTCACTCTGAGAATTTGCCGCATTCACCAATTTTCTCCTATTTAGAATTTTTTCTTAGGTACGAACAAGATTTACGAGTGGTCCAGAGCTGTCGTACGAGTCATATGTACAATTTGCCTGCCGTTCTCCAAAGCAAAACAACTTTGTTTTTGACTAATGGAGTCTATTTCGTTACTTAGAAGAACTGTTGAGTTTGAATATATAAATTACACGATAAGTGATAGAATTCATAATGTATAATCATTTTGAGAGTATCCTGTTTGACAATTGTAGGCCTATATTTTACTGTTTTCTTTTCAAATTGTAGGATAATATCATTCATAATTAATTAATATAATTATATCATTATCATTCGTTTCAATTGTGGCTATTGAGGCTATGGTATAAAACTACAATATCTTGGAAGAGAGTGCATCTTTAGAGAGGGCGCTGATCTATTTGCAGAGACAGACGAATGGCTAGTGTCGCGTTTTTGGTTACCACGGGCTGTGCTTCGCTGTCAGTCGCTGTCCAGGGGACTGACCCCATCCTGTTGCAGTCATGGATCGCCTTGCTTTCGCAAGACGTTTCTTTGACTCCAATTTCATATCACACCATTTATATTTTTTTCTGTGATGCTACGGGCAACAGATGATACTGTGTTAACTGCAGAAAAAAGTACTTTTTCCCACTTCTTGGTTTTAATAGGTCCCTTAATTCCACTGTTGACGCTCTTAAATAGTATGTGCTTCCGGTTACTTATTTCAGATAGTAGTACTTCAATCTCCAAGCTCGTAAAGTTTTTCTTCTTGGTTTTGTTTGGTGCCATTATTATGAATTACTTTCCTATGAAAATGGTGCGGGAAGCCTAACCTTATATAGCATTATTGGGGCGTTAATTATGCTAATTCACAAATCACATGAACGCGCACTCATTTAAGAAGACATAGCATTCAGCATGTTTACGTTGTCATTTACGACAGTTTTCTGAAGTTACGAGCATTTGCTGAATCTGACGTGGAACACTCGTAGAAGTCACCTCACAAAAAAAAATATGAGAAAGATACGATAAAAATGCAAAAATGTTCTTGCATGAGGCCCATTGACCCAAAACTGCAAAAGCCACATGGGAGTGGTTTAAAAACAAACAAACAAAAATCAGTGTCCAGGAGTGGCCCAGTCAAAGCCCAGACCTCAATCCCATCGAGAATCTGTGGAAAGATTTGAAAATTGCTGTTCACCAATTTTTTTTTTGTAATTAAGAAAATGTTTTATTGAGTATTTTGTGTTGATCAGTGGCAAATAAATCCCAATTAAATCAATTTTCATTTCATGGGGTAAGAAAATTAAATGCCAATGGGGTGAATAGTATACCCACTATTATACCCACTCAGTGGCCACTTTATTAGGTACACCTTTCTACTACTGGGTAGGACCCCCCCTTTGCCCCCAGAACAGCCTGAATTCTTTGTGGCATGGATTCAACAAGGTGCTGGAAACATTCCTCAGAGATTCTGATCCATGTTGAGATGATAGCATCACGCAGTTGCTGCAGATTTGTCAGCTGCACATTCATGTTGCGAATCTCCTGTTCCACCACATCCCAAAGGTGCTCTATTGGACTGAGATCTGGTGACTGTGGAGGCCACTGGAGTACACTGAACTCATTGTCATGTTTGTGGAACAAGCTTTACGATGACATGGGGCATTATCCTGCTGGAAATAGCCATTAAGTGGCATTATCCTGCTGGAAATAAAAATAGCCATTAGAAGATGGGTGTTAGACTGAAGATGGGTAGCTGTAGCATAAAGGGATACACATGGTCAGCAACAAGACTCAGGTAGGCTGTGGCATTTAAACGATGCTCAATTGGTATTAAGGGGCCTAGAAAACATTCCCCACACCATTACACCACCACCACCAGCCTGAACCGATTACACATTGCAGGATGGATGCATAGATTCATGTTGTTTATGCCAAATTCTGACCCTACCATCTGCATGTCGCAGAAGAAATCAAGATTCGTCAGACCAGGCAATGGTTTTTTTCCAATCTTCAACTAGTTTTGGTGAGCCTGTGCCCACTGTAGCCTCACTTTCCTGTTCTTAGCTGACAGGAGTGGAACCCGGTGTGGTCTTCTGCTGCTGTAGCCCATCCACTTCAAGGTTTGACGTGTTGTGCGTTCAGAGATGCTCTTCTGCCTACCAGTGTTGTAACGCATGGTTATTTGAGTTACTGTCGCCTTCATGTCAGCTTAAACCAGTCTGGCCATTCTCCTCTGACCTCTCTCATTAACAAGGCATTTTTACCCACAGAACTGCCACTCACTGGATGTTTTTAGTTTTTTGCATCATTCTCTGTCAACTCTAGAGACTGTTGTGTGTGAAAATCCCATGAGATCAGCAGTTTCTGAGATACTCACACCACACCGTCTGGCACCAACAATCATTCCACGGTCAAAGTCACTGAGATCACATTTCTTCCCCATTCAGATTTTTGGTCTGATCAACAACTGAACCTCTTGACCATGTCTGCATGCTTTTATGCATTAAGTTGTTGCCACATGATTGGCTGATTATATAATTGCATTAATGAACAGGTGTACAGGCATACCTAATAAAGTGGCCACTGAGTGTATATATACAGTATGTATGATTTTTTCCAGCTTAAAACTTACCTTTTTACAATAACCTTGAATTAGTTAGCTCTTTTTTAACAAAAATTATCCTTCTGTGTCTTCTTTTATTCACTATTTTACCTTTGTTTTTTAGTATTCCACCATTTTGTTATGTATGTTCTATCATCTTTTTTTAATTCTTATTTTATTTTTTGGGGCACTCTGTAAAGCTGCATTTCTCTTTCTGTATATCTTATTTTTTCACTGTTTTACCTTTGTGTTTTTTATGCCATTTTATTATTCCTGTTTTACTACCTTGTTTATTTTTGTTTTACCTTGTGTATTTTTTTCCCGATGCACTCTGTAAAGCACTTTGAGCTGCATTTATGTATGAAAGGTTTTATGCCAATAAAGATTATTATTACTATTATTATTATTGTTGGTGTTGTTGTTATTAGTAGTAGTGTCATATATTCTTCAATAAACTCATATTAAAATCAGTGCAACAATGCATACACCCTTGTCACTCAACAATTTAACATATAAATATATATACTGTATATATACTGTAAATATATACTGTATGTATAGTATATACATATCAATATGTATAGAGTGAGACAGGCAGAGAGAGAGAGAGAGGAAGAGAGAGCTAATGATAAACATAAACAAAATTTGAATGCAGGGAAGAGCATTGATCCATGTTGTTCAGTAACATATGATTTATAACAGCGATATCATACTCCCATAAA
Source organism: Aldrovandia affinis (assembly GCA_029706075.1). Lineage (NCBI taxonomy): Eukaryota > Metazoa > Chordata > Actinopteri > Notacanthiformes > Halosauridae > Aldrovandia > Aldrovandia affinis. The sequence continues at coordinate 8,509,359 of JAINUG010000006.1, forward strand.
GAGTAATGGGTCTGCATGAGCAGGTTGATAGCCACACTCAACCTTTACTGCCAGTCTAAACACTGAGGAGTATAATTGGGTCTCCCTCTGGAGACCCAGATCCATGGCTGGATACCTCACAGAGGTGCATGTTAATGGAAAAACCAGCTATTGGACATAAATCAAGACCCCATTAAAGAACCACTGCCTGCCCCCTGGTCTTCTCCCTTGCAGTCTTTAATTAAATCGTGTCCTTTTAACATGAAGCAAATTAAGTTGCCCTTTAATGGACCCCATTTTTAATTATAGGAATGACTGTGAAGTGTCTATTTTACTATGGTCTTTAATGATAGTTTTGTAGAATGACTTTTAAAATGTTACCATGTAATTCAGACAATACTTACTTAATTTACCGTGTCATTACTATTAGTGCAATTTATATTTTACAAATGGCATTATCTAGGGCTTTTCAAATGCATTTCAAGGCTGCAAGGGCAAAAATCTGTCAGGCCACATATTTAAACTATTTTTTTTGTGAGGAAGAGAAGTTAAAACACATTGTTATTGTCCATACTTGTATATGCTGTGCAGCTCCAGAACAATGGGAAAAGGAATGGCACGTTAATTGTGTAAAGCACATGAATGAACACACTGCTGTTGATTTCAGAATAAAGGTGATTCAAAAATAATTCTGTCAGGAAGACTATGAAACATGAATACCATGCTCTGTCTAGTCCTTATCCTGTGGCAAAGTGCTCAACCACAAGAAAACTGAGGACAGTCCAGGAATGTAAACTGTGTGAGAGAAACACCATCATATTCCTCAAAGTCATGACAGTATTCTGTATAAAAAAGGAGTGGGGGTGGGCGTGCGTACACTTGGGAATGAAGCTACATTCCAATGTCTGGAATGTTGAAATGAACTACCATTATAAACCACATGCATGGTTTTAAAACACCCACTGTCTCAGTTATGGAAGTTGTCTGTCTGTCTGACTATACATCATGTGAAAAAACATTTTGAGTATAAATACGTAACAACCAAAATAAAGGAAGCTCTGTTATGGTGTGGGGTGCATTTTTCTGGCATGGTTTATCATCCACTCAACCCCTTAGAGGGCAAGGTAAATGCTAATAAATGCAATGCCATTCTGAGTGAACACCTTCATTCTATGGTGAAGCATTTCTATTCTGATGGGAATGATCTTTTCCAGGATGACAGTGCTCCATCCAAAGTACACAAATGGTCACTGAATGATTTGATGAGCATGAAAATTATGTAAATCATGTGCCAGATCCGTCGCAGTCATCAGATGTAAACCCAATTGAACACTTATAGGAGATTCTGGAGCAGTGCCTGAGATAGCGTTTTCCACCGCCATCAACAAAACCAAATAATGTAATTTCTTGTGGAAGAATAGTGTTGCATCCCTCCAAGTCTCCACTTTCAGTAGAATTTATGCCAAGGCATGTTTCCTTTATTTTGGCAGTTACCTGTATTATACCGGTAGATGGAAAGTCTCTGTGTGAACAGATAACTGAAAAAGTTATGGGCGGATCTGTATAGAATTTAATGATGAAATAATTGATTTTAGGGCTGCTATGACATCTGCTAAGGGTGTCAGAGGAATGCACACCACTGAGTGGCACTCTGGTTATCATTCATGGCAGGGCCAGGTTTCTATTAGCACACTATATGGGTTGTTGTCAAATGCCAAATTTTGCTTGTTAACAGTCATCTTTGTTGTGAAGCCAGAGAAGAAAATATAATTTATTATATTTTGGCTGTACAAGAGGTGCTGTGAAAGTACAACACATATAACAGCTGTGTAACACAACAGTTGTTGATATTAAGTTCCGATTGAAATGTTTTCACAAAAGATTTTGTTATGTTATTGCCACAATGCCCTGGTCTACCACAAGCAAATTTGTATGTTCAAGATATTCAGCAATATAATATAATTTTCCTAATGCCACATGAATTAATTCCCATGACAGCAAGAAATACCTTTATCTTTTTAAAAATGCCTTAAATAAAATAGAAATTAAAACAAAATTGGAAACACTTGGGAAGCAATCAACAGCCTTACTCTGTGCTCATAAGTTATATCTCGGTAGCCGGCTCTTATCTGGCTCTACTGTTTGATGAGAGAGGGTAGGAGATAATGTCTGAAGGTCACCTCCTGGAAACGTTCCGGGAACTGATAAGGACTCAGCTGCAAACACAGTGGTGGAGTACAGTCTGTCATGCACAGAAAATGCATATTTGCAGCATGAGACATATTGTCCTCATATTTCTGTCCAATATCCTCAAATCTACATATCAGTTATTGTTCCCATTGGGTAATGCATATCTTATTACAGAGTAGTCCTTTCCCCAAAGGGGAAACTTAAAATTGGTAACTTTTGATTAGCCCAAATTAACACCAAGATACCCTCTGTAGGCCTACACTCAAATATTTGTTTTTTATTTATTGTGTGTAACATTTAATCTCACAATGGATTAGAAAGTAGTTTCATGTTGAGAGGACAAGTATACCACAAGAACTGTTTGCAATAAAGTTGTTGACGCCGTTGTTTCTAAAGCAAAGTTTGGTTATCCGCAGTGTGGTTGCTAATCCCACGGCCAATCCATGCCCATTTCTGTGTCTGGGGCCTGTTGATCTGTTAGTTCTCCTAAGCCTTTTTGTCCTCCTGGTAACAGATTCCAGCCCCATACCAAATATGGCAGGACAGGCTTAAATTGTGTTCAGCTATCTCTGCAGGTCAGGCCTAATCAACTCCAGTCACTGTGCATTGAATGCATACTAAAGTTAATGATGGGTGATAATCTAGTGAGGGTCATTCCTACCAGCAATGCGAGACAGGGCTGCAAACTTCACTGTATTTAAAATCGTTCCGAAATAGCCTTGATCTGCAAATGCAAATACATAATGAGGGTGGTTATGTTAAGATGAGGTTTGACTCTGGGTAAGATATGTCAAATTAAAATAAGAAATTTAAATAAATAAATACAAATTTGAAAAGCTTTAATTATAAGGTGCCATGTAAAATAAATGTAATGTCTCTCTTTGTCAAGACAATGGCACCGATGATTGTTTAAACACCGTGATATGATGCACGGGACAACAATGAGCATAAATTGCAAAAGTGTTTTGGATTCTTCTTCATGATTTTCTATTATGCTTGGCTCTTAAAAATATAGTTGTTGGACATGACTTCATCATTTCTTACCATGCAGAAAGCATCTTTTTGTGGGGTAGGGAAAGCAATGTGACAATGTAAGTGAACTAAAATGACTAAAACAGCCTAATTTAAAACAAAATGATGATAATACCACAAACTCAGAATGATAGCTCTAATTATAATATTCAAACATAACTACTTCGATTAAGTAAGGATTACTCCCATTGTTCTGTGAATAAAGCATGCCATGTGCCAAGTTAATGCATGGCATGTATTAATAATATAGTTTTCTCATGCATTTGGTTGTTGTCACAGAGTGAAAACAATTATATGACAGATCTTTCAAGCTGCGTTTAGACATATTTGCATATAAATTGTTTTCAAATGCTCTGCGCTTGAAAATCCTGATACTTTGTTCATGTTTCCCATTATGCAATGGTGAAAAGCATATTTAGAATAGTATCCTTTTCAGATGCATCCTCTATACCATTCCACGCTAAAAGAGCATGAACAATGTGCACATACACACAGATCCAGGCTATATAATAAATTGTGTCATGAAAGTGAACAGCAATATTTACACACGAGCAACCCCCACTGTTCCCACCACATATTTCATTTGGTATGATGAATGATGGTACAACCTGGATATTGTACAGCCTTGGCATCCAAATAGGCCTGCTGCCAAACCGTGCGCCTGTATTCATATGTTACCATACTATCCCTTTAAACAATATACAATTACAAGGTACAGTAGCTCTCTGATTTCCAGGAATAATGTTTCATAATAATTAGCGAGCAGCAGCTTGGCTCCAGAGGATTGGTGCAATTCTTCACAGGAAGTCTAAAGTTTGTGCATTTCAAAGAGACTAAGTTTCTCTGAAAAGAAAAAGTCCATCTCTTGTATGACCTCAAAGGGAACTCCTACAAAAAGAAAATATATTTGAACTTGACATTTGCAGCCTCCCAAGAGTCCTATTAGAGGGAAGACAGAAAGTGATGAGTTTAAATGAGTGGTGCACATGAACAGCTGAGAAGCATCTAATGAACGATATTGATTTTTACATCAGGAGCTCAAAAATGGCTATCTCTGGCATCACTGGCTCTGTGGTAGCCAGGATCTATGAATAATCCTACATTGCTGTTCTCAGTGTATTCAGCTGGTTCATGATGTTTTGTGGATATTCGTGTGAGAGAATATCTGCATGCAGTGTTAATATGGATTATGGAGTGGTGGTATGTTTTTGACAATAAGGAAGATGGGAGTTTGTTTGTGTACATTTGATTCATGTGATATTGTCTCTGAGCTATGAATTGTCATGTTCATGTATATTTATCATAAGAGCAATGGTATTCAACAGCTATTCATTATTATTATCCTGATATTAGATTTGCATTTCTCTTGAACACATTCTGCTTTCTCAGGGTAAATAATGCTAGTGTTATTAAAATATTGTATATGGTACACGAATTACACAAATTACACCAAAATTTGGCCACTTCTTAATATTTTCCTCCTATTCTATTCAATTCTATTCATATTTGTCCATTATTTGTCCTCCATTATTTGAGGGATGATGGATTTATTTCTCATCCAGTCTTTTCAGAGGTGTAGTGTTGTGGTCCTAGAAGCACTTGATCCAAGGAATGCCCTTCCATGATTGACATTATAGTTTGATTACCAGGTGCAAAATTAGTGCAATCTGTAATATTGACAGAAGAAATTGGCTGAGACCAGACACCCTATGCAAAGAGCACAGTAAGCATTATGGGAGAGAGAGTATTGCATCAATATATTCTGCATTGCTTCCATGTAAATACACAGCAGTAAAGGCTATGTTTAGATGTGTTTCAGGTTGCCTGCTGGGCATCCTGGCAGCCTAGAATCTTTAGCTTAATCCCCATAAACACTTGTTTTATAGGTTACCGTATTACCTTCTACGCCAGATAAGAGAGTGAGACTTCATGTCCACCATTTATCACAGTAAGATATGGAGTGTCATGTCCCCACACTCCCTCAGGCTGTTGTATCTCTAGTAGCGTGGTGCAGATTATCTAGTGCTGGGAAGAAACAGCAACAGTTCATCCAGTCTCACTGTCAACAAAGACTGACATCCTGTGAGTTGTTTACAACATGAAGTTAATCCTGATTTGCTTAGCACACAAATAAATTCACGCACAACACACACACACACACACACACACACACACACACACACACACAAAACAATCCAAGTCAAATCCACACAGCAATCCAAAAACATTCTCTAATACTTTCTCACTCACCACTCGTCCTCATGGGCTTCAGCTGGTAGTCAGGTGAGGGACTGCAGGCCTTTATTTGTTTTAATTTTGATGATTATGGGTTACAGCTAATGAAAACCCAAAATTCAGTATCTCAGAAAATGTGAATATTGTGAAAAAGTTCAATATTGTAAACTCACGGTGTCACACTCTAATCAGCTAATTAACTCAAAACACCTGCAAAGGTTTCCTGAGCCTTTAAATGGTCTCTCAGTCTGGTTCAGTAGGCTACACAATCATGGGGAAGACTGCTGACTTGACAGTTGTCCAGAAGACAGTCATTGACACCCTCCACAAGGAGGGTAAGCCACAAAAGGTCATTGCTAAAGAAGCTGGCTGTTCACAGAGTGCTGTATCCAAGCATATTCATAGAAAGTTGAGTGGAAGGAAAAAGTGTGGTAGGAAAAGGTGCACAAGTAACAAGGATAACCGCAGCATGTCAAGCAAAGCCCATTCAAGAATTTGGGGAGCTTCACAAGGAGTGGACTGAGGCTGGAGTCAGTGCATCAAGAGCCACCACGCACAGACGTATCCAGGACATGGGCTACAACTGTCGCATTCCTCGTGTCAAGCCACTCCTGAACCAGAGACAATGTCAGAAGTGTCTTACCTGGGCTAAGGAGAAAAATAACTGGACTGTTGCTCAGTGGTCCAAAGTCGTCTTTTCAGATGAAAGTAAATTTTGCATTTCATTTGGAAATCAAGGTCCCAGAGTCTGGAGGAAGAGTGGACAGGCACAGAATCAAAGTTGCTTGAAGTCCAGTCCTGTCCATCCACAGTCAGTGATGATTTGGGGTGCCATGTCATCTGCTGGTGTTGGTCCACTGTGTTTTCTCAAGTCCAAAGTCAACACAGCCGTCTACCAGGAAATTTTAGAGCACTTCATGCTTCCTTCTGCTGACAAGCTTATGGAGATGCTGATTTCATTTTCCAGCAGGACTTGGCACCTGCCCACACTGCCAAAAGTACCAATACCTGGTTTAATGACCATGGTATTACTGTGCTTGATTGGCCAGCAAACTCGCCTGACCTGAACCCCATAGAGAATCTATGGGGTATTGTCAAGAGGAAGATGAGAGACACCAGACCCAACAATGCAGACGAGCTGAAGGCTGCTATCAAAGCAACCTGGGCTTCCATAACACCTCAGCAGTGCAACAGGCTGATCGCCTCCATGCCACGCCACATTGATGCAGTAATTCATGCAAAAGGAGCCCCGACCAAGTATTGAGAGCATATACATGAACATACTTTTCAGAAGGCTGACATTTCTGTATTAAAAATCATTTTTTTTATTGGACTTATGTAATATTCTAATTTTCTGAGATACTGAATTTGGGGTTTTCATTAGCTCTAAGCCATAATCATCAAAATTAAAAGAAATAAAGGCTTGAAATATTTAACTATGAATGAATGAATCTATATAATATATGAGTTTCACTTTTGAATTACTGAAATAAATTAAGTTTTCCACAATATTCTAATTTATTGAGATGCACCTGTATATATATATAAGAATATAAGAATAAGAACATAAGAATACATAATGATGAGAACAGGCCGTTCAGCCCATCTAGGCTGATCATGTCTTAATCTAAAGAGTATCTAGTACTACATCTAGCCTGGACTTGAATAGCCCAAGCATTTCTGCCTCTACTACCTGACCTGGCAAGCTGTTCCAGGCATTAACAACTCTCTGTGTAAAGAAAAACTTCCTAATATCTGTGTGGAATTTGCCTTTAACTAATTTCCTGTGGCCTCTTGTTCTGCTGACCCCACTTATCTTAAAAAAATCTTTGGTATTTTACTTTGTTAATCCCTTTTAGGAATTTAAAAACCTCAATCAAATCCCCCCTATGTCTCCGTTTGCTAAGTTTAAATAGATTGAGTGCCTTAAGTCTATCATCATAACTATATATATATATATATATATATATATATATATATATATATATATATATATATATATATACACACTCGGTGGCCACATTATTAGGTATACCTTTCTAGTACTGGGTAGGACCCCCCTTTGCCCCCAGAACAGCCTGAATTATTCGTGGCATGGATTCAACAAGGTGCTGGAAACATTCCTCAGAGATTCTGGTCCATGTTGACATGATAGCATCGCACAGTTGCTGCAGATTTGTCGGCTACACATTCACGTTGTAAATCTCCTGTTCCACCACATCCCAAAGGTGCTCTATTGGACTGAAATCGGGTGACTGTGGAGGCCACTGGAGTACACTGAACTCATTGTCATGTTTGTGGAACAAGCTTGAGATGATGTGTGCTTTGTGACACGGCTCATTATCCTGCTGGAAATAGCCATTAGAAGATGGGTAGACTGTAGCCATAAAGGGATGCACATGGTCAGCAACAAGACTGAGGTAGGCTGTGGCATTTAAATGATGTTCAATTGTGTAAATGGTTTATTTGTTTATAAAAAATAAGATAAGATACCATAATGTACATGGGGCAGCAACCAAGCTGAATTGAAAGTACATTTTACATCGGTATAATCTATAAAATAAAAATAAATGTAAAAAAATATTATCTAAAACATAAACAGTTTTAAAGAGTCCAGTTTTGCTGAGGACCATGTCTGGCGGTGGCTTATGGTGGATCGCTCAGGTGGGAGCCACTTGCGGAACAGGGGGGATTTGAGGAGTGAATTTGCGCAGGCTCTGGTAAGGTCATCGCGCTGTGAGCAGAGGGGTGGGAGTGACTACACGACTCACTGTAAGAAATGAACTCCCGACCCAGGATGATTCATACAGCTCTTCTCTGCATCTTTTTATATGGCCTTGGATTGCGCTCTGGTGAGGCCAGGATGCCACACCAGCGCAGCATACTCCAGAGTGGGTCTGATGTAGGTGGTGTTGATAGGACCCAGATCATCTGGAGGAATGCCAGCATTCTTAAGGTGTCGGAGAAGAAATAAGCACTGGCTGGCTTTTTTGCAGAGGTGGTCCACCTGTTCGGACCACTGCAAGTTAGCCTGAATATGGATGCCCAGGATCTTTATGGTGGCAACTCTCTGGAGTTCAATGTTGTTTATTGCCAACCTAGGGGGGTTTGGTGGTGCCTTTGTGAAGTGAAAGTGCAGCACCTTGCACTTCTTGGGGTGCAGCACCATGGAGCTCTCGAAGGACCATCTGTCCAGGTCAGCTTGGTCCTGCTGAATAGTGGATGGGGCAGACAATGGTCTCACTTCCAGCAGGTTGAGGTCATCAACAAACTTCCAGCGCTTAGCTGATGCCTGTTCAGCTGCACCATTGACATAAGCAATGAAAATCAGTGGACTTAGCAGAGTTCCTTGGGGGAGTCCACATGTAATGTTAACCCCTTAAGAGAGTGCTCCATCGTAACGTACTGACTGGCATCTGTTGGTCAAAAAGTTTGCTATCCATCTGGCTAGGGATGGGCGGAATTGGTATTAAGGGGCCTAATGTGTGCCAAGAAAACATTCTCCACACCATTACACCACCAGCCTGAACCGTTGACACAAGGCAGGATGGATGCATGGATTCATGTTGTTTACATCAAATTCTGACCCTACCATCTGCATGTCGCAGCAGAAATCGAGATTTGTCAGACCAGGAAAAGTTTTTCCAATCTTCAACTGTCCAGTTTTGGTGAGCCTGTGTCCCCTGTAGCCTCACTTTCCTGTTCTTAGCTGACAGGAGTGGAACCTGGTGTGGTCTTCTGCTGCTGTAGCCCATCACTTCAAGATTCGAGATTTTGTGCGTTCTGCATACTACTGTTGTAACGCGTGGTTATTTGAGTTACTGTCACCTTCATGTCAGCTTGAACCAGTCTGGCCATTATCCTCTGACCTCTCTCATTAACAAGGCATTTTCACCCACAGAACTGCTGCTCATTGGATGTTTTTTAGTTTTTCGCACCATTCTCTGTAAACTAGAGATTGTTGTATGTGAAAATCCCATGAGATCAGCAGTTTCTGAGATACTCACACCACCCCGTCTGGCACCAACAATCATTCCACGGTCAAAGTCACTTTTCACATTTTTTTATTTAATAGAGGGTAAAATTGGCCACCAATTTGGGAGAAAAACTGGGAAAAAATTGGAAACAAATAAAAAAATAAAAACACATGGAGTGTCCCTATGTTGCCTCACTAATGCACTGAATTTCTGCCACTGCCAAGAAGGCAATGAGACAGATATCTAACGGTATTGTTTACTTTGAATAAATACATTTAGTTATGTATTGTTTAGCAGGTATGTCATTTATTTGACCATGGAAGTTTAAATGGGAGCTGTATCTGCAGTCTAATCTGACTCTCCTTCCCCAACCACACGCCCCCGACCTCTGTGACCTCTGGTCCAGGTGCTTCCATAGGACAGCCATGCTCCTCGCCTCTCTCTCTCCGCTATCCTTCTGCCTCCCTTTACTTCTCGCATTGTCTGCTCCTCGGTGCCCTTTGGCAAGCCACATCCGGACATATGGGGTTGGGTTGAAACTTTCCAGTGGTGGAGAAACAAGGGTTAAAAACAAGAGCGATGATATGGTTGCTGTAATGTTCACTGGACGTAACATTGTTTAATACCAGTTTAAAATACGCGTTGTTGTCACACTTTAGATATTTATGAGCCCGGGGCTCTGATTCTGAGTAAGACATTTGCTGGGGTGCAAAATCGGATTCTTGGCATTTGCCAGGGCTGTGCCCCGGCTATCCCTGGCACAAATTAAGCACTGAAGGTAACATAGCTATTGTAATAGCAGCAAATACATTGTTTGTTGCTTTGCAAAACAATCAGAATAATATTATAGTGTAAATGGATGTGAAATGTGAGGTACATTACATTAAATGTTATTATCTAGACTTTGTTCATGACCTTTTTTCAAATAATGTTTAAAGATAAACCTCATAACCTTCACTGTTGTCTCAAATTAATTAAACTGATAAAGAGGGTAGTGATAACGTAATTAGCATTTTTTCCAGCTTTCCAAAAAATGAATATAGCAACGTAATTACTCAATTATATGTAATATTATATATTTCTTAATTACAGGATGATTATTTCAATAAGTACCATTGAAATGAATTTTCACACACACACACTTGTCTGTGTATAAATTCAACTCTAGTAAATTGTTCCATAGCCCTTGAATAGGTGAAAGAGCATCTCAATAAAGACTTGAATAGCATAGACTTGGTGGTTTGGCACGCCAATCACAGGGAATGAAAAACCCTTGTTGGGAATAAAGGGAGCTTTCATTTCGTGAACAACTATCCAAGTAGGATACATTTTCTGCCCAATAATATCCCCTAGAGTCTTACATAGAACAGAACACAGCACATTACCATTTACATATATGAAATACAAGCAACCAACAAATCAGGAATTTATTTATATTATAATATACCCTTCATTTTTTCAGTCACAGGTCAAAATGGGATCTTCTTTTAGAGTCTTACAGTGTAAAGTATGAAATACTTGTTGTATTATAATATACCCTTCATTTTTTCTGTCACAGGTCAAAATGGGATCTTCTTTACAGTTCCTTGATTTCAGGTAATGTTCCGCTACATATTCCATACATAAGCCATTAATTAATTATCTTAATTTGTGTGTTCAGCTAGAAACAAACCCAATTCAATAATTACAACAAAAAACTAGCAATCAGGTACGTGCCGTGAGCTTTGAGATTGGGGAAGCATCAAAGTATTTTTTAATACACATTATTACACGTTGTGCCCAGCAAAAATTATATGGGTTTACAATTTATATTGCTTCCCTAGAACCCACCAATCAAAGGAGCGTGAATGTTACAGTGGCGGACTTTATGACCAAATCGTTTTAAATTCAGGACTGTAAAATAGCTGACATCATAAACACAAATTAAGCCAAGCCTATATCCATTAAAACATACAGTGAACCACATTGCCAAACAAGCTTGTTTTGAAAGACACAAAAAGGAAAGGTTGCCAGTTACAATATAGCCTTATGTTTCAATGTCAAGGGCCGCACATGTCGCTCTTTGCTCATCAATTAGTTCAGAACCTGCGGAATGGACAGTGACAATTAACTAATCTCTGATCGCCAAATACAACATTCTCAACCTCAATGGACTAGGCATACCTTCAAAGATAAAGTAGACATGGCGGTCTACAACCCTTCACGACTTATTTTTAAATAAAGTAGACACTGCAGCCTAACGTTACAACTATAAAACAAACAGAGCATAACATAACACGGATACGATTGCCAGGATGCGGGTCGTATAGCCCAGAGCCTTATATACAACGTAGCATATATAGCCAAAATTCTAAACGCAGCACATAACTCTATAACCGATGCAGCACAGCAGTCAACTCAGATCCCCACTTCATTGCCTATCAAGCTAGCTATAAATGACGCTAGAAGTGCTCTATGTATACAAGTGAACGCTATGAACCAGCATAAATAATGTAGACTTTTAAATGAAGCTTGAACATGAAATGCGTATCTCTCCTTGCGAATTAACATCTTTGTGACTTGTTAATAATAAGGTCTCTGATCACCTCAATCAGATCATTTTGGATCTTGTTACATAGGCCAGAGAAAAGAGTGAATGAGCTTAAATGCATGGCTAAATTCGTATCATACTTTGAAATGAGATTAATCAGTTCCACGTAGTTCCCACAGTTCAAAGAGTCATTGCCTTCCTCGTCGCCCCGAGATGCTAATTCTTGTTTAGCTAGATAGCAGGTAGCATAAATCAGTTTGTTCAGTGTAGGCCTATCTCTATTTTCCCTAACATTTCTATTGTGAAATTTGACTGATAATCTCATTTGTTCATTGAGAGCTAAATCGATACGGCTAGTGCCAAATGTTTTCAATGCTACCTGGCTTCTGATGTGGACTATGGTCCTTTCATGTTTACTGAGTGCATTTGTCAGGTTTTGAGTTTGGTTAAGCAACCACCCAATATGACAGTGCTGACAATGTGTAAGGCAAAGAACCAGCATGTAGGGGCGTTTTTCAAAAGCCTTGAGCAACCCCTTTCCTCGAAAAAAGTAATCCTCTTTGTTGACTTTGTTGACCTGTGGAAAATGTCGAAAACCCTAATAAAGTTGCAAAGAAAATCCTTACCTCCAGTATTCATTTTTGATGAATAGAGCTCCTTGACTCTATTGAGCCAATGCGCATAGCAATGAACAAACTCAGCATATGGTACAACCCGTTTTCCCCCCACTTTTGCCTGAAGCCTGTTTAATGAAGATGCCATGACAGCCGAGCCATCATACATTTGACAAACACGTTTCTGTTTGTAATCATAACAAGCCATCTCTCTGTCTACAAAATTAAACACAGGCTCTGCATTCCTGCCTCCCGACACATCAAAGAATCAAATAAAATGTTCCTGTATGATTCCCGCAGCATCTACATAGTGTACAATTATTGACAACTAATGTCACGATTTTTCCAGACCGTTTCGTTATGGTTTGCCAACTCGAGTCGCACGCCTTCATCAATGAAAGTATCGATCCCCACATTTCCCAACAGACTTAATTGCACGACTGCACTGACATGTTCCTTTGATTATGCATGAATCTTAACAGACCTGTCAAAATTCGTATATCCTCAAATCCATCTCTTGCAAACTTCGAACACTTCTCTGCTGCAACAGCACAGTTAAACATCACGCAAGGCCAGCAATACATGCGGTTTGTTAACAAGCTCCCTCTTAGCCACTCGACCATGTCATATCAGAATCAGAATCAGAATCAGAATCAGAATCAGAATCAGAAAACTTTAATGATCCCCGGGGGGAAATTGGGACAAGTTACAGTTGCTCGCACTCAGACATATCACATATTATACATGGCACAGTATATACATCACGGCAAACATTCAAACATTCAAGACATAGGGCTGTTTGTACCGTGAGAATCAATAGACTAAGAAAACAAATAACAATAATACTAGTAATAATAATATAAATAAGTAAAATAAGTAAAAAATAAGTAAAAATAAGTAGCATCCGCTTAAGGTACTATTCTATGCACAGTATGTGTCAATTGTAGTTATAAAATGTAAGTGTTAATGTTAAATGTTCCCCAGCTATCCTATTTGCTGGCTCAGTCTCCGAGTGGCTGGTGCTCTGAGTGAGGAGTTAAAAGAGTCTGATGGCCACAGGCAGGAATGACTTCCTGTGTCGGCTCTGTGGTGCATCTGGGTGGGATCAGTCTTGTACTGAACGTGCTCCTGTGATCGACCAGCACGTCATGGAGTGGGTGGGAGGTATTGTCCATGATGGAGTGCAGCCTGGACAGCGTTCTCCTTTCCGACACTGCCGTCAGGAGCTCAGCTCCAGCCCCACAATGTCCCTGGCCTTGCGGATCAGTTTATTGAGTCTGTTTGCATCCGCTGCCTTCAGTCTGCCGCCCCAGCACGAGACAGCATACAGGAAGGCACTGGCCACCACCGACTACTCATAAAACATCCTCAGCATAGTCCGGCAGATGTTGAAGGACCTCAGCCTCCTCAGAAAGTAGAGGCGGCTTTGTCCTTTCTTGTAGAGAGCTTCTGTGTTCTTAGCCCAGTCCAGTTTATTATCGATGTACACTCCAAGGTACTTGTAGTCCTCCACGATGACCACACTGACCCCATGGATGGAAACAGGGGTCACCGGTGACTTGACCCTCTTCAGGTCCACCACCAGTTCCTTTGTTTTTGTCACGTTGAGCTGCAGGTAGTTTCGCTCACACCATGTGACAAAGTTACCCACCACAGCCCGATACTCTTCTTCATCACCATCTTTGATACATCCAACTATCGCTGAGTCATCAGAAAACTTCTGAAGATGGCAAGACTCAGTCTGGTAGGTGAAGTCCGTGGTGTAGACGGTGAAGAAGAAGGGAGCGAAGACTGTTCCCTGCGGTGCCCCAGTGTTGCTGACCACCCTGTCCGACTCACAGTTTTGCAAGCGCACATACTGTGGTCTGCCAGACAGGTAGTCAACAATCCAGGATACGAGGGGGGCATCCACCTGCATCTCCGCCAGCTTCACACCCAGTAGTGCCGGCCTGATGGTGTTGAAGGCGCTGGAGAAGTCAAAGAACGTGACTCTCACAGTGCTAGCCGGTTTGTCCAGGTGGGCGTAGGCGCGGTTGGTCAGGTAGATGACGGCCCTCAACTCCAAGTCGGGGCTGATAGGCGAACTGGAGGGGGTCAAGAATGTTTTGACCATGGGCCGGAGCTGCTCCAGGACCAATTTCTCCAGGGTCTTCATGATGTGCGAGGTCAATGCCACCGGCCTATAGTCATTGGACCCACTGGGACGTGGCTTTAGGCACAGGGACGATGCAGGACGTCTTCCACATCACGGGGACCCTTTGAAGACTCAGGCTCTTATTGAATAAGTGTTGAAGCACTTCACACAGCTGGGGGGCGCAAGCTTTAAGCACCCTGGGGCTGACACCATCCGGGCCAGACGCCTTATTTGTGTGGAGACGCTTCAGCTGGCTTCTCACCTGGAGCAGCTGTGAAGGCCATCGTGGGTGGGGGAGGGGGTGGCGTCGCCAGTCAGAAGCCACTGGGGGGAGTC
Source organism: Aldrovandia affinis (assembly GCA_029706075.1). Taxonomy (NCBI): domain Eukaryota; kingdom Metazoa; phylum Chordata; class Actinopteri; order Notacanthiformes; family Halosauridae; genus Aldrovandia; species Aldrovandia affinis. Next base: position 8,524,386 of record JAINUG010000006.1, read on the forward strand.
GCCTCGTCACTGGAGGTCGGGGGTGTTGACTGGGGAGAGGGGGTAGGTGTATCAGTCTGTGAGCCATCGGGAGGGGGGAGGGGGTGCCGTGGAGTGGAAGGTGTTTGCAGACTGCCGTCAGACGAGTCAAGCAATCTTTAAACTCTGATGTACCAAGCCCACTCTGCATCAGCTTGATAGGTGGCTTTGGTTTCCCCTCTGCCTTCACTCTTAGTTTTTCCTTGTAGCAATTGCATCCATAATTATTCTTGCAATAATTGTTCCTTTGCAAAAGACAGGACAGCAGCTAGCTAAGCAAGCTAGCTAGCTAGCCTACAACTCAACACAAGGTCTTGCAAAAATACAAAAATATACATATAAAGATGAACAATAACGATATGAACAGATTAATTGATTACACTTAATTATACTATTAACAATATATTGTGGCAGCCCAATGGGCTGCACAAAGAAATGGCTGCCTGGCCTCCAACACATGGCAGCCAAAAACACTACATTTCCCAGCAGGCCACAGTCACACCTGAGCTAAGTGAAGGCAATGGAGCTAACGGCCAGCTGAAAGCCATTTCGAGGCCTATTTAAAGGGCTGATTCTGTGGCACCTGGAGAGGAGTAGGAAAGTGTTTGAGAAGAGTTGCTGTGTGTGTTTGAAGAGAGAGAGAGAGAGAGAGAGAGATACCTGTGAAGTCGTTGACCAGCCAGGATTTGGAAAGAGTGTTGGAGTGTGTTTGTTTATGTGGAATTGGATTGTTTGAGGACCCCCTTTGGATTTTGACTACGGACTGGATTGCGGACTTGGACCTGGATTTTGGAATTGGATTGGACATTGACAACGAGATAAGGATTTGTGGACTTTGTGTTTGTATTCCCCTGAAGACCCCACCCTTTGTTTTGTGTTGTCAAGATTAGTAGTTTAATAAATTATAATTTTGTTTATATTACTGCCTCCTCTGTGTTCTTGCACTTGCCTACGCCCTCTGCAAGGTCCGTGAGTGTCGCCCAACCCCTGGGGACACCACAATATATACAAGAACCACCAACAATTACTACACAATCACTAATGTATGATAATCTCTCTCTCTCTTGATCTCCATCGCTGCACACTTCGACTTACAAAAAGAAAACGAATGATGGATTATTCGAGAACACGTTTCGAGAAGGCTGAACTGAATGGTTTAGATAGGTGTCAATCATCTTCATGTCGGGAATGTGTAAAGATTGCGAATCATCTGAAAGACTAGGTGAAGCAGTGCTTCACTGGGTGGGCTTTAAAACGCATCATAAGTCATAATTGTCCAATCAATGATGTATAAAGTATTATTTGCGTTACATTGAGTTCTTTTAGGTTAGTGAAGCAGATACATTTCTGCTTCACTGAAGTTTTGTACAAAACATTTCTTTTTAAAAATGAGACTTTTTTGGCTTCACAGAGGAAATAGTCTTTGTGATGATACTTAGGCATTTAAAAAGATGTTTTATGTGATATGTGTGTTATGTTTTTTGTCTGTTTGTCTGTCAGCCACATAGCCTGTTGTCTTATATTACTGTACTGATCTCTTGCGCGAACTATGATTGTTCCTACCATGTATTTATGCACATCTTGTAAGTCGCTCTGGATAAGAGCATCTGCTAAATGCTTAAAATGTAATGTAATGTAATGTTATAGAAACCTCTATGGGTGGGGGGGGTTAAACCACGTGAAGGGGGTCCAGATCCAGGCACTGGGGTAGGCGTAGGGGCTAGGGTTGATGGGGGCAGCTCACACTTCTCGCAGGATCTTCTCTCAGGATCTTGCGGGAGCCCCTGAGTCAGAGGCCGAGGCAGAGAAAAGAAAATGGAGTCCGAAAAAAAGCAGTGCTATATCCCGTAGCATTATGTGAGAGCAGGGAGCACAAACATAGTAAATATATAGATAGCCCCAACAGGTGTAAGTTATGGTAGCATACCTATTAGGAGAGGAACAGAGAACACACACAGCCATGAGGGAGTTCCAAACCATCCACACCCAATCAATATATATAATATCTATGATATAATATCGACTATAACCATCAGTCATTGAAAATAGTGTACAGGAGTAGGAAAAGAGGCGGCTACTCATTGCACAGCCACATAGCCATCCCTTCCTCTTGTACCAGGCTTTCTGGAATCCCCCCACAATCTTTCCTTTTTGAGTGCGAAGATCTTTCAAAGCAGGTTTTGGGCGGCCTTTAGACAGTAATTCATTTTTTCCTGCGACATCAAGTTTGCAAAATCCCCATAGGTTGTCGATGCTTACAGTACGGTTATCTATTTTTACCATAGGTGGCACGTAGCTAGCATTACACTATCTACAGGTCTGTTACATGAACTTGGACATGATGATGCAACTATAAAACATCTTACCTTGGCCATTTTTAGTAGCGGGCTGAGTAAACAAATTGAATGAACGTACAGTATTGTATGACGATGTGGTGAACAATGCTTTTAATCCAAGTCAGAGAAAGCAAGTGGCGCAAATAAGCAAATAAAGAAAAAAAAAGATCACTGCTGGTATTAGTGACTGAAAAGACAGCAAAATGAATGACTGCTTGTCATACGGTTTATATTAGCACTTTTATTTTTATTTTTTCCCTTTTATTAGGTAAGCACTGCTTACCTTGCTTATATGGATGATCTGACTACCAAAACTAGCTAGCTACTATACATTTTTATTCATAAAAAGTGGAAAAACACTGGTATTAGCTGATTATTGGACAACATATTTAAATACTCAGTACCACATTATGATACAGCTAATACCAAAACAGTATCGCACCATGCTCTTGTGCTGTCGTAAGACAGTTTTGAGATCACCAGAAACTATGACCATGTGAAGGTATATAAGTGAATTCACACATGCAAATTCAAATTGAAATGAGTATGCTCCTTCTTAATAAATTCATAGAAATTAATTCATTTGATTCAGAATTGTTTTTGCTGTAAAGAAAAGTCCAATGAACACCAAAAACAATACCATCAAAGTGATGACATAAAAGTACAAATGTCCCTGTCACTCATGGTTTGTAAAATGTGTGTTCAGGTGTACTTCCATGTGGTACATGCTGGTACATTCAGAAACCATGAGGAATTCCATTATGCGATCTATCATCTTGTTCATACACGCTGATGAATTAAATTACTTGACATTGTGAAGTGAACCATGATACTGTAAGGGAGGACAGTCATTGCACATGAATAACTGAGCTCTTAATTCCACCTTCAGTTTAATAGTCTCTCAAGATGTAACCATTTTAATTTATAACAGTCTCACACACATCTGTTCATTGCCAGAAACAAAACATAGAACTGGCACCACATGCTCTGTTTATTTTTTGTCTTTGAGTACAGAGTAAGGGTTAGGAACTGCATTGGCTGTTAAAAATGTTGAATGAATGAGGTTGGTTATATTGGAATTAAAACATTTTGTTTTAGCCACATGCAACTAAATATTACTGATTCATGGACATCATATCATCATTATGTATTGGCATTAAAGGCATAACACAAGAGCATGTTATGACAGTTATGCTGAACGGTACAATGCTGTACAATGAATAGTATATTTTTACGGTTCTCCTGTTTTCCTCTTTATTGCACTAAACTTTTGCATCGGAGCCACCTACTCTAATCATTGAAAGCTGTCCACCGTTCTCACACACTTCTTATTTCCAGTCAGGTCCAGTCATGGAGCATTCCATGTCCAGCTGGCTCATGGCCGTTTCATTCAGGCCTGCCAGTACATGCGGGCTGTTAGCACCTTTACTGCAAGAATGAGAATGTCCCATTCAATGTACATTTGGGCTGTAGTACCAAACAGTGCCTATGGTATGGTACCTGTTGTGTTTGTGTTCTCACTGTCCTGAAAATCTTGTTCTCGTTTGTTTCTAGTATCTCAGTGTTTAGTTATTCTGTGTCCCGGAATACGTTTTGTATTTACAGTTTCACTTGTTTTGTTTCTCCTGTTCGTTTTGTTGTTTTGGTTTATTTGTTAGTGTTTGTTCAGTGTCAGTTCAGACAATGTATTACCATTCAGTTCCATCTGCATTTAACTTATTAAATTCCTTAAACACCTCTCTGCTTCCTGGGTCTCTCTCTCTTACCTGCATTTGGTTCCAATACCTACAACATTCCTGACAAGATATTTCTATTTGTACCCTTGAGATGGATACATCTTATGCCCTCACTGACCTTTCAGTACACTTTTCACATTCCCTTTAAATGAATGGTTTCCCTTGCAGGTTTCTGGTGGCGGAAGGTTCAGACCCCTTAATCCTGTAAAGAGATAACTAATACAAACCTCCCAAACAACCTATAAAGCCCCAAGTGTTAAAAAAGTAAAAACAGGGATGAAAATAAGGACATTGGCACAAACCTAATTTTGTGTGCTTGGAAAATATGTAAGTGCTTGGAACTGCAGCATTTGCACAAGTGTTGGGCTTTTTGCACCCTGAAAATAGGCCCCTGCATGTTTTAACACCATTATCACCACCTCAGTTCCTCTGATGTAATTTAACATGACACATCTAATGTGATGCATCTTGAAGCCATACATAAGTTATCATATTTTGTCGTTTATTCATAATACTGTGCATGTTAGTTCATAGTCATGCTTGTATTCCTCTGATCTTGTGTCAGTTTCTCCTTCATAGCTGTCTGCTGCTCTTCAGATTGTTACTCACTTTTGAGGTTTTTCACTGTGTGCTGTTGATGAAAAATTCAACAATGGCACATACTAGATAAATGGCAAATTGAGAGGTAAATGTGAATTGTGAAGATTTTAAGCATTGAAATTTTAGATTTTAGATTTGTTGTTGATTTATCTTACTCTATTGGGCAAGAGGCATGCATTTGCACTGTTGTAGGACTGTTGTAGTAGTACCGCCACTGCTGTTGGTTATGCTGTGTGTACTCCATTTTGTCAAAAACAATAGGCCAGGCCTCCCGGGTGGTGCAGCGGTAGAATGTCCGACGCTGCCCACTGCGACTGGGGTTCAATTCCACCAGCTTGTGCCAGTTTCGGCTCTGCCCGGGAGTGCTGCTAGGGGGCGGCAATTGGCTGTCCGCCCAGGGTTGGGGGAGGGAAGCCGATACGAGGTCGCTGCATATAGGAACAGCCCTGTGTGCATACCGGAGTTACAGTGACGGCTTGGGGGGTTACGGCTCGTAAGAGGCGGTACTAAACCGCAATTCACTGCCAGTTTCAGGATTACGGCAGCAAGCTCTCAATATGAGGGAGGGGATAATTGACACAAAAAAGAGGGTAATAATTGGCTACTAAATTGGGAGAAAATGAAGAAAAACAGCAGAAAGAGAAAAAAAAATAATAATCTCCAGCACGTACCCATATCTGGCAGAAAGACCTGTCACCTGATATATCTCTCAGAATTTTGATGGTAAGGATTAATTGGTCTGTGTTTTCAGGTCTCGCACAGATCACACAAAAACATTATATTTGGAGGGGTTTAAAAATCCACTCACTACCACTACCACTCTATTTAAACAAAGGGAAAGCAGGTTCTCTCTCCCCCAATGCCCCAGCAGAGAATTGGCTTTCTGACAAAAATGGCAGCTATGAGGATGTTACATATAAGATATGTAAATTGTGATATGTATTATAACTATTGCACCTTTTAATTTTTTTGTTAGACAGCAGAGGACATTTTAGATGTCAATGATACTTGGAGCAGAAATAACTTGTTGGGAATTGAATAAAATCTCGGGCCATGCTTGCAAGATCATTTTCTCATGTCAGTCAGTGTGTTACATCAAGTAATAGTATGGGGTAAACAACTTTGACTTGCCTTTAACCTTAAAAGGAGACAGCAATCTGTAAGTCATAGTGTCCTGTTATAAACTGAGCCAATTAAGAGAGTGGTCCCTTGTAAAGCACATTTACCCAGATTCTTTACTATGTCATATAGCAGATCACATTCAATTTGATGTCTGATGATAGTTGTAACTCATGTGTCACCTTGTGCATGATTGCATCAGATGGCCTCCTTTTAGATTTTGTCCTTGCATAATAGAGAGTTGAGAGAGATAGAGAGTTGTTCTGTTTTTAAGACAGAATGTCCAAGTGACATTCACCATATTTCTTAATGGGAAATAACTGCTAAAATAAAGTAAATGAGGGATCCCTTAAATGGGTGCAATACTGTGAGTGTCCATGGCTGGTACTGGCGCATATGCCCGGCCCTCCCCTTTCCAATGAGTCCCCCTCTGACTCTCCTAGCTTGGGCCTATTGAGTGCAACCCCCCACCGGGTTACCAAAGTGTTGCCTTTATTTTAGCAGTTACCTATATGCATTTTTAATTGTGTGTATCAAGCTAGCGGAAATAAAATAAACAGTAACTTTTCATGTTTATATATAATATCAAAAAATAAGAATGACATAAAACAAACATTATTTTAAAGCCATCTTTAGTTTTCTGCATTTTTGGTGGGTATATCTGATGACACTAGCTATCCTGGGCCAATTAAATATGCACTGCAGTAGCTTTTATTTCAAGCTAAAATCAAAGCATAAACCAAAATAATATAGCAGCTGTTTGCTTACATTACAGTCCAATTACATTTTTAGAAGAGATGACATTGTTTTTATGCAATAATATATTTAATTGGAGGTTGTATCTTCAAATATATATACACCAAAATCATAGGCTTCTAACTTGCATGAGTGAGAATTTCATCATATTTGTATATCAGAACAGCAATGGCAGTCTATTTATTTTCACCGGGACACTCAAATGTCAACTTTAACTTGACTTACTGTATGTTTCAAAAATGCATTTTTGCGATGGCTATCTACAGTGAAAGTTATATTCATTCAGTAGGTGGTGAGAGCTGGCTGCCACCTCTAAGAGCTGTTGTGAATGATGTCATTTGATTCACTCTGACTATCCTGACTACATTTATTTATAGGAAGTCACCAGTTCAAAACAAATACATAAAACAAATTCCACTGTAGGCATGCTTTATTTTTAAATGGAGATTAGATGGTGCCTGTGCCTGATAATGAAACAAGGTATGTTCATATTCCTTAAAAAATGTCCTCATACAGTACATCCCTTCTAGTTTTCCTGTTGGGGCATGCCAGGAAAGAAACTATTTATTTTGGGTTATGTATTGTTTTAAATAGAGGCCTAATGTAAGATTGTTTTAAATCTTCCATAACCGGAGACAAATGTAATAAATTAAGCAAATGTATTTCTGTATCACTTTTGTATGAAAATATATTTTTCTTCAAAGTAATCTTTGTAAAGCAAAGCTAGCAGCTAGCAACGTCATTGCATGAAAATCAGCAGTGTGTACAGTGGAAAATGCCATTTAAATGTGTATATGTGAGTGAGTGTGTGTGAAAAGAGACAGAGAGAGAGAGAGAGAGAGAGAGAGAGAGAGTGTTGTACTTGATTCAGAGGCTGCCCACGCACACAGTCAGTGCACCAGAGGAGTGCTCAAAGTGAAGAGACTACAGGCCTAATACTTTCATGAGGAGAGCCACATGATAACTCCTCTGTAACACCAGACCACTATGGACCTGTTCATATCAAGAGAATAGCCTACACATGTTTTAGATTTTTTTTAAAGTGATGAGGAGAAAAATTGGGCACATAAGCAGGAGTTCATTGTCTAAATTAATGTATTTGTTAGATCTTTTTTGTGAGTGGGTACTACGAATTTGAATTGATAATGAATAATTATAATGGTTTTCATGTTATGCCTTGATACCCAACCTGGATAAGGTAGGGCAAAGGGCAGCTGCATAAAATATTCAAGACTCGTCAATGTTTTGCCTAAAGGCTAGTCTAACATCCTGCAGGATAGTGAGTTGCACAAAGGTTTATGACTGACTAAATGTAAGGTTAAAAATGTACCTTGCTTACACATAGGTTTACAATTAAAAAAATAGTTTTGGGGGTTTTTCAGCATACATTTTTCATAAATTTCTGTCTCTTAATGCAACCTCAAATATATGTAGCATAGCTGCTACCAAAGTCAATTCCATTTAAATTCAGGAAAGTTCATTCATTGAAAAACTCTCATAGAATATTATGGCCATTTTCCAATTAATTTCCTGAATTAACTGAATTGAAATGAAATTGATGCCAACCCTGGAAGCTACTATAGCTTACTCTTGAGGAAAAAAACACAATGATTTAATGTGACAAGAATGAATTTGTCTTCTTTCAATTCAACAGGATGTAAGCTATCACTTATCTAGTTTGTAAAGAAATAAAAAAACACTTACATTACATTTTTACAAGTTCTTCACCCTTGTTTTCGTGTTTTATTATACCCTGACTAAGGCACTCCTAGTGGAAATGCATCCGTGTTTTTAAATATAGTCATTTTTGAACATGCTACTAAAATAAAGGCATTTTACTTGAAATTAAAACAAGTGCTTGTCACAACTGGTGCTCGCTGCCAGAGAGCGGCATTGGACTGTTAATGTTTCCTGATTGTGTCATTGTGTAATTGTTAAATTGTTTCATTGCCTCAAAATGATTCCACCTGTGTTTTGTTTCACCTGATTGTCTGAGTGTATTATTGTCTTTGTGATTTCACTTTGTGTCTGTGTTTCATTCCCTATTTAAGCTCCCTGTTTTCTGTTAATCATTGTTCTGTTTTCAATGTCCCCCCCCCCCCCCGTGTTTGCACATCAATGTTACCATTATGAGCTTTTGTCGTGTTTGTTTGTTAGTGTTTTATTATTTATACTCATGTATGTTTTCTCCCAGTTTGTGAGTTTGTTATCGTGTTTTCTTTAGTTCATTTACAATAAATATTCAGTTTATAGAATTTTTGCCTCTGGCTTTTCTCTGCACCTGGGTCCCATCTCTCTGCATCATTTCAGTGCTGTTTTTCTGTCCTTATCCTTATACAAATGTATTGACTTTATTGGAATTCAAGTAGTGTTTGTAGATGTTTTGTTTGTAGATTTGTAATCTGATTATAAAAGGAGGAAACATTAACATGAATTACATTTAAATGCATACATTCTGCCCAGCATACACAGAACACACTTAAATGTATCATGTATCATTCTTATGTGATGGTTTAAGACATTTGTTTTAAAGCCATGAGCACATTTGCCATGGAATTAAAGAGGGTGAATCAAAATATGATATTTCTTTGGAGCAAAGTGTTGTAGAAACAGTTCATTTGTGTAAAACCCTTGTTTATACAGTGGGTTGTTTTTTATGTCATATATGTATCACTAGATATAGGGTATTGTATTTGTAATTATGTATGTTTCTTGTCATGCTATGTAGGATCTGCAAGAAATGTTTTATCTGCCTGCCAGCCCGAAGCCAAAATGACCACAATGGATATAAGCGGTTTCACTTTTTTGTGTCATCCTTGATTACTTTTTTCTAAAAATGCATTGTTTCTGCTTGTGTGGTGGATAATAGTAATGTTATATTTGAATTGTCAAATCAAAACAAATTAATTTCCAAAAAGCACCACCCTATTTTCTGGTGCAGTGATGGTGATAGTGACAGAGCTGATTGCTACCCCGTGTCACCATCAATATTTCACCAGTTTAATTACACTTTTCTACATACATGCCATACACAACTTATACTGTATATTTTAAACACAAAATAAACAGTAAAAGGGCAACGCTGAAGATAATTTTCCTTGCATAAGCATAGCTATTTGGATTAGGACAGCACTCAACCATTGATAAACTTGGATGACTGGATTTCTCTGTTGAGAGTAATATGAAGCATTCAATGAAGGGCACTGATAAAATTCCAAAGTTAAAACAGGTCAGGTCAAACTCTTACCACCCACTTAATGGAGTGAAGAGGAGTGGTAGTGAATGTGGGAGACTAAAATAAGCATTTAAGATACTGCTAATCAAGAAGCTTAAACAACAAGAGCATGAAAGGTTTAAAAGAGCATAAAGGCTGTACATTTGTCATGCCTTGAAAACAAAAGTTTTTATATATAGGTTGCTAATTCCTCCATAGGTAACAGCATGAAAATGATTTAGTGTAATAACACCCACTTCACAAATGTGCAACAACAGTGCCCACTAAAAACTTGTGTCTAGAAAAGTGTTTGTTTCATTGTCATTGCATATTGGTATTTCTCTGTGGACAGAACAGAAGAGTTGGAAAAGGTCACTGGATTGACATGCCTTATGACATTGGAATTATGTCCTTCATTGCTGTATTTATTGCTGTTTAGCGTCGCTGTGCTTTAAAAAAAAAACTGCTCAATTATGCATTCTAATGTCTGAGGGAATAAGTGTGATTCTGTAGACAGAATTAATCAGTTTATTGGCATATTCATTACTGTCATTTCAGAATATGTTTTTAATTGCAAAAATATATCCTCTCCCCTAAGCAAGTGTTTCCTTCCAGGATGTACTAAACAGGAGTCTTTGAGACACAGGCTGAGGGGCAGAGAAGCTCCAGTGCATTCCCACATGTGCTCCACTGGCTTCCTCTACAGATCCGCCACTGTCACATCCCTCTGTCAATTAAGCATCCATTTGCATTGTTAAAGGTCATGCTCAGATATTTGAGAGAGTGCGTGAGTGAGTGCGTAAGAGAGGGAGAGAGTGTGAATAATTGTGTATGTGTGTAAGAGAGAGAGAGGGTGAGTGTGTGTAAGGGAGAGAGTGTGTGCGAGTGAGAGAGGGAGAAAGAGAGGGAGAGAGAGATGGAGAGGGGGACTGAAGTAGAACTATGGTGATACCTATAAGTCCCAACCTTAAATCGATTATTTTTACCGAAACATAAAGAACAAAGTAGAAGATGTAGCAACCACCAAAGATAAAATCGAAGGGAAACTGCATTTTACAATACATGATTGACTAATTTGGCTTGATAAGCCTATGTTTTTTTCATTACTCACATTTTACCCTTGGTTTCTTGGATTCTTTGCCATCCCCTTTGTACTATATGGTAACTACTAGCATGGAATTTGCAGAGATGCCAGGTATGTCGGGGAAATAAATTGAGCTTCAGTAAATGGTCACATATTCAACTTGACAGAATGAAAAGTGACACACATCTGATCTCATGAACTGGTTCTCTATTGCAATCATTTTGCCCAGGTAGATACGGGTATATGTTTCATGGGAAAATTGTACATTTTTATAAAATCATTTACTGGGCATAGGCTACAAAGTGAGTTGACCTTTAAAATAGTTTTAAAAAATCATCTTCAAAGATTGGCGCATGTTCAATGAAAGAGACACAAAATATGACAATATGAGTCCTCATATAAAATGCATGTTTTGTTTATAGTAAAATATGACAGAAAGATTTAATTTCATGTCCTTATTTTGGAGGCCAAGGGAAAATCAACTATATACGTATATGATATAAGGATTGTTTGGGTTATGTTGTGTTTAAATGCCCTAGTTGTATGTTTTTGCAAGAGTATGCAATGCAATACATCACGGCAATGAAGCCCAACTGACATATGGATCCATTTATGTGATAATTATGTGTGGAAGTGAGTGCCTTTTGGACAGTGAAAAGAGAATTGTCAAACTCAGAGAAAAAAATCGATAATGAGGATATCTATGGGAAACACATGGAATGTGCAGCCCATCAGACTTAATGAAGGTTGATTAAAACACTGTTTAGTTTCAGTCTTTCTCATATAGAGTTCAAGGGACAATGGCAGTCAGGACAAACAATCTATAGCTGTAAACCATAATCGACCACCATGACTGCAATGCACTTCATCCTTTTTACTGGAGGCAGAAATTCAGTGGATTTGTGCTCTTGAGAAATAATCAAGTCCTAAACAATTGGTGGGTTTGGATTCATTCCAAACTTGGCATGAATTATGACCACTGAACTGCGGCTTGACCACCCTGCACCTTATGTCAAAAATCTTTCTGCAGAGTTTGTACAGAATATTCATGTGAGCGGTCATTAAAAACAAATACCTGAGATCTGATTTTGCAAAATATAGCCAGATTTCACTTATATAAATGGCATGAAAATTAGGCCTTTGTTTGCGCCTCCCAAAATTGAAAAAGTTATTTGACAAATGCTACATGCCATTGCTATTGCTCTGGAGGTCTCAATTTGAAAATAAATTAATAATATATGAAAACAAACATGCTAATTGTTCCATCCGTTATGCATATAATGCACTCAATTCTCCCTCTAATTAAGGAAATTAATATGATTAAAGCTTTAATTAGTGGGTGAAACAATGCTACCACAGCTACATTACATTAATAGTTGTATTTGTTTAGTTACTTTGACCCAGAATGAATTAAAATGAATGAATGGCCTACTCAGTGTCTGGTTGCTACTACTTTTTACATTCTAGGTTGTGTAATGCTACATTTTAAACATATAGAATTAAAGTTAGAAGATATCCTTGGTGTTTGGTTGTGTTTGTAATATTTTCCTTCCCTCCATGCTATTTTATGAATCTGTTAGTCTATCAGTCTACCTATGAGCATGGACCAGGCCCTAGTACCATCAATTCCCACCTGCTAAGAGCATGCATCTTTTTTCCTCACTAGTCTCACTAGAACGAGTTACTGGCCACCATCAGAAATGCAGAATCACTCATGTTACTCCTCTTCAGAACCTGTTCAGATGGCATCTTGAGTTCTATAGGTATATTCCAGGAGTATTGAGTGATACCTGATCTTGTGTCACAGTGTTAAGAACTGTGCTAGTGTGATGTACGTGTAAACACTGTATGAGGCATGGGAGATGAGGCAAGTACTGCATTGCACATTGTCTTTATGCTCCTCAAATGGTTGCACTGACAGTAAGGCTTAAAGCTATATGATTAGGTTTTCCTGGATTGTTTATTGTTTATACTATTTGTATATGTTTACTGCTGTGGCTTAGTGTGATGCATTATGTTTCTTAACTATTCTGCACCCATTCCTTTGTTCTTGTGTCTCTCATAATATGCACTTCATGTAGGTATCCTGTCATCATGGCTCTGTAAGTCACTCTGAATAAGAGCATCTGCCAAATTAATAAATAATCACAGGCACCTTTACAAACATAATTATTTTATTAAGCAGTTTATTCTGAACAGTTCTTAGGGATCTATATTAGCCAAGCACATTTGGCAAGCACTAGTGCAGATCAAGATAAATGGTGCAAGACACAAGTGGGTGGCGCGTACCTTTGTAATAAGTTGAAGATGTAGGGGAGGTGTAGTGTTCTCTCTATATGAGCGGTTGTATCACACAGCCTGATTTCACCAGGTCTGTCGGAACAGGGCATGATCTCTGCCATTATTTGTATGACATCTCCCACACTGGCTTTCGGAATCCCCACCATTATTAAACAGTACTGATTATGTACACACTTGTTCTTAAGATTGGGGGAACAAATTTGAATTTTTTGAGTTCACATCTTTGTTCAATGTATATTGTACTGCTTGGCAATCACCATACCTAACCCTAAAAGCATGCAGCTTAGACATTCATTGGTGCCCGAAGAAGACTACATTGGGTAAATGCATTGCTGCGTACCATACTCAGTGCAAGTAGCTATAGCCATTGAGTGATAGTTTGTTGGACATCTGTTTGGAAGGCTACTCATGCATTCTATGTCATACCTAGAGCCACATAATAATAAAGAGATCTTTGTTTCATCTAATACAGGTTCCTGACCTCATTTTTGTATTGGTTATGCATCTGTGCCATTTGTTGAGTATAACTACATCCCCACAATTTTGTTCTGGTTAACATCCTAAAATTAATGGGTGTTTCCATGAGAACAGTCTTCAAGACATGACTTTAACACAAATAAACCAGTGTCTTACATGCATGATACAATCTTGAGTGGCACTGGCAAGACAATTCAAAACTCTTCGTGAGACTTAAAATATCACTTGAATTGGCCGGGAACTTTGAGGTAACTCATGTACTCGGTGAAGCAAAATGACTCATCCTGATAAGAGGATTTGAATTCTGTATGTCCTTAGGGTACTGTAGACTAAGCTCTGTAAGTCTCAGAAACTATATATTTTGGTTGCTTAAGTACATTTATACAGATGGATATTATAATGCACATGCAAGCTGGAGAATTATTTCTTATCTACAGGCACATATGCCCAATATCTGAGTGATGGAAAATAACCAGAGGTGCACAAAGAGTGTGCAATTCAATACTTCTCTCATTTCACATTCCTCTGAAAAACACATGCAAATCTGGATTAAATCTTTGTTACTCTATAATGGACAAAACACGTTGTATGTTGAAGATTCTGATGACAGAATCTGTTTTCCTTTCTCCTGATATAGGAGAATCCAAACAGAACTTCTGAGCTGGAAGGCCTGAAAACATACAATATGTTTTTTTCCAGAATGTCTATCTGAAATAGGATCTTTCTCAATTTATGTGTACCCAAGCAAGACAGTGGTTTTAAGCAAACACATTAAACTATTACATGGCTTTACAAATCAAAACATTCAAATCCTTTTCAAAATATTTAATAGTGTTTTACTTTTGTGCATAATCCCAACACAGATTTTCATAGGCTTTGGAACAACAAAAACGAGACTGTTGGTACAGAGCATAAAAATATGTCACAGGACTTACCAAAGGAAAAAAAAAGATTATTTATTTCATCCATGAAGTTTTGAAATGCTATAAAACTGTACTTAAAATGGCTTCACATTAACCCCTATTGCTCAAATGAATTAAATGCATTGTTTATGGCAAAATTCCTGAATCATAATACAGTGTCATAAAATTATATTAATAAGATTTGCTTCCATAGCAACACATCTTGTCATTCAATGATAATAATTCATTAAACATTGATACGATTACATTGTTTGTCTTAGGGAATACGCTTATAGTTTCACCTATCTCAAAACTATAAGCGTATACTGCATCTTTTGTGACTATTAATTTCAAGAGACATAACATAATGCACTTGGAGGTTAGCTATTTCCAGTATACATACAATGAATACACCCTTTCAAGAAACAGAGCATTGCATAATGTTTCTTCACCACTGCTGCAACAGCTTGATACTTCCGGTGCAATTTCTGTACGGAACTGTAGAAAAAATACTTTCAGAAAGGGCGAAACATAAAACATGATCCAAAATGAATAGAGGATGAATGGTTACATCTGCTGCCTACAGTTTATCAGTATATTCACTAGATTGTGATTCTAGATTCCAACATCATTCTCTTAACCCCACATATACTGTAGTAGTAAGTATCAGGCATATACAGTACATTATATATTTCAGTGTGTGTATAAGTGAGGTAATGATCAAATTGTATCAAGGTGATCAGGGCCTGTTTGTCTAGCTCACAAATCAATAACTGTAGCAGCCTTACCGTTTAAGAGCAAACAGAGGAAAATTAATGGATTCATTCATTAGAGTAGAGCCTTGTGGAAGTCCACTTTCCACCCTCTATCCATCATCAACTGTTACAGTACAGAGCTGTGCAAACCCTCCACTCAGTACCATTTGGTCGTCTGGCAGTTCCATGGGTGTACATCCCATAGTCATTGGTTTCCCCTCACTGGACCGTCGGTGGTGGAATGACCTGCCTGCTGCCATGCAGGCAGAATTGGTTCCTATCATCTTCCAAGACTGGATAGAAACACACCTTTGGACTTTACCATGGTTCCCAGAGCTTGGGCATATCTTATGCCTAGGCACCAGTATCTCATCCGTATCAGTTTCTGACCTAGAATACTAATCGATAAGCTGATACACTCACTTGGCCCAGTTACTAAAATATAAGGATTAAATAGGAACCTCGGCACCAGAGATGTGAACAATTACATTTCAATTCAGTCAGTTAAGGAAATTAAAAAAAAGTTGGGTTTTTTTAAACATATTTTTATTGGTTTTATACAGTATACAAAACACAAGCTTGGGAACAAAACAAGTGTGTAACAGCTGCACAACGCCACAGTAAATAAACCCTTCCCCCCTTAAAATAGTTGGCACTACAAAAAACAACAAAAAAACAACAACAACAACAAAAAACAATTGAATAATAATAAATGTAATACAGTACAGTAAAGAATTAAATAGCCCACTATACATTGTTGCATTGAATATTTAATGATACAGTCCTAGCAGCTTAGGATTCTAATGCTTCATCAATGTTATCATTTCTTACAAAATCCAAAAACATCTCCCAAATGTTATAGAATTCAGATGATTTACCTTTCACTGAGTAACTGAGTTTCTCAAGGGTCAAGTTACCTGATAGTTCTTTCAGCCACTGAGCAAGAAAGGGGGACTAGTATTCTTCCAATATAGAGCAATCAAGCATCTAGCTTGCAGTAAGCAGAGGTCAACCATTTTTTCTCTGTTTTAGACAAAGAGAGGTTAGATGGATAAAGGCCCAAAATGCGCAAATTAGGATTCAATGTTATTGGAGTAGATGTGAGCCGTGAGATATACCGTACTATTGAGTTCCAAAACTTTTTAATTTCAACACATTCCCACATGCAATGGTGTAAAGTACCTAAGTGAGAAATTCAGTTAATTAATTGAAAAATCCTCATAGAACATTATTGCCATATTTCAATTGATTAATTGAATTCCAATTTCATGAATTGACTGAACTGAGATGGAAATTGCTCTTTAGCTGCTCCAAAATACCAGTTTGCACTTATCACCTGCATCTGCACCATCCTGTTTCCTCGCTACACAAAAAAGGTGTCTGGTTTCCGATATCCGAACCATCTTAACATTTTCAGTTGTCTGCTTGACTAACCACGAGGGATCAGATGCTGCAGGCATTGTGTGCTTTCTCATGTCATCCAACAGTTTCAGCTGGCACAATGGAAAGTGCAAAACTTAAGGATGTAAAAAATAGCTCCATGACCCTGGTGGAAACTTTTATTAACTCTTAACTCCCCAAATACAAACCTGAACAAAAGCCAATGACGACGGCAATGCATGTTGTTCTATAATGTTGTATTCTATTTATCTTATGAACACTATCGTCTTTGGACTTGGGGGTATACGAGAGTTTAAAGTGTTGTAGTGAGTCCAGTAGTAATGCAAAAATGACCACGCGAGGCCTCCTGCGTGGTCCAGTGGTTACAACGTCCGACGCTGGCCACGGGTTCAATTCCCCATCTGGGAGTGCCACCAGGGGCGGCGATTGGCTGTCCGCCCCAGGGAGGGGGGAGGGAAGCTGACATGATGTTCGCTGCGCATAAGAGTGGCCCTGTAGTACCGGGTTACGGTCGACGGCTTGGTGAGTGCCGTCTCGGAGGAGGCGTTACTTCGCCTTCGTCACTATCGGTCACAGGCCAACGGCAGCAAACTCACATTACTAGGGGGGATTGAAATAAAATAGCGGGTCTAATTGGCTACCAAATTAGGATAAAATGGGATAAAATCTGAAACAAAAAAATAATAAAAATTTAAAAGAAAAGAAAAAGACCACGCGAGTAGCCACTTTATTAAAATAAACTATAATTATCCATGTTCCATACACCACACAGCTACGGATAATATCGGTGGCAAGCATCCATGTTCCATACACCGCACAACTATGGATGATGCCCAAAAACCCTTGCTGGTACAAACGCGTCCTTAGAAGGACACGCCAGACCATTAAAACGCGTAGATGTTGCAACAATCAGGAAGTAACAGTCAACGTCACACTTGGTTGAACACATTTGCCCTGGAACTCGAGGGACTGCACTAATCACTCTGGACACACTGGTCGCGGTGGTTCTAAACACTAACTCACCGTGACCAGCTATCTAACACAATCACAGGGTTACTTAACACACACATAAAGGACTAACAGTACAAGTTTGTAATTACACCGAGGGAGACACACAAACAAACAACTGCACACATTTTAGAGGAGCGACCCTCCCAGGATCGCTACATAGCCCCCTTGCAAGGGATCAGCCATCCCCGGCAACCCCACCATCCAACACATAGTCTCTTAAATGTGGCGGCATGTGCCACCGCGAGGTTTGCCTCCGGCCTCCCCCAGGCGCACCGGGCGAGTCTCTGGGGGAAAGAGGTCTGAGCGACTCACCTGCCGTTTCGGCAGCGGGCTGTGCCAGGGGTCGGTACGGGGCCAGGAAGTGGTGCAGGACCACTTCCCGCCCCCGGCTGGGCATGCGCACCCTGTACACCACCTCTCCAAGCCGGGTCCTTAGTTCCTGCCCAAACAGTAGGCTGGCCAGCGTACATTGGCTTGACTCCTGCACGGCAGTGCGATACGCCCACAAGACCAGGGGAAGATGGCGGTCCCAGTCCCGCTGGTGCTGACTGGTCAGGATGGGGAGCTGTGTGCCCAGTGTCCGGTTAAAGCGTTCGACCAGGCCGTCGCTCTGGGGGTGAAGGGGCGTGGTCCTGGATTTACTCACCCCCAGGCGCTTACACACCTCGCCAAAGACCCGGGACTCGAAGTTCCGCCCCTGGTCACTGTGTAACTCGGCGGGGGCTCCGAACGGCAGAACATCTCCTCGACTAGTCTCCCCGCCATTGTGCTGGCGCTCTGATCTGGCACTGCGTACATCTCAGGCCACTTGGTGAAATAGTCCATGGCCACGAGGACGTACTTGTTGCCAGAATTGTTGTTGCCAAGGAGCTCCCAGTGTGTGACGCTCTGCTTTATTCAAAGCACGGCTGTAATACGCAATCACCTGCTCTCCGTTGTCACTTTGCTGAGACAGGACCGCACCGACATCCACATTGCTGGCATCCGTGTCAAGGATGAATGGCCAGTTTGCGTCAGGGTACACCAGCACAGGAGCCGTGATGAGGGCGGTTTGAAGGACGTTAAAAGCCTGGGCTCAGGGGTTGTCCCAGACGTACGGTGGTGAAGTCGTGCATGTACCTCCGGTAGTAGGAGGCAAGGCCCAGGAAGCTTTGCAGGTCGCAGACATTGGTGGGGGGCGGCCAGTTGCGGACAGCAGCGATCTTAGCCGGGTCAGTAGCTATGCCGTCAGCGCTCACTATGTGCCCCAGGAATGCGGTTTCCCTCCGGAACAACTGGCATTTCTTTGGGTTCAGGCACAGCCCGGCTTGTGGATGGCAGCAAAGAATTCCCTCAGGTTGCGAAGGGCCCCCTCGAAGTTGCCGGTGTGGACGAGGAGGTCGTCAAGGTAGACAATGCAGTGCTGCCTGGGAACATGACTCAGCACCCGCTCCATCAGCCACTCGAAGGTGGCTGGCACGTTGCAGAGCCCAAACGACATAATGCAGAATTGCCATAGCCCCTGTCCGATGGTCCACACAGAAGCGCCAGCTGTTGTCCTTTTTTTTCACAAGGACACAGCGGGGGCTGCTCACAGGCTGTCTGACAGCTCGATGACCCCAGCGGCCGCCATGTTCCGGATTTGCTCCTCAGCGGCCTGGTGCTTAGCGAGGTCGAGCCGATTGGGGCGCAAGCGAATGGGCTGGGCAGAGCCAGTGTCTATGATGTGTTGGACCAGCCCTGTGCACTTACAGTCCTCATCCCTGGTGGCGAAGCTGTCAGCGTACTCCCGGAGCAGCTGCTGTTGCTGCTGTGAGGGGTCCAAGCCATTGCTGCTGCGTTGCCACAAGTTGTGGACAGCCCGAGCCATTTCAGTGGTTGGCGGGGCAGACGAGGCAGGTGGTGGCGACGGCGGTGCAGGGCAGTTGGTGGACGGAGGCTTGGTCCACTGGGGCAGTGTAGCAGGAAAGGCCGATGACTGTTGAGCCGTGGCGGGAGGTGCGGTGCAGCATGCCGGTGGCTGTTGGGCGACGGCAATCGGTGCGGTGCAGCAGACAGGTGGCTGTTGGACGACGGCAGGCAGTGCAGGCAGGGCGGCGATGGGCAAGGCCGCAGTCTGGCAGTGGGCTTGCTTCTGACGGCGGCCAGACTGGAGGGCTACGGCCTGGTCTCCAAACCGGAGCACCGCTTGAGTAACATCCACGCATGTACAGACGTGTACCTTCTTTTACCCCCACATGCTTGCTCGCTCCCCTGCCACGGTCTGCATCTGCTCATCAGTGGAGGTCCACGCCACGGACAGTGCACCAGCAGTGCCAGGCAGGATCCCCGGTCGCACCAGGGAGATGGTAAACCCCGTGTCTACCAGTGCGAGGCAGGGCTGACCATCGAGCAGGCACACTGCGTAGAGGCCTCGGATGCAGCTGACTCGGCCAGCCAACGAGCAGTGACCTTGGAGAGGGACCAGGGATCGGAGCGGTGCTTCCCTCACTGGGCCACCCTGCTTTCGTTTCCCTCTGCAGCGGTGGGCGAGGCCTAGTTGCCCGCGCCGGGCAATCCTGTGCAATGTGCCCCGGTTCGTCACAGCGATAGCACCGGTCAGTGGCCCCAGGTTGATGCCGTCGGGATGGCGGAGACTGGCGTCGGGGGGCAGGGTGGACCTGATGTGGTGGTGCTGCTTCTCCTTTCGTGTCGCCGTCTTCACCGCTTGACTCAAAGAGAGGGGTGTTAGAACCGCTTCCGCTCGCTCAGCTATTAAAATAGCTTCAGCTAGCGAACCTGGAGCGGCGAGGCGGACGTGTCGGCACAGCTCCTCCGGAGCTAGGGTACGCAGAAACGCATGTAGCGCTAGCTCTTCTTGGACAGCAGCGGGAAACGTGGGGTAGCCTAGCTTAGCGTGATAACAAATGTTGGCAGCGAAAGTGCTTACCGTTTCTTGTCCCTGACAGGAGAGTTTAGCTAGCTGTTCTCGGCTGTGACTTTCGAAGACTCGTCGACGGAAACGTCGGTCCAAGGCTGTAGTCAATGCTGGATAGCTGCTTTGCTCTGTTGGGGAAAGGTATAGAAGCACCTGTAGGGCCCCGCCCTCCAGGGCCAAGGCTAGGTGGACAGCTGTGATGGTTTCGCTCCATCCGTTGTACTCCGCTGCGAGCTGTACCTGGGCGAGGTACAATGTCAGCACCGCTGTTTTGTCATATTTTGGCAGCTTGGCGAGGGGTTGGGAGGCAGTGGGGTTGGGGGAGCGCCCCTGGGCTCTGACGTGGAGCGGCGTGGGCGGTTAGCAGTAGCCCCGTCCGGGCATGTTAACACTTCTCCGGTCTCCGGCCCTCCTTCCTCCGCCTGGCGCCACTCCCGGCGGAATGGTGCGTCCATTTCAGCATGACTGGAAAGGTCTCTGGCCTCCTCCGCTCCCTCCTTCCAGGTTCGCAACATCCAGCGGATGGACTCTTTCATCTCCAAACTCGAGTGGGGGTGCACGGCCTGATCCATTTCTCCCTCGAGCTGACGCTGCATCCGGAAGATGTTGTCACTTGGTTGGTTTTGTAATGTGATGCACATTGCTCATTAAAAGAGGTATAATATGATACAGTATGTGGCTGAATCTTTTTTAAAAAAAACGTACTAGGTGCAATGTACTTGCAGATTTATATGCAAACTTGTACAGCGATGTTTGTGTACTTTCAGCAAACAAATAACCACAGCAGTTTATCTTTGTTGGGGACAACCGATAT
This sequence comes from Aldrovandia affinis, assembly GCA_029706075.1. Classification (NCBI taxonomy): domain Eukaryota; kingdom Metazoa; phylum Chordata; class Actinopteri; order Notacanthiformes; family Halosauridae; genus Aldrovandia; species Aldrovandia affinis. The sequence goes on from JAINUG010000006.1 coordinate 8,545,806, forward strand.
ATAGGCTATATATAAAACTGTAATACATTAACCATTCATATAATAAATGGAGTATATTTAATCAATAAATTAGAACACATCAGATCATTTGCAAAGAGGTGAAACTAACTACTTTCGTCATGCAGGTTATCAAAGCATCCTGGACAACTGAATTAACTGTCACAGACTCAATCAGACGTTGCTTCCTAATTTAGCTGCACAGTGAACTAAAGGTTACAGCCACCCCAACAATGGAATGTCTAAACGCTGCGGGGATCAAAGTGCTGGACTAGCCTAGGGGATCACCTGACCGGAATCCAATTAAACGTTTATGGGTGGATCAGAGGGGAGCCGCCGCCTCTGATAAAAGCGCAGAGTTTATGCACTTCACAAAGCAGCAAACGATGGGCACAGAGCAGTAGCCAGTGTGCACGTTTCATCTTATATATGGTGAAATTATATGCCATAGTGTATGTGCCCGTTGGAACATATCAGTTGGTGTAATTTAATTACAATGTATTCACTTGGTTACTTACTTATCTACATGCCCTATTTAGTAGTTCATTCCGATACGTTTATCATAATGAGCAATCTACATTGCCTCGATAGATTCATATTGAAATAGTTGTGTTTATATCTGGCTGAACAATATAGCAATGTGTTCTAATTCAGTTGCTTACTTGTAGCATTGGACACTTGCCACTACTTCGTGTGATACATTGAACAGGACACGGAGGCTGACTTTGCTGTGTCTATGCGCTGAGGGTAAGGGACTCTGATCTGACAAAGTCGAAATCGAGATTGATGACATCACGGTTTCCGAGGCTCCGACATCCCGGGGAGAAACAGTATTGCTGTTGTACTCCAGAGTTGGCGAGGCACAGAGCACGAGCGGATTCAGATGTATCCACCTGGTTCGCGTAAAATGCGTTGTTTTGCGATTTTGGAGACGCAAGGAATTGTGACTAATGTGAAATTTCCGGAGCCGGGTCTGTCTTGTTAGTTGTGAATTTCTGAGCGGGATGTCTGCTAACAGAATTGTCTGCCAACATAAAATGGGATATATCTGAACTGTTGTAACTTCTGAACAGCTACGTTCATCCAGCTGATATGGTAAGTATTAGGTGAAATGCATTGCGTCAAAGAATATGCAGTTTTACTTGAAACGACAGCCATATGATGATACTACCCCTTGCTATAATAATAATAATAATAATAATAATAATAATGTGTGTGTGTGTGTGTGTGTGTGTGTGTGTGTGTGTGTGTGTGTGTGTGTGTGTGTGTGTGTGTGAGAGAGAGAGAGAGAGAGAGCGTTAAACTCAGTTCGCGTTAGCATGGATAGCCTAAATTAACAACATAGTTAACATAGTTAAAGAACGTTAACATTGAAATTCTAGTGAGAGAGCGCCACCTGTGCTCATACAAACTACAATGAACAATGTTTTTGATTGTGATACCTGTTTAAATTGTCATTGTTTCACAGAGGTTAAATTACTTTTTAGCAACTAAAGCATACTTAAAGCAACTAATGTCATATTGTGATGTCTCATCACATGCTGTAAATCTCAAAATCTTAAATCTAAAATGTATTAACAAAACACGGTTAAAATACTTTTAGGGACAGCAAATAACGCACGGTTACATTTTCTTTATATTTTATGGGACACGTTCAGATAAACACTTAGCAGACGCTCAACGGATAGGATGTGGATATCCCATTCCTTGGAAACATCTATATTGAATAGATAACCTTAAAATCAGTTAACCAGTTTAGAACAGTTATACATGAGAATGTATGCCAATGTTTAAAGTTAAATTAAACATTCACTGATGTGAATAATATTTTTCAATAATATGTGAAATATGTACCCTCCCTTATACATTTACAGCTACTAAAATGTCCAATATTAGAATTTAACCAAACAAACTGGCTTCTTATGAAAAAATATAACATTGAAGCGTTACAAAGAACCATGTGGCTTAATTAATTTATGTGGTGTACGATTGTCAGTTATTATTATTATGAGTATTGTTGTTGTTGTTGGTGATGGTAATGTAATACAACTATAATTGTATATCAAACACGCTTAAACGCGCGCGCGTGTGTGTGTGTGAAATGAAGAGCAGAGATTACTCCTGATCATGGCAACTGCAAGTAGATCCGGCGATCATGACGCGGAAAGATACGAGGCAAATTAAAAGAGCGCAGATTGTAGAAGAAAGGGTAAGATACCAGAAGAAACCATGAAGGTACTGAACATGCTAGACTTCGGATCCTCTAAATCACACGAAAAAACTGCAAATCAATGACGGTGATGTGCAAGGTGTGTACATAATTTTACTTATTATCTTCTCTCGCCACTGTTATGTCGTAGTCTCTGAAAAAAAGTTTTCTTGACTTGGCCGACTCACTGAGTTCGCACTATTGAGATAGTTAGCTAGGTTTTTGTGCACTATGTGCAGTTGCGCAGCTGAAAGTTTTGGAAGATTTGAGGATGTGCTGTATCCAAAAATCGTTAAATTGTCCTCAGCGATACCCATTTCCCCCCTTTTTGCCAGCGGATAATTGGTGTTTTGAACAATGCACATATGCATCTGGTTTACTCATGGCAGTATTGTTTAACAGAATGGAATCGACTGATGGGGGAGGGGGTTAAAACTAAACAAAAAGCACCAGATTGCATAAAAATGTGGGGTTCGTTCTTTAACGGTCGTCTATAAAGCAATAAAATAATGCATGCGGAAAACATGACGAGTTTCATGTTTACTTTCATTTGCGCACAATCTTCCTTTGCTCTTTTCGGTCATTTTTTTGAAGGGATTCTTTTTTATCCCCGGTATTTATGGAACTTTGGATTTAGCTGATTCCACATTTTATCTTAGAATCTAAATTTTTTAGTTGAGCTGACAGTGGAATCCGGGTGCCGAGTTACTGTGTTCCACACTCCTTTTTTGCCATATCATGCAGTATGAACAGCTCATCAGACCTGGAAGGTGTGGTATTGTTAGTTCACTGCCGGAAGGCATGAATTCAGCACTGCTACTTTACAAAAGAAAACAGTGGAACTTTTTTCAATTAATTCTTTTAAACTTTATTTAGCAAATATTAAAATGGCACAGTTCCCCCGAAGACATCGCAAGATTACCCTACACTGCTTAATCTGCTTTTATTGGCGCAGATGGGATTCGTACATTAACAAGACACTGTGCAGGCATGTCTTCTCTAAATAGCCGTAGTACATAATATTTTCTCAAAGGTAGTTTTCTGTTTAGTTTTATTGCGGTAATGCAAGTAGGCTACGTTCTGTTTAGTTTTATTGCGGTAAAGCAAGTACGTACATTAATACTCGTAAAATGCGCAGTGCCCTCCTGTTGCATATACACAATAACCACTTGTAGTTTTAGTTTATTACTCGTTTACTGTAAGAAAACATGTTAGTACTTACAGATATCTGTAACTTATTTTTGCAGCAGTATTGTATTTTGAAATGGATATATAGATATCATATTGCACGTTTTATTATCATAACGATGTCTGTACTACCACATACTATTATTATTTAGTGTATTAATATTCACTATTTGTAATATTTACAACAGGTTACCTGAAATGTATCTGCTCTGATGTCGGTGCAATCAAATAACCCCAGTGATACATTATGACTATTCTGTGTGTGTGTATGTGTGTGTGTGTGTATGTGTGTATGTATATATATCCTGGAATTGTCTTTGCTTTATGGATATTTGGAACTGAGAATAACATCTTCAGATAATAAAGCTTGCATTGAAACATGTGCCAAACAAATTCCTTGAAATGTAGTCTTCATGTGAAATTGGTATTACATATTATTGTAATAAAGTGTGTAATTCAAGTTGTAAGATTGTTTCACTTTTATGTTATTTTTTATTTTACTTATGTACTTTTACTTACATATGTATCTGACATTTCCATATCAGACATTACTGAGATTCCCACTGTGATTTGGGGAGCTATGTGCAGAATCTCAGCCTATTTTGACGTAAGAAGTTGGATATTGGAAAATTGGTGATCTAAAGTTATGCTATATCATAAGACACTTGCCATTCAAAAAGACAAGGATTAACTTTTTCCCCTTTTTTTTCTAGGTTTGGTGACGAGTATATAGTGCCATCATGGGGAAATGCTTGACAGTACTGCTTGTGATGCTACTACAGCTCTTGTGCAGTTGCAAAGGAAACCAAAGGAAGGAGCAGACTTTGCGGTTTACACACTTAGTTTATAATGCCACTATATATGAAAATTCTGCTGCAAAAACCTATTTGGAAAGCCATGTTAAAATGGGTATTTATATCACAGACCCGGCCTTGGAAATACGGTACAAAATCATTTCTGGAGATACCGAGAACTTATTCAAAGCCGAAGAGTACGTTTTGGGAGATTTCTGTTTCTTGCGGATAAGGACCAAAGGAGGGAGTACTGCAATTCTTAACAGGGAAGTAAAAGACCACTATTTGCTTACAGTGAAAGTACTTGAAAAAAGCACCAGTGCTGAAGCCCGGGCAAGAGTCAAGGTGCAAGTTCTTGATACTAATGATCTAAGGCCTCTGTTCTCGCCAACCTCCTATAGTGTTTATCTTCCTGAAAACACAGCCATCAGAAGCAGCATTGCCAGAGTCACTGCTACGGATGCTGACATTGGCACAAATGGGGAGTATTATTACAGTTTCCGGGACTGGACTGACGTTTTTTCCATTCATCCCACCAGCGGCATTATAACTCTCATGGGTAAACTGGATTGTTCAGAGACCAAGTTGTATGAGATGGAGATCTTGGCGGTCGACCGTGGTATGAAGCTCTATGGAAGCAGTGGTATCAGCAGCATGGCTAAGATGACAGTCAGGGTAGTGCAGGCTAATGAACAAGCACCTGTCATCACAGCTGTTGCCTTGGCTCCTTCAGAGACCGACAGGGACCCTACCTATGCCATTGTGATGGTAGATGACGGTGACCGAGGGCTAAATGGTGAAATCGCATCATTGAGTATTGTAGCAGGGGACCCACTGCAGCAGTTTAAGGCTGTTAGAACCAGCCCTGGAAGCAAAGAATATAAAATCAAAGCAGTTAATGGTGTAGACTGGGATAGTCAGCCTCATGGGTACAATCTTTCTTTGCAGGCAAAGGATAAAGGAAGCCCACCCCAGTTTTCCTCAGTGAAAGTAGTCCATGTGATGTCACCACAGTTTAAAGTAGGCCCTCCTAAATTCGAAAGGAGCATTTACTTGATAAAACTAAGTGAATTTTCTCCTCTTCATACACCTGTTGTAATGGTAAGAGCTGTGCCAAAGTATCCCAATTTAAAGTATGTTTTAAAACATAACATGAACAAAAACATGTTCATGCTAAATCCAGACACAGGGCTAATTACAACATCTGGACCAATCCAAGCAGAGGATATTTCCAAATTTGAGTTGGAAGTTATTACCAGTGATGGAAATGCAGCAACTAAAGTTGTCATTGATGTGGTTGACATGAATAACAATGCTCCTGAGTTTCTCCAGACTATTTACAAAACCAGTGTTGATGAACATGTGCCAATAGGGACCGAGGTATTGACAGTCAGTGCTAGAGATGTGGATGATGGAGAGAATGGTTTCCTCACCTACAGTATTGCCAATGGAAATCCCCAGCCTTTTGTTATTGACTGTTTCACTGGTATTATTAGTACTGCCGAAGATTTGGATTATGAGCTTATGCCAAGGATTTACAATCTGAGAGTCCGAGCTTCAGACTGGGGTTCCCCTTTCCGGCGTGAAGTGGAGGCTTCAGTTACAGTAACGCTCAACAATCTGAATGACAACAAGCCATTGTTTGAGAATGTAGACTGTGAAGTGAATGTGCCAAGAGACATTGGAGTCAATGAGCAAATAACTACGGTGTCTGCAATTGATGCAGACGAGTTGCAGCTGATACAGTACGAAGTAAAGTCTGGTAACGATCACAGACTCTTTGATTTGAACCCGAACTCTGGCATTCTGTCACTCAAACGGTCCCTGGAAGTTGGGGAGGGTGCAACATTTAATTTCCATTCCTTACAAATAACTGCCAGCGATGGAGAAAACACAATTCCACCAATGATTATGAACATCACCATCAATGCTCCTGGCACACCAGTCCATTCAAACTGCGTTGACACAGGAGTGGCTAAAATGCTGGCAAAGAAGTTGCTTCAGGGCACTAATATCCACAGTCACATGGAACCTGAAGATAACTTTATAGACATTCATTCAATTAACCGTCATGCACCACAGTTTACGGACTATTTTCCCAGAATAATTGATGTTAAAGAAGACCTTCCTGTTGGTGCCAGAGTTGCTCTCATAGGTGCTACAGATCCCGATAGTGGCTTTAATGGAAAATTGGTTTTTGTGATTTCTGGAGGAGATACTGAGAGTCGATTTGTCATTGAAATGGACACTGGTTGGATTAAGGTTTTTTCCCCACTTGACAGAGAAACTACCAGTCACTATACATTGAACATCACAGTGTATGATCTGGGAATACCTCAAAAGTCAATATCTCGTCTCCTGGATGTTAATGTTCTAGATTCAAATGATAATGGTCCAGAATTCCTGCAGGATAGTTACTCTGTGGTAATTGGTGAGGATGCAGCTGTGGGCACTGACATCATCCAGGTCGAGGCTACAGATAAAGATTTTGGTGTCAATGGCAAGGTTCGATACTCACTTGTGGCTAACACAGATCAGTTTGCCATCAATGGGGAGACTGGTGTTGTGAAGGTGAAAAGTCCATTGGACCGTGAGGTACACCCTGTGTTTGTTCTGAAGGTTGCAGCGTGCGATCAAGCCACTGACGAACCCCAGCTCATATCAACCGTGTCACTGAGAGTTACATTGGAGGATGTCAATGACAACCCACCTAGATTTTTTCCTCCAAACTACCGTGTGAAAGTGAGGGAGGACCTCCCGGTTGGCACCGTGGTGATGTGGCTGGAGGCCCATGATCCTGACGTCGGTCACTCTGGTCAAGTTCGTTTCAGCCTGATGGACAGGGGAGACGGGGACTTTGATGTAGACAAGCTGAGTGGGGCCGTGCGAATTGCTCAGAATCTGGATTACGAGACAAAGCAGGTTTATAATTTAACAGCAAGGGCCAAGGACAAAGGAAAGCCAGTCTCTTTATCCTCAACCGCTTACATTGAGCTCGAAATTGTAGACGTGAATGAGAATCTAAATCGTCCATGGTTCCCCTCTTTTGCTGATAAGGGGTCTGTGAAAGAGGATGCCATTATTGGTACTTCGGTTATGAAAGTCACTGCACAAGATGAAGACAAAGGTAGAGATGGAGAAATAAGGTACTCCATTCGGGATGGGTCAGGTCTTGGAATATTCACCATTGATCAAGAGAGCGGTAAGATACAGACATTATTTAATAAATTATTACAGATTTATTTTAATTATTTTTTCCTCAAGTAGTTCTTAAATATTTTTAGCATAAGTATGTTAAACATGCCATTGTGACCATATAATAATGTGTGTGTGTGTGTGTGTGTGTGTGTGTGTGTGTGTGTGTGTGTGTGTGTGTGTGTGATTATATTGCATTAATTGCACACACATTGTTTTTGCCACCGCAATCTTAAATGTGGCACTGTGAAGTCGGCATAGCCTAGAGTGTGTTGAATAATGCCCCCACCACAACAAGATCTGTATTACTGCACAGCAAGGCATACAAAACGGAGTCATTGACTTAATTGGCATTTATACACTGCCATCAATACATACTTGTAGTAGGCAGCTGTTTGGAGCCTGTGCATGATTTGGTTCAAGGCAAGCTAATTTTGTGTTTGGTGTGTGCTGACAGTACAGTTGAATGTCAGTAACATGATTGATGTACATGGAGCCACACATGGAATCTCTTTGGTTTATTTGATAATCCAGGCTGGAAAAAGAAACCCATACAGACTGTGTCAGCTCCGGTTTGGGGAAGATTGGGAGATTTTAATTGTGTGGAAAAGGCGCCATATTTTTAAGCATATAATTATGTTTGATTAAGGTGGCTTGACTTTCAGGTCAGGTTAGGGTGTGATCTGTGTGTTCAGTGAAGAATGTTCCAAGCTTTTTTTTTCTTTTTCTATGATCGCTTTGAATGAAGAACTAAGCACTGCAGCCTCCCTGTTTGTGTCTGCAAGGAACAATTGTGTTTTGTCCCTTTGTTTTTTAAACCTGTGTCAAAGTTCATTATTCTAAGAAGCCAGTTTATATTCATCCCAGGTCTTAGAAACATAATTTTATTTGATTCAATTTGTTTGGAGCAGAACCAGTATTTACACATATTTATTCTTGTATTCCTTCCACAACATAAAGTTTCCAAACTGGTTAGAACTAAATAGAAAATGGTTAATACTGTTATTTGTATGTATTAAAAGACATGCTTAAAACATTAATTCTGTGTTATGCTAATAGCATGAATAATACGATTGACATCACATAAAATTTAAATTAAGAACTTCTGAAAACATGTTTTACTTTCTTAAAATGTATTGTTATAAGATGAAATAACCAATACTGTAAAATTTGTATTAAAAGGTTTAAAACATTTTTTTTGTTAGCCTATGCTTAAAATTGTGTTTTGAAAAGGTCAATAGCCAAGAAAAACAAAAACAAGAAAAACCCCAACAAACACCTATATCGTACAATGGATGAAATAAGACGGGAATTGATGGAATACATTGGAGGCTTTAATTCAATTACCCCCCCTTTGATGTGTCTCAGCCCCCCTGATGTGTCTCACTGTATGCTGAAGACAGTGACCACAGGAATGCGGAAACTGAAGTCGATTGCCTTCCATGACGGATCTCGGAGATGCGAACATTGAATAAAATTGAAAAAAATAACAATTCAAATGTTGAAAAAGGTTGTTCTTTGAATTATTTGTTGATAAGTTAATCATTTTATTAAGGAGTTGTTCGATCAGGTTCTCCAACCTTTTCTGTGATTAGAGCTACTTACAAAAAATGTTCCAAGCTATTAATTATACATTACATTTTTTGCCAAGGGTATAGTACATATTTAGTTTTATGATTTGCTTGGCACTGCATATTGTCCATCAGTGCTTTGTAATCAGAGTCATTCCGGCCCGTTTTTGTGATCCTAGAATAAAGATTCGGCCACCAGAGTCAGAATCCTTAACTAATCCACGGTCTGTAAAAGGCATTTTATTTATTTAGTTGATGAGCCACTTTTAACGATGCCTTGGTTGTCGTTTGGGCTTTCAGCTCAGCGTTGGCTAGCTAACATTGAAATTTCAGACAACACTGCAATTCTGATTCAATTTGAACCTTGGATATGCTGGAACATAATTGGCAGATATTCTATTGCAGCCTGATTCCTTAATAAAAGTTGGCTTATCACCAACAAATTTAAAGAACAACCCCAAGCATTTTTTCTATGTTTTAATCGTTACTTTTTTATTTATTTAATGAAGGCAAGTTTGCGTCTCATTTGAAATGAATGGCTTCTGAGTTTCTGAGATATTCGCACTTGGGCTGTTGATAATGTAACAGAGTTGGCTCTGCCCGCAGCGAGTTTCGAACCGAGGATCTTGATGCGCTGAGCCTCAAGTCTAACTCTGGGAACTAATCACACTTTTATCGATGTCACATTCTGTAGCGGATGCTCACGTACCATAGCTCAGCCGCTACAATAAGTTAGTGTCAGCTTGATTTCCCCTGCATATAGGTGGGGTAAAGGCTTAATTGCGTCTGTGAATCTGCAAACAAATCACGCGTGTCGTTCACTGACCTATGCATAGGTGTTTGCCAGCATACTTGCATGTAACGTTAACGCGTGTACTTGGGGGCAGTGTCGCATTTACTAAACTAAAGAATGTACAGAAAATGAAGAAGAAACCCTGAAACCGAAATCCATCCATTTTCCATTTTCTGGTGTAAACAAAGGCTGTGGCTGTGTCCGAAATTGCCTACTTGCGTCCTGCGTTCTCGTGTACTTGTAACAACGCACTTCACTCAAAAGAATGCTCAAGAATGCAGAGCGCTTAAAATCTGTTACATTTGAAACATACTTGTACTTTGACATCACCACTGTTCTGATCCTAGCAAGAAATACATCCGGAACAAGTTACATTGAAGCAACAGCGTTGGTCTTTAAAGTCTACACTTACACAGCCCTGACCTAAATCCTATTGAAAACCTGTGAAATTACTTGAAGAGTGCAATCTGACTGAGCTTGAACTATTCTGTAAGGAAGAATGGGCAAACGTCCAATCTATGTATGCAAACCTGGTAGAGACCTATCCAAACAGACTCATGGCTGTAATTCAAGCATAGAATGCTTCTACCAAATACTAACTCAGGGGTGGGTGTAGACTTATCAAAGTTATTCTAGTTTTTTTTTTTTATTAATGTTCAGAAATTTATAATCTTTTTTCATTTGGAAGTTATAGAGTAAAATGTTTAAATAAGGTGGTAAAATTCAGATTTAATGTTTTAATTTCAGGCTGTAAGGCAACAAAAGGTGACATTTTTTACCTTGGGTGGTAATGAGGAACAAGGTTTCCATTCCAGAAGTCTTGAGTCTTGGTTTAGCGCCATTTGTCACTGCTGGCCCCAGGGTTGCAGCGACCAGCTGGTAGTATGAGGGGAAGGATTAGTTAAATTCGAAATATGGTACAATTGGCTACCAAACTAAGAGAAAAATGGGAAAAAATTAAAACAAAATAAAAAAGAATGTATTACATAGCTTGCTAATGTATCTGGCTATCATTATACAAAGCATCTGGCTAGCTAGCTAACTAACGTAGCTAGTCATTGCTAGGTAAAAATATTAGCTAGCTAGTAACCATTTCATGCTTTCAAGTTTGAAATACCACACAACCCAAGTTGGTGGGAGCAGGTGTAAATTAGGTTAGCTGAAAAGATAGAAAATAGAAAAGCTGGCTGGTTAACTAGCTTGGTATATATTTCTGGGAAAGTTGGAAAACAATTCCACTTTTGCAATCCTTTAGTGCAGTGAGTCCTTTTGCTTTAGCAAAAACTACACAGGTTTTCTGGTCAATGGTCTGGGCATTAATGCCATTAATTCCATAATGCACCAGATCTGTAGATGAGCTGCAGTGTCTGTTTACAACAGAGTTTTGGTATCCCATTTTGATAAAACCAGTAGTTCCACTGGATAAATAATGTGGATTCTTGTTTATGCAGCTAGTATCTTTGAGAATGTTAATATGGAATGTATTTCAGAAGTGAGAAGGATTTACTGATGTATGATATGAGAATTCAGTATTCAGAATTAAGTATTTAAGCCATGGTTTAAAAAAATGTATACAGGTAAATACTTATACAGGTTGAGATCTGGTAACTGAGATGACCATGCCATATGGTTTACATTGTTTTCATGCTCATCAAACCATTCAGTAACTGCTCGTACCCTGTGGATGGGGGCATTGTAATCCTGAAAGAGTCCACATCACAGGATGAAGGTTATCACTCACCTGATCACTGGCTTTGTATTTCTTGCCATTGACTCTTTCCTCTAAGGGCCTGGGTGGACCTGAACCATGCCAGGAAAATGCACCCACACCATAACAGAGCCACCAGAACACTTCATGTATTCAAGTGATTCCTTTATTTTGGCATTTACCTGTATGTACACTACCGGTCAAAAGTTTGAGTACACCTGCTGGAAACTAGGTTTATCTCATAATTGACAATGCTTTACACCGTATACATTTCTTTAAAATAAAAAACACATTAAAATGACAAAAAACATCTACAAATGTTCAAGAAAATTATTTGAAAATTGAATCTTGGATTCAAAATAGCCACCCTTTGCCGTGATAACAGCCTCACAAACACGGGCCATTTGGTTAATAAGTTTCAGCAGGAAATCACCCGATATGTCTTCCCAGCTCTCCTGCAGCAATTCCCAGAGAAACTTGTGGGTTGCTTTGCTTTGACTCTTCTGTCCAATTTGTCGCATACAATTTCTATGGGATTGAGGTCTGGACACTGGGCAGGCCAGGTCATCAGTTTGAGTTGTCCTTCACGTTCCTCCTTCATCAGGTAGTTCTTGCACAACTTCAAGGTGTGTTTCGGGTCATTATCTTGCTGAAGAATGAAGGAGTGCCCGATTAGCCATAGTCCAGATGGAAGGTGTGCTCAAACTTTTGACCGGTAGTGTATGTGTGCATAACTTTGATTTTCCCACAGACTGCAGTGGAAGAGGTCCGTGTGAAGGGCCCCAAGTTTAACAAGCAACATAGTTTCATCATTATATTTTCCTCTGCAAATACCTCTGCTCTCAAAGGGAGCCGAGATTATGCTTGGGTCTTTGATTCTGTGGCATATTTGAACATCAAACCATGTCTCGCAGCGGAGAGAAATGGGGATAGCCATTTTATTTCAAAAGGAAGCCTACCATTCAAAATCTGGCCTTTACATCATGGGCAGGAAGTACTGTCCTTTTTCTGACTTGAAGTCGTGACACTGATAACATAAGGAAACCGCATCACCCATCACTGCATTGATTTCAGGTCTGCATTGAAATCAATTCAAATTATTTGAATTTGTATTCATGACCATTAGAATGGGAAAACTTGCACATTAGTGGAACCTTTAGAATCTGAAGACAGCCAGAGATTGTATACTTTAGTACTCCTTTAGTGAATACAGTTAAGGGCAATTATGTGCTGGGCCTTCCATGCTTGAGAATCCAGATTTAGAAAGATATTGATGGATTTAAGATTGATGGTATTAATCTATCTGGTGCTTATCACCCTTATGTTTAGCACTCAAGCCAAAAGTGTGACAACTTTGGACTAACACAAGTCTTAGTCTGTGCGTGAAAAATGTTCCTGGGCAACCATTGCAAGAATGTGCAATGATTAGACTATTAGATGCATTTTGGCTGAACTGTTCATGACTGGGACCTGCAATTTGTTTTTAACTAGACTCATTGCTTTAAATATATTATTGAATGCCCCCAAAAGATCTACCTAATGTCCTGATGTTTCCCCTTGTAGAATGACAATGCAGGCCATGGCTTTTGACCATTGCCATTGCTGTGCAATGATATTAAAAAGACAGCATTAGGCGTGTATTTACACTTTTGATTTGTATGAAGGTGCCATATAAAATATCAATGTACAGCCTTGTTGAAACACTACGTGAGATGTTTTGGATAGTTTATCCAGAGATTTTAGCGCAGATGCAAATATGTGTTAATACACTAACTAGGCCCTATTTGAATTGCAAAATTGGCTAACAATGGAATTTGTTTTTTCAAAGGACATTTTACATGAATGAATGACTTGGAAAAAGGAGGGAAAATAACATGGCTTGATAAAATACTATTGGTGGTGCATTTTCTTATATGTCATGATTCTTAAAAACCACATCATAGTTTCTTTCCAAATCTTATTTTTCTGAAATCTCTCATCTTGTAAATGCAGTGTACCAGTGCCAAAGTATTTTCTCCTGTGAAACTCGACTATTAACAGAAAGCAACCTCATTTTATTATCAGGATGCCAGAAAGAGCCCCCCGGGTACGGAGGTAAATACTCTTGAATAATAAGATGTACTTAAAACCGAGGCAGTGACATGTACACTGGTCTGACTGAGAGACACGCACTGGAGCTTTTGAAATAACATCCAGTGAGATAACAATAGAAGCTGTATGAACTTGTCCCAAAAGGTTTCCTAGACTGGAATTAATGGGCTAAATTCTGCACATTTTTTATCAGGCATACACGAATTGCATCCCTACTTCATTTACTGATGACTTGTCTACACTCAAAAGGATTTTACAGTTATTTATTTGACAGTGTATGTGGTGATGCATCTTTTTTGAATATCTGATGACAGTGTGGATAGCTAAAGCTTATATGAGCATATATAGCAGTCCTTTTAAAATAAAATATAAACATGTCTTTGAATGGTTTTCAGCTTTGGTCTGTTGATGAATATGTTTGGATAAACTCTTCTGTAACAGCTGTTATTGAACTGTGTTTCTCACAAAAATGGTAGCGGAATGAAATTCAATGTATTTCTATTAATGGTTGTAACCATTAACCAAGGACATGTGGTAGATGACCTAAAATAAGACTGTTCCACCATACACATTTCTGTGGTGATAAGAACTTTGAACTTGACTGTACTATTGTTAATGTACTTCAAATTGGGGAAGCTACACTGCCTGTAAGCCTCATGCAAAGGAGTAATTTATTACTTATGGCTGTATTGCAGTAGAAGAAATGAGTACTGCACCTGAGTAATGATAAGAGCCTTTGACAGTCCATGATATCCAATGCTCCAAATCATATTTATATATTTAGTTTGTTGTTCCATATCTTATTTTTATCTTTTTTAAGTGTCCAAACCATTCATGTAGTGTAGATGGCTCCATGAATGTATTATTATTATTTTTACTATTATTATTATTATTATTATTACTATTATTATTATTATTATTATTATTATTATTATTGCCTTGTGTCATTCTAATTCTGCTTCAGAGAAATGCGCTTTTGCAGATTGTTTAAGGGAAATGTGAATTATGTTCTTTTCACAAAGGTGTAAACCCACAATGGATGCACATTTGCATAACTGGAGTACCAGTACATATTTAGTACCCTATATACAGGAGTACCCTATATTTATTCGGAATAATCTATTTTTTTTGTAGTGCTTCAATATTCTATTTTTTTTGGGCTTTTAAATTCAGCATAATATCAGTTGCAGTAAATTCTAAACCTCAATAATTTTAATGCATGTTATTTCTATGCTGCTGCAACTAGTAAAACAATTGTGTGGGGGGGGGTTCTTTTTGTTGTTGTTTTAAATTTTTTAAAAACAAATGGATAATTTGGTTGGAGTTGGTGATCTAAAATATTTTTTCAGGAGAGATTCTAATGTAAAATAAGCCAAACACTATGATTAAGCAATTTTGGAGAACTCGCACACTGTGAGAAAAAAAAGTAGACTCAAAGCACAAGTCAGTGGAGAGCGTGAGGCACATATTCTTGCACATGCTGGTTATGCATCTGGAATGAATTGGCCTTTGTAGTTGGATGTAAGACGCATGTCACAGACATCACTCTATTGCTTCCAGTATACTTCTGGCTTTATGAATGAAACCTTCCAAATACATATTAAATGGCTTAATGATGGATTTATGTAGCTGATTTCTGTCCATTGATGTGATTTAGCTATAGGCTTGACACTGGCTGCGTTTCACACTCAGAGTTTCTGTAATACCGAGTGGTAGACTGTGAAATGCACAATGTTCCTTGCTTGAGAGACTCAGGGAAGACAATTTTGAATGATTTAAATATGGGGCTGGGGAGATTAGTTGGGGCATTTACACTTCCCCGGGCTTACTATTGCAGTGGAATTTGAAGCATTTTGTCAGGACAGGAAAAGCTGATGTGAAAGTTTATATAAGAATGAAACGGTAGACCCGAGAAAGCCGAGGAATTCACAGACCACTGAAGTTAACTGAGGTAGTTCAAAGAAGTTTAAGCTCTCCTTAGTGTCTGGGAATACATGTAGGCTTGAAGCTGGCATTATAGTCTCTAGAGGTCAATGTAGGCTAAATTAATATATCTAAGGCACACATGATGTAGTCTGACTTGAAATGTAAACCAATGTTTAAGTTGGAGGTACAGCAGATTTTTGAACCCATTTTTCTTTATTCACTAATTATTATGAATTAAGTAATTGAGGACCCTAATGGCAATAAGCCCTTGACTTTTGTGCAACCTCTATGATTTTTGATGTATGTACTGCTATTGTTTTATTTGTGGCTGTGTTTTTTTCCCTAATAAATTAATTCATTAATTTGTGAATGCCCAATTGCAATTGTAAGCCAGTCCCATAGCTGCTCATTCTGTATGTTTTCTAATAAGTAAATATTGGTTCACTTCTGAAATGTACCAACTACCATATTACATTTTTACAGAGGACAAACTGGATTTTACTAATAATTTATAATTTTAATAATTTTACTAATGTTCTTCAGACACCGAATAGTCTTTCAGACCCCAGTTTGTTTTTGCTGGTAAATTACATGCAAATTTAAGTTGACAATCTCTCGAAACGAGACTGTGTTATCGTTCTTTAATGTTGGGAATTGGCTCTTTCCCAAGTCCCTAGCTTAAGAATTATCATGCTGATTTTAAAACGGTTCGTTTTCTCCCCACTTACTGTCATCTTGAATTTACATCCAGTGGGCAACTGAAGAGAATCTTACTTGGTGGTGAAAGATTCCCGCTGTCATGAAAAACTGAAAATGGATTTGCTTCATGTATTACAGTTCATGAGACCAGTGACCTTGTGTGCTGAACTAGAGTTCCGAACTCCCACTGGTTGAAGTAGGCCTTTTGAATACTTCACCATGTCCTATATACATTCACCCAAAGCAATGTCGTGCACAAGAAGGACCAATAAACTTCTAGCTGCATAATTTCCACTAAATCTGAGGGTGCACAAATATTGTATAAACACACTGAACACAGTGCAGGTCCATTACACATTGCAGCCATTATGTGGGTACAGGTTCTAGTGTGCTCTCCAACCCCCCTGGCTTATGGAGGGGGGATTGTTGAGGATGTTTTTTGTTGACATCCTACATTTAAAAAAAGCTAAGTAGAGAGGGAGTTCTGTTCTGGAGAAATTGCCCTTTACCTGGCAGACATCTGTTTTCCAGTTGGATGTTTTTGTCATATCTTCACACTGTTTTATTTTTGCACTACATTTGCAGTTCCCAGTTCAGCCGTTACAAACAGTGCATCTTAATCTGAAAGCAATACTGCAAGCTTATTTATCATTGCACTGAAGCTCCATATAGTACAAAAACCTTGCTGCACATTTCAAGTTGCAGGTAAAGTCTCAGATTTTGTGCTGAAAATTGTTTCATAGCTTAAAGGAAATATAAATATGTCCTTATTGGTGTCCAAATATGTCCTTATTTCCTTATTGGTGTCCATAGCAAGTAGGTAGTGAACTTTTATAAAAGCATGTATCCCAGTACCACACAAGAAGAAATAGAGCAGCCTTATCCCTTGTATATCTCACAGGATGCAAATGTATATATGCTTTATGCTGACCAAAATAATCTTTGACCTCAAAGTGCAGGGCTATAAAACATTTTTTTCTTCTCTCTTGTAGTTACACCCTCTCTAAGTCATCAGCTTTTACTTAGTGGGCCAAATCATGCACGTGGTAGAAACATTGTCCATAAAAGGCAGCATGGTTGACTTTAATGCCATTTGAATATTTCTTACAATCAGCCCATTTTGAATAACCGTTCACGCTCGTGCCTAGGCTGACAGGTGGACAGTGCAGTCACTTTCATTCCCCTTCCAACGTTAATTTGCGTAAAACTGTGGCAGCGGGTGAAGTAAAGCATGTTCCTGTTGTTTTTGCCCTAGGTGTCATAAGAACAGAAGAGATCTTGGACCACGAGACCACCCCCCATTACTGGCTGACCGTTTATGCCACTGATCAAGGCGTTGTGCCGCTCTCGTCTTCCATCGAAGTTTACATCGAGGTGGAGGACGTCAACGACAACGCCCCACAGACCTCGGAGCCAGTCTATTATCCTTTAGTTGCGGAGAACTCCCTGAAGGATGTCTCCATCATTCACATCGAGGCCTTTGACCCGGACACCAGATCTGTCGACAACCTATCCTACAAGATAACCAGTGGGAATCCCCAGGGATTTTTTGCCATCAATCCCAAGACGGGTAAGCACACTTCTCTGTTAAATGCCTCTGTTGTGCATTAGGACTGCTGCTGTGAGTGTTGTGACCTCAGTGGGTAGCTCAAGAAGGGTCTGTGTTTCACTAAGTGACATGAATACTTCCTGTATCTAATGTGGTAATGTGTGTGTTCTTTCAACCCCAGTAGAGCAGGACTATTTTCCCAATCCGGATAAAAAATAATATTCAGTGGGAAAACACAATTATAGTATTTCATAGTATTTCATAAACAAATAATTTGATCTAAGAGTATGATGAAAAGATGATTTGTTTTTATGTGATGATGGCTATGAGCAGAGATGGGCAGTATTTCTGTTACTTGTATTTGAAATACGTATTTCAATTACTTTTGAGTATTTTGTAATTTGTATTTGACAGGGCTGAAAAAATTCAAATGTAATTTGTAACAAGATACTTTAGGGTGGAGTAATTTTGTATTTTCAAAATACTCAAAATACTTTATCCATGATTCAAAGAACATAAAAAAAGAACAACAGTACACTTAGACACACTCACACAGTGATTTTTAGACCCGCTCTCTGTCGGTTGGACAAGGCAGTGAATGCATGCACACGTGGATGCATGCATGTATCTGGTCGCAGGCAGCTATTGAGAATTTGGCACTTGTTTTCACACAAGCCTACTCACAGTATTCTAAGTGGCATTTTGAGAAATCGTGACGTGACGTGAAAAGTTAGAAAAGACGATTTCTCAAAATGCCACTTTGTGACTCCAGAAACACTAGCTAGCATGTACAATTCATGCTGATTTGTTTTGTAAGTTTGTACAAATAGCATCAAAGATAAGAAATTGGTTGTCAATAGCCCAAACAACCAAAATGGAGGGAGTAATGTGGGCAAACTAATTAGGAGATGCTAAAGATGTGATTGTGCCTCTAACACTTAACACACGGTGATAGCCTATGTGATTTTAGCTTTTTGCTCATATTCATAGAGAAAGGCAGCCACCTATTCATATGTTGGCCTACGATAGCCAATTGGAGACAAGTTTTTTTTCCTGTATTTTGAAAATACAAAATACATGTATTTTATCTGATACATTTTCTGGCTCCAGTATTTTGTATTTTGATCTGATACATTTATTTGAGGGGTATTTTGTATTTTGTAACAAGATACATTTTGATGTATCTTTGCCCATCTCTGGCTATGAGGTTTATAATTGTACTGTGTGGCAAGTTGGCATTTTTGAAAGGAGTTTTTCTCAATTCAAAGGTGTATGAGCTATTGTCATAGTTGTTATGGTTATCAGTTAATTAACACATCTCTGCACTGCATTCCCACTGCCTTCAGGGGTCAATCACAAGTTCACGCCTAGTCTTTTTGGATATCATGGGGGAATCATGCCTTTTCCAACTCCGTAATGTGGGGGAAGTCAAAAATATATCATAGGGAAATCAGTATGAATCATGTTGTCACATATGCAGCCTCTTCACATTTATACAGCTGTGAATTGAATGTGTTGTAGCAAATGTGGTGAACAAGATCACCCATCATTATGTGTCAAATGAATTCTGATTGCAACAAAACAAAGTATGGACAGAAGTTGGAAGTCCTTTGAGTATGGGGGTAGTCCCAATACACTTATAATTACCTGGGACATTGCTCAGTGAACACCATTTACTGACACATATTGTATAGATGGGACTGAAGAGGGTGCATTTTTTGTTTGTTTAATTGTAATGTGACCACCTGCATTCACTTGAATTTCACTACATATCAATCTTTCTTTTCAAAATGAGAAGTCTGTAGACCGCGCCATGAAATGAATGAATGCTTAGAAATACAAGAAGGTTTGTTTGCTACCTATAATTGACACAACAATTTTGCTGCATTAGAATGATTGGGTTTAATTCGCTGAAGATAATATTGTTTAACCAATATTACATTTAACCATGATGTACAGTACATTCTGCTCTCAGTGATGTCAATGCTGGACAGACCTCACTCTAGAAAGAATTGGCTTGCTTTTCATAGATAACAATATATTATGTAAAATTTACACATTTAAAGTTGACACATGGCCATTCTGTTGTGAAGGCAAACCTTTCATAGCTATCCTGTAACAAGTTTGTAACAAGTAGGGACAATGTTTCCGTTTTTACTTCACTTGCCTTCCTTTTCATGGATACAAGTGTGTTTGATATATTAAGGCCATTCTATCAACAAATAAAAGGCATTTGTGCTTGCAAGTGAAGATCTGAGTTTACGCATATAATGCTTTCCATTGAGATGGCCAGTGCTCCACAGGAATTGAGCAATTTATTTTCTTGAATTAGGACTCACTCTTAACTTGGATGCAGCAAATGAACAAAGTAGGCTAAATTAAATTGGCACAAGGTAAATATGAGGGAGATTGGTATTTCTGTTGCAGGGCCCGAATGACACACATCTCATTTTATTCTGGCAGATAAATTTGTATACCATTTTTGACTGGGGTACACCTATATATCGGTGGACTATCGGTATAGGCCAATATTTGCCTTGTTGACTGCTATCCGTTTAGGCTTATCGGCTAATAAAATAAAATTTACTGATGGCAGTGGCCGATAATTATCCATCAGTTTGTGTTGCGTCAATCTGGTCTAAATGTTCAAACTTTAATGGAACGGCAGCATCTTTTATTTACAGGCTAAACTGACTGAAACCACACCTAATTTACTCCTCTGACAATGCTGCGATTGACTAGCTATCACGAGCATTCTGGCACTCCAGTCTTGCACAAGATGCATGCTAGAGCTGGGCGATATGGCCCAAAATAATTATCATTATATGTAGACGAAATACTTTGATAACCATGGCCGCTGTCATAGGTATGGCCAGTATGGCGAAACAATGTTTTTTGACCAAAGAAAGGTTTCTGCGTATCCTTTTATTTTGCGTTCGTCTTGCGCAACGGAATAGTAGCTGCATTGCTGGCTCTCATTTGTTTCTTCCCTGCACTGCTCAGGAGCCACTACAGTTAACTTGTAGGCATAGCCTAATATCTCATCTCATCTCATTGTCTAAGCCGCTTATTCCTGGTCCGGGTCGCGGGGGGGCTGGAGCCTATCCCAGCATGCATAGGGGCGAGAGGCAGGAATAAACCCTGGACAGGTCGCCAATCCATCGCAGGGCACACTCTACAATTAGGCTAACGTGCATGTCTTTGGACTGTGGGAGGAAACCGGAGTACCCGGAGGAAACCCACGCGGATACGGGGAGAACATGCAAACTCCACACAGAAAGGCCCCCGGCCTGGATTCGAACCCAAGACCTTCTTGCTGTGAGGCGACAGTGCTATCCACTGCACCACCGTGCCGCCCTATAGCCTAATATATTTTTAAATATTACTTTAAAATCTATTTTTGAAGTCCTAAATAGGACAATAAATAACAAATTATCGGTATCGGTCCAGAATTTTCACATTGCTGAATCCCTCATTTTTGATGAACGATGGGATGTGCAGGCGAAGGCTATTTGCTAAATAAATAGCTCACTTAAACATTCTTAATCTGGTTTGGCAGAATTGCTTTTTCAAGCATGCTGACTTTTTTGGGACTACTTCCATTAGACCTTGGATGATAATAACCACTTGTGTGAAAGAAGGTTGTATAGTGGACTGCAAGAGAACAGATTATTCATTCATGCTCCATCATGTTTGAGCATGAACTATCATTTATCAAAGGGACGTTGATGCTGCTCAGCAAAGGAATACTGACAGATGAGACAGTTTACTTAACCCTCTGAGGTCCGTGCTAAGCTTAGAGGAGATTTTTGATTTTGGCATGGTCTGATATTTATCTCAATTTCATCAACTTAACACACACTTACTCCAAAGTGTTTGATATTTTTATTTGAAGGACAATCACAGCTACATTTATATGCCATCAATAGTGTGGTCAGTATCATATGCAGCTTGTAAATAGATCTACAAACACACAAGTTATAAAGAGTAAATTTTTCTGCCGTCACAAAAGTTGTGAAAGCACACACTAAACTATAGTGACGAATTGTTTTGCCAATATGCGTTTGTTCATCAAGGTCTTGTTTATGTAAGGGTGTGAAAATAGTTTAGCACATCTGAGATCTAAATAGCTAAAAACCTGTTTTTATCAGAACTGGTCACATTTATTTCAGGCTGTGGGAGGGCTATATGCTAATTTCAAGAATATTCATGATCCACACCTGAGGCTTGTCCACACCTGTAAAATCTGTCAGATGGGCCATCTCTCTCAAAGGCCGCCAGACAAAGAGAAAAGCCATCAGAGTAAGCAATAGTCAGTGAGCCATGCAGAAAGTTTTTTTCATTTGGGAAGATTCATTGAAAACAAACTATATACAAAACATTCCAAATTAAAACATGGTGAGACAATTTGTTCTTTCACAGTCTTTGGTGCCACTTCTCAAAACAGTTTCTGGTCAACTGTAGACACAAGGGAACGTCACAAACCGCTGTTTCCCCGACATCTTGCAGAGTACACATTTATTGCAACCAACAGAAGCCAATTTGCCAACATCCAGAGTGTTTGGCAGTGGACACAGGCACATGATCAAAAGTAGCCCGTTTTCTGGGTTTAAGATATTTATCGTTAAACGTCTGTCGGAAAACGAAAGCAAATCCGTGTCTGCGAAGACACGGAAAGACAAACAAAACAAAACCAACGAACAGGAACAAACAAATCAAAGTAAACAGGTAAATCCACGTATCCAAAAACGTGGTATAAACTAAACGCTGGGAATCTAAACAACAACAAGCACACGAACAAACAAGTTCTCGAGAGGCAAGAAACATTAATCACAATAGGTATTATCAAGCTAAGCTAGATAATGTCCAAGCGCCGAAACAGAATGCCAGCTGGTTAAATATCCTCCCGTTAATTATTCGCAGCAGTCGAATACTTTTCACGCAGTATTTGAAAATATGGTAAATAAAATAAATATCAGCATACACCGTCTGTTGCTGGCAGCTCGCAAAACCGTAAACACAGACAAGATCCGATATAATGTCGGGACATTGTTTACGCTGCAATTTAACACACGGAATTCATATATTGAATATATATACAGTATTTGATAACATGGCAGATCAAATATAGTTACTTACTCTTCGTCAGTTATTGTCTTCGTCGCTTTCCATCGATGCTCTCAAACACTGCAGCGCAGAAAATCTTTCCATCTTGAATAAAATTGCTTGTCTGTATAAAATCTTGCTTCAAATTGTCGGGACAGTTTGTGTAACAGCCTTGTGCAAGTGGACATTATGCTGCAGTGCTGGCAGGTTCTGGTTCGTTGTTCACTGAAATCTTAGAGTTGCTAGTGTATCACTGTATCCTGTATTCATGTATAAATGCTTAAATGTTTGGGAAAAGGAGCCACTTGGGGCTGGGGAATAAAACTTTTCTCAGGATGATGAGTTTTTTCCGATAAACATTTGTCAAAATGGGATAATGTTGCAGGAATAGTAAATCAAGCCAAGCAAATGCTAAATAGAATTTTAAGGCTGACACAACATTTCCAAAAATGATTTGTTAGTCTAAGGCAGTTTGATGCTTATGCCCACAGCAAAAATACTTTTCTATTCTAAAACTTTAAAACCAAAGATGAACACCCCACCCATGTTGATTGAAATTGTGCATGTTGGTTAAAAGATAATTATTTTCCATTGTTTTCAGCCAGCTTGTATAACAAGCACAGCTTGACAACTGATGTAATGCTGGTATATCCAGGGATATTTATGTCCAAAATATTTTGTGGATCATTGTTTTTCTCTAGAGATATTGACAACATATTCTCAATGTAGTTATACTTGAAATCTAAAATGCCATGGCTGAACTACACCTGAGGAATGTTTCATGGCCACAATATATAAATATTGTTCTGTATTTTCTATGCTCTGTGTAAAGCACTTTGAATTGCCATTGTTGTATGAAATGTGCTATATAAATAAACTTGCCTTGCCTTGCCATACTATCAAACCATATATTTAAATATGATATACCTTCAGAAAGCTGGCAAATAGCTATTTCAAATGATATGACATGTATCAGCACAATATTAATAAACCTTTAATAAGGCAAGGAAAAACACCCCCAAAATGTTTTATCTTTTAGGAAAAAAAAAAGATATATATTTTTTCCCCAAACAACTACCATTTTGAATACTTTACAATGAAGGTGGAGAAAATATTAGAGTATATTGAGTCTTCCCAATTTTCTAAGCATTTAAAAAATGAAATCAGAATAGAAATAGTTTTTACGATGTAATAGTTACAGGCTTTTTAGTGACTGATGGTGTTTTTCCAAAATCCTATGTATGGAATTTTACGTAGTCAGACACTTTCTTATCTGGATAGTAGAATAAACATATCTGCACCATGGCATATAACAAATAACATTTAATCTTACATATGAGAATAAAATACATATACAAGCAATATAAGATTGAAAAATAATCGCCATCTTTTACTAAGGTCATAAAAAACACTAATTCAAGAAATATTGTAAAAAAATGAAACCGCATTGTTTGAATTGGAATTGCAATATAGGGTAACAATATGACCAACAATATCAATTTTTGTATAAATTAAATTATAAAGTTCATGCCCCCATAGTTGTCCTCATCCTGAAGCAAAAAGCTGAAGCTCATCTGGCATCAAAGTCCTCCTCCTCTTGCTCAAGGACTGCATCAGATGCTCTAACTGGGACCCCACAATCCATTTCTAAAACACAAACATGACACATTTTTTTATTAAAATGTGCTCCAGCAAATAGGAGCATAATCAATAAAAAGGGAATAATCAATAAGAAAGAATGGCCTAGTGCTTGAGAGGTGAAGATACATTTTATTACTCAAAGATATGTTATAACTTGTATTTAAAAAAGCATGTACATAATTTCATATCTGATAATACATAACTAAAATAGTATGGTAATGCATGATTATTGTAGTGCCAAACTTGAACTAGCTAGCTGGACCAGTGTGTCATTTAGCAACCAAAATTCACCAGAGTTTTCAAAAGACTTTCTGCTAGCCATAGTATCAGATGGATTTTTCATTCATCACATACAATCAGAAGGCTTACCATTTATAGAAAACATATAATATATAAACAGACACCTAAATGTAGCTAGCTAGTAGGATGCATTGGCAAACAGGTTGTAATGTTAGCCAAAAGAGTAATCAAACGTTTTCCCTGTAACTGCCACAGCTAGAGAGTTTAGCCTATCTATCTAACCAGCTAATTGAAAGAGCTAGCTGTTTTGTTCATTTTAACTCTGATACCAATTACAAATATTAATAAAACTGCATATCAGTTATCAAAAACGATATTAGAAAACATCAACTTGAAAACATATAATATAGAAACAGACACCTAAATGTAGCTAGCTAGTAGGATGCATTTACAGATGGATTGCTCTTTTGGCTAACATTACAACCTAAGTTATTGCCCTGTAGCAGCCACAGCTAGATAGCCTATCTATCTAACAGCTAATCTACAGCTAGCTGTTTAGTTTGTTTTACCTCTGATACCGAATAACAAATATTTTTATCAGTTATCAAATATGATATTAGGTAACATTAATTAAATACCTTGCAGCACTTCTTTTTGGGTGACGTTGAATAATATAATATAATATAAGCCATTTAGCAGACGCTTTTATCCAAAGCGACTTACAGTAGTGAATGGATACATTTTCAGTATATGTGGCCCCAGTGGGGATTGAACTCACAACCTAAGCGTTGCCAACACTGTGCTCTACCAACTGAGCCACAGAGAACCAGAAATACGTTGTACGTTGTACTTTGAGTATGTTTTTGTTGAGTGCACCTTGAATACTACTGTTTGCTAGCGAGCTAACATTAGCTAACGCAAGCTAGTTATTTAACATTGTCTGAGGAGGATTTTTGTACATTTCTGAATTACTACAAAACTCTATTCATATTCTTGAAATATGTTGATGTCATTAATAAAGTTAAAGAATAAGGACAATTTATATAATTTTCACCTCAGGGAAAAGCCAGGTTTGGCTTTGCCTTGAAATCTCATTGTCTAACGTTACTCAGCTTGCTCCACAGGCGTCAAATGTTCATCTCACAGATCTTATCAAAACAATGAAACTATCCTAAAGGTAAATAATATATAACCAGTATTAAAAAAGTATTGTATGCAGTTTCTTACGTTAATATGTCCATCCGAAGCTGTCAGAAACCTGATGGAATGCACGGAGCAGAGATGCCTCCCTCTGGTGCCAGCTTCTAATCACCATTTCCCGTGCTGAGTTTTTCTTTTTATGCCCTCTAGTCATAAACCAATCATGTATAATGAAAATATACATACTAACCTATCAAAATAGTGGTTTCATGACAAAAATGGTGAATATATTAGAGATATTGACAACAATTGGAAACATGATATGAGACTATGATACTATAGGTTAATACAGTCAGGTCCCTACACTCGTCAAATTGTGTAAGATAATACAGGTAACTGCCCAAATAATGGAAACACCAACATAAAGTGACTTAATAGGGTGATGAGCTACCAAAACCGCTTCAATGCGCCTTGGCATACAATGGTTTCGGAAAGTATTCAGGCCCCTTCACTTTTTACACACGTTGTGTTCTAGACTTAATTTAAAATGGATTAAATTGTTTTTTTGCCATCAATCTACACACAATACCCCATAATGACAAGGCAAAAACAAATTTTTTGAAATTGTTGCAAATTTATTTAAAAATAGAAAACAGAAATATGTAATTTACATAAGTATTCAGGCCCTTTGCTATGACACTCCAAATTGAGGTCAGATGCATCCTATTCCCTTTTATCATCCTTGAGATTTCTCTAAAACTTGGTTGTAGTTCACCTGTGGCGAATTCCATTGATTGGACGTGAGTTAGAAAGGCACACACCTGTCTATATAAGGTCCCACAGTTCACAGTGTATTTCAGAGCAAAAGCCAAGCTATGAAGTCCAAGGAGCTCTCTATAGACCTCCGAGATAGAATTGTGTCGAGGCATAGATCTGGGGAAGGGTATAAAAACATTGCTAAAGCATTGAAAGTTCCCAGGAGCACAGTGTGTAACCATAGTGAAATGGAAAAGTTTGGAACCACCATGACTCTTCTTAGAGCTGGCCATCCGTCCAAACTCAGTAACCAGGCCAATGGCCACTCTAAGAGAGCTTCAGAGTTTGCAGTGATGGGAGAACCTGGCAGAAGGACAACCATTTCTGCAGCACTCCATCAATCAGGTCTTTATGGTAGTGGCTAGCCGGAAGCCACTCCTGAGTAAAAGGCATATGACAGCCTGCCTGGAGTTTGCCAAACGGCACTTAAAGGACTCTGAGAGCATGAGGAAAAAGATTCTCTGCTCTGATGAGACATAAATTTAACTATATGGCCTGAATGCCAAGCGCTACCATAAAGGCCTGATTGAGACAGCCATGGCCTATGGTTTACATTTTTTAATGCTCATCAAACGAATCAGTGACCACTCATGCCCTGTGGGTAGGGCATTGACATCCTGGAAGAAACCACTAGGTTTAGAAATGCTTCACCATAGGATAAAAGTGATCACTCAGAAAGGCTTTGTCTTTATTGGCATTTACCTTGATCTCTTAAGGGGTTGAATGGACCTAAACCATGCCAGGAAAATGCATCCCACACCATAACAGAGCCACCAGAACCCTTCATTTACTCAAGTGTTTCCTTTATTTTGGCAGTTGCCTGTATGTGCTGTACTTTTATGAGCTTTGAGAATACTCAAAATATATGTTTCACTTCACTGATACAGTGCTTTCATGACCTGTTATCAGAAAAGGCTTTTGGGGGAACATCAGAATAACTCTCACTGACTTTAACAGGAGGCCAAACAAAAGAGACTATGGGATCTCATTAGTCAACAGTGGGGGTATTTTCGAAATCCAGGCATTTTAATTTGTCCTCAGATCACTTTATAAACTAAAATGTATGTGCATTTTTGTTTTCTTTAAACACATTGAAAACAAAATGTAACACTTGGCTTTCTCTTTTCTTCAGGATTTTATCAAAACATTTTTCTAAAGAGTCAGAAAATACCCGTGTTATGACTCATCTAGAGTAAAAAAAGTAAGATGGTGTCATATATTGGTACATGAACTATTTGATTCTGAGTACAATACCTGTATATTGACTTTGTTACAATGTGATTACATGTTTACACACCCTTATTGAAATTGCAGGTTTTTGTGATGTAAAGCCTGAAATCAAGATAAATCATGTCAGAACTTTTCCCACCTTTAATGTGACCTTGCAACCAACAAAATTCAAGTGAAAAACAATAGCTGGGACAGGACATCTAGTCAGGATAGAGGGGATAATGAATAGCTCCAAATATCAAGATATTTTGGCACAAAAACTGCTGGCCTCTGTCAGAAAGCTGAAGATGAAGAGGAATTTCACCTTCACATGATAAGGATCCAAAGCACACATCCAAGTCAACCAAGGCATGGATTCAGAAGAGGAAGATCAAAGTCTTGGAATGGCCCAGTCAGAGCCCAGACCTCAATCCCATTGAAAACCTGTGGATGACCTAAAGAGGGCTGTGCACAGGAGATCCCCTCACAATTTGATGTAGCTTGAACTTTTTGGCAAGGAAGAGTGGGACAGAATAGCAAAGTCCAGGTGTGCTAAGTTGTTAGAGACTTATTCAAAAAGACTCACTGCTATAATACAAGCAAAAGGTGCTTCCACAAAGTATTAGTTTAAGGGTGTGCACACTTATACAATCAGGGTATTGTAGGTTGAAATAAAAATGGTCTGTTTGTTTAATGTTACATTAAAGGTGGAAAAGGGTCTGACATGATTAATCTTGATTTCAGGGTTTACATCACAAAAACCTGCAATTTCAATAAAGGTGTGTAGACTTTTTATATTACATGCAATAAATCCTGAACCCAGAAATGCTTACAATATTTGGAAAATACAAACTGTGTGATCTTTCATAACGTTGCATAACATAACATCAATAGTAATTAGTAACCTGGATGTCAAGTGAGCATTTATAATAATAAGCAATAACTCATAACATTTATAATTAATTTAACAGAAATGACAAGTAGCAAATAGCAATTGCCATTGGTAATTTTACTGCAAGGTAACCAGAAATTGAGTTGTAATAATACACTGGAGAGTTACGACATTGGTTCCTTGTTTTAGGTCCCTTGACTGAGAAGAGACTTGCTGTTCAAGAAATCTCCCATGAGTCTCATTAGCTATTCAGTTGTGGGAAGCTTAAAAATGTCCTCTAAAGATCGCAAGGCCTTCAGTGAAGGGAGAAGAGTTTGAATATGCAAAAGCACTTATCTCCTTTTTTTTTTTTTTTTTTTTTTTTTTGCTCCATGACGGGATCATTTTGGTTGCACCATTTGCTACGCAGGAGGAGGTTCTGTTCAATTTACTTTACTTCTTTAAAACCGCTCCAGTATTAATTCAGTGTGAATTTCATGCTCGTGTTTGTGGAACAGAATATCTCATCTCTCGGTCTGTAGCTATGCTGTACAACGTAAGTGTTATGTGCCCATCAGTTGAAAGCTGCCAACCGTCATTTGTAATCATATATCTGCTTTCAGCGACAATTGCTGCACTTCTTTCCACATGTAATTAGAGGACATTTTTGTTTTTTGCTACACTGAAGGTCTGTCAGCTTGGCAAGATGTGCCTCAGTCCTGCAGTTTCCATCAGTTCTCAAAAGCCATCATTTTCTGAAACCGTGGGAGGTCTGAGGTGTTTGCAGATTAACTTGGCAGTCACAGTGGGGTGGTGTATATTAGCCAAGCATTGTTTTAAACTCACTGCCACAGCGCCATCCACTGAATTCAGTACTGTATGTTTTTTTAAACTGGACAGGAAGGGCACAGCTATAACGCTGAGGCAGAGAGCACCATAAGCGAGATAGTGGACTAGGAGATAATGGTAATTGCTTTCAGTTCCAGTCACTGCAACATGTCATATTCATTTGTGAGTTAAATTGGATTAGCTCTAAATGTGGTTATTGATATCTAGGATCCCACATTGATTGCACCAAGTTGACACAATTATAGTTGATGTATTGACTGTGTGTGTTTTTGTAAAAAAAAATTACAGCCTTTGTAAAGGGGATATGCATTTAAATGTTTCCCTATTTTCATAATATTTTTATGCAACTTAAATACTGTTCAATAGATTTTTAAAGCTTTTAATATACATAACACTGTCTCGTTTTTTTTCTTTTTTAATTGCATCATAGTTGATAGTTAGATCTGTAACCATTGCAGCTGAACAGATGCATATTCATTGTTAATTCAAGATTGTGTGCATTTTCAGTTGACATAAGCCATTTTGTAATTGGGCAAATATTCAGCATTGATGGTGCCAGGATTAAACTACTGCAAGTTCTGATTCCGTGATGGTGAGATATTCCATCGTTGTATGCATTCTTTTATGGATGTGTTCATCATTTCCATTTGTGACTTGGCCTGACATTTGTCAGGCTCATAAGTATGAGACTAGTTTCTCACTCCAATGTGGGATAACTGCCTACCCTCTGGGGATTTTCTTTTTCTAATAAACCAATGGTCAGTTAAAACTTCTGACGAATCCCACAATAGTGTGTGTGAAACAACAAACCACCTAAGCCAACCAAATCCACCATCAGAAATCTGCAGGCACCAATCAGATTGAAGGAAGCCTAGGCCAAGAAAACGCTTTTTTAGAGATTGACCGTTTGGAGTCAAGACTACCTTTGCCGAGAGAACCAATTCCTGCAAATCTTAAACATCACTTTTGCCAGTGAAAATTGCATGGCTTACCACATGCCAGGCCTTTAAAATATGAATGACTCCAGCACTGTTTATCTCATGGTGGTGTGGAATTTGCTTCCAAGCGAGGGTTTCGCATTTGAAAATGCTATGTCAGAAATGAGAGTCCAAGTTACAGACACTAATTATCCCAGTTGTATAAGCAAGGCGCTT
Source organism: Aldrovandia affinis (assembly GCA_029706075.1). Classification (NCBI taxonomy): domain Eukaryota; kingdom Metazoa; phylum Chordata; class Actinopteri; order Notacanthiformes; family Halosauridae; genus Aldrovandia; species Aldrovandia affinis. The sequence goes on from JAINUG010000006.1 coordinate 8,576,552, forward strand.
TCCAAGTTCAGGTTTGACGCCATGACCTGCCCATGAAGTGCTCAGGGAAAAGGGGAAAGTGTGCACAAGTAGTTTAATTTTTTTGCATAGAACTGAAATGCATGTATCACCAGTTAATAAGAAAAATACATTCAGAGAAAAAGCAAGCAATTCCTTTTCTGAGAAAACCTTGAAGTGGTGTCAGTGGATGCGGGCAGTCCTGACGATCAAACGAGCAACCAGCCGGGCAGAAAATACAAGCATCTGTAAAATTGGATGAAGGGGTACAGTATCTATGACTAGAATATGATAATGGTGAAATGAGTCAATCTGCAGTCTCTTTGTGATTGTGACATTTACAAATCAGTGCTACAAAACCACCTAATTAGACGCTCAAAAGAAGTGCCTCACAGTGCTGCTCTCAAAACCCAGCAGAATATGGAACAGAAGGGATATTTTCATTCAGAAGTTTTCAGAAGTCACATTGTGAGAAATCCAATTATGGCAGAGCTTGGGCCTTCCAGACAGATTTTTGATTTCAGCAGGACAGTTAGACTGAAGGCATGAATGGGAAGTAAGATAATGATGGCGCAAAAGAAAGACCAGCACCTGAATATTTGAAGTTCCTGATGTTTCTGAGAGTCAGTTTCACTTTACCTCAACATTTATTAATAACATTTGATTAGGTGTGACAGTATTTCTACACTTCACTTCACAAAAAACACGTCTCTAGCAACACAATAACAACAGAAGCAAATCAGTACTACTACTGCAATTTTGTAAAAAGACTTCTAATAATGTTCCTAATTAAGCCATAAAACCTGAGGGGTACAGGTTTATGGGGCACTGGGACTCGTTTTGAGATAGGGATGACCTGTACAAGTGCGGGGGGAATTAGTATTAGTATGAACTGTAGGGAAGCACAGACTGCCCAGATGGAAGATATCAGGGCAAAGCATTATAAATCCAGTGAGTATATGTATGTATGTATATCATACATAAAGACCTTCTTAGGGCATTATGCTAATAGAGGTGGTTTGGCACATTCAGGTGTGGGAGGGGGAAAGAAGAAATGTACCAGTAATAATTTTAAGGTCCTTTGTGAATATATATTTTTTCAACTAGAAGCGATGTTTAACAGGGGTTATGACTTTGTTGGGATTACAGAGACATGGCTTAGTGCAGTGGATGGGGATGAATATAAAGTGCAGGGGTACAAACTGATCAGGAAGGATGTAAGCACAAATAAAAGAGGTGGGGGTGTGGCCCTTTATGCGACAGAAAATCTCAATGTGCAGGAAATCTCAGGAATTATTCCTCCCATTTCTCATGAGGACATTTGGATTAGACTGCTGTGAGAACAGGAGAAGGGCCTTAATATAGGAGTATGCTATAGGTCACCAGCGTTGGACAGCAACATAAATACTATGCTCTATGGAAACATAAAACAAGCTTGTCAAGAAGGAGAGACATTAATAATGGGCGACTTCAATTTCTCCTCTATTAATTGGAAGTAGTGGCATGACAGGGTAAATGTTAAGAGGAGTTTTTAGATGTGGTTAATGACTGTTTTTGATGCAGTCTATTACTTGCCCTATGAGAAGGAAATCAATTCTATATCTGGTTTTGTATAATAATTCTAACAGAATTTGCAGCTCAGAGGTAGTGGGACCACTAGGGTCAAGTCATAATAGTGCAGTCACATTTCATATTTTTTGGCAAGATAAGACTGCCTCCTCTAACTCTAGAATGTTTTACTTAAGATAAGCTGACATTAGTAAAATGAGAGAGAATTTAATATAGATTGGGTAAAACGTCTAGATTGCAAAACTGTGAACTAAATGTAAATGAGTTGTGGGGTGGTGCATTTTGGTCATCCTGCGCAGACAAACAGAATGTGGCCCAGCCTAATCTAAATGCTCATAAACAAGCATGGTCCCATCATTTACAGGTTTATTACTCTGAAAGAAACCAGGGCACTAAGGTATGTAGCTTTGGCAGCCAGCACAGTCCACTATAGATCAGCACACCAAACTTACAAGACTATGTCACACACCACAATTTTCTACCTACAGTATGAGCTGGAAATTATGGGTCAGGGAGAAAATAATTATGGGTCACCAGAAATACTACTGTGTGCAGTTCTGTGTACCACACTACAAGAAACGGAGAGAAGCTTGTGAAAAAGTACAAAGAAAGGTAACTTAATTGGTGCCTGGTATGAAAAGTAAAAGTTACAAAAAAAGACATGAAGATGCTTATTCTGTTCCAGGTTAGCAAACAGAAGGGGGGATTTGATTGAGGTTTATAAATTCATAAAAGTGATTAACAAAGTGAACTACCAAAGAGTTTTTAAGATGAGTTTAGTTAGCAGAACAAGAGGGCATGGATGGAAATTAGTTCAAGGTAAATTCTGCACAGATATCAGGAAGTATTTTTTTACACAGAGTTGTCAATGTGTGGAACAGCTTGCCAGGTCATTTAATGGAAGCAGAAACACTTGAGGTATTAAAGTCTAGGCTTGATGCAGTGCTGGATATTGTTTAGACTAGGAAATGATGAGCCCAGATGGGCCGAACGGCCTGTTCAATATGAACTGTTTTCCTACTCATGGGGAGCTGTGGTTGATCTCTGTAATATTTGAAATTCAACAGACCCTCTGTTCATTATGTTGAACAACAGCTTTAGGAATATTTACTCGACATGGGCTGTTGGCTCATTGCAATTCTGCTCACATTGCAGAGATAGGAACAGAAGCAAGATGTATTGCTGATAATGGATCAGTCAAAATGCAGAAATTGATTTGACGTACACACTACTACTCAGACCTACCCATTTGCACTGATTATCTGTCATAAATCTCACTTCTTTCCCCAGCATAAACATCCCAAAGTTTCCACCCCTTCTCTCAGGCCCAGAAATAACCAAGGACATCGACATAGAAACACGTTTTAGAATGATATAAATGGTATCACATATGAAATATATGGTGTAAAACAGTAAATAACATGAAATGTATTCATTCTAGCATTAGCAGCAATACCTGCTAATATACTGTTTTGCGACATAATATAATGTCTGATACCATTCTTGAGTCATTTCTGTTGTGGAGAGAGGTTTGTAGTGGCAGTCTATTCATCTGTACAAAGACTTTGAAAGGTAGACCCTCAGTTATTCGTACGTGAAAACCATTTTTGCCGTGTCACACAAGGCGATCTGAAATGTTTCTGGAAAGCTATTTGTTGACAAAAGCATTTCCATAAATTTCCACAAAACGAATTATTGTCATTTGCAACACTCATGTGCTGCATTTTTTTAAATTTCCCAATCAACCAACTGTAGTGTCTTCCCAGTTTAGTTGTCCTAGTTGTGTATTTGCTTGTATTTTTGCAGCGTGTCTGACTCTTGTACAAGAAGCTGTTTGGATAGAGAAAGAAAAATTCAACAACATTTTTTTTAAATTATAACAATCATTTGTTAAAATGCCTGTTTGCTGTACTATTCCTGTCTATTTTATTTTGATCAAGAAAGATGCATGCCCCCAATGTAAGTGCCACACTGATTTTGGTTAGCTGTATATAATTTACCAGTAGCTGATATTATATGTATCTTAAATTAAATCGGACCTGCCCTGGTGTGGAGAGTAGGGAAATAGTCCTTGTTGGAAGTTGAAAGAGCTGTCTGAGTAATTCTTTACAGTATGGATATTTCTGTCAAGTTTATATGTATTGCAAATCCCCCAAGCTGCATGAAAAACCTTGCTATGTACCTAGCCGGTGGGCTTAGCAGCAAATCATCCTTAGATCAGTTTTCAGCAACCCACCTTTTTGCTCATAACTTTTTTTCCTCTTTTCAAAGACCCAGAGGGGACTAGGGCAAGACTAATAGGAAATGGATACTACTTCAAACAACTTCCTGGCACTTCCTGCTGTTTCACTGAACCATCACCTCAGCAGCACAAACAAACGATTATTAAAAAAGAAGACGTGTGTGTATGTATATATTGAACACTTATGGGAGTTCTGGAGTGGCGCCTGAGACAAAACACCAAATGATGGAATTTCTCGTCAACAAATGGTGTTGTATTCCTCCTGTAGAGTTCCAGACACTTGCGGGATCTATGCCAAGGGACATTGAAGCTGTTCTTCCATGTCGTGGTGTCCCAACGTCCTATTAAGACACTTTATGTTGGTGTTTTCTTTATTTTGGTAATTGCCTGTAAATCCTCTGTTGCTGCAATGAGGCAGCCACACAACCACAACAACAGCCGAGGAGATAAAAGCCTCAAAATATGTACTTCCAGTAGTAGAGTTACAGTATTTTACATGAGATGCTCTGGGATATATGCCATCAGGGCCTGCTGCATAGGCCTGCCTCAGGATTATTACACAAAACCAGATCCAGTATTGATTTCCCTCTCATAGGTTGAGTAACATACTGTACCAAAAAGCAGTCATTAACCACATTTAAAAACTCTTCTTCACATTTACCCTGACCTGACACTACTCCCCAAAAACACCTCTATTGGGGGGGGGGTAATCGTGGTAATTCATTTGGAATACTTTGTTAACAACAACATTTTTATTTCAAATGTGTTGTATGCCGTCAGACGTGTGTGAAAATGTTTAATATAACTAAAATAGATGAGGGTACTATGCACTATAATAGGAGAGTATGAATTACTTCAGGTCAAATACTTACTTGGAGAATTGTTGAAATTGTTCCAGAAGAGAGACCCGGGGGCTCAGTGGGAGAGAGCCATCTTGTTTGCACTTGGCATGTGGTATGTCTTACAGTGTTAAGATTTTCCTGCCAAAAATGTTGCAATGAGTCTGGGGTGTAGGAATATGTAGTTTTTGTCTAAATTCAGTCAGGAATAGGTACTACTACACACTTTCAAATAGATGTGGCAATTGTACAACAGTAGGCCTCAGAGGTCTACCACACCATTGCATATAATGCAGATTTCATTTTTTGGGCGGGGTGGGGGGTTATTTTCATGCTAGGTGCCCACTTTCTATGCAAAATATCTCCCGAATGACCCATTGCATCACCACTGAAATGGGTGTAATCATACTCATCCCCATTACTACCCCCCTCTACCTCTATTCACATTTATGGTCTAAACTTTATAATTATATTATATTCATTGTTATAGTCTGCCCTGGTATCTTCCATCTGGGCAGTGTGTACCTCCCTATCTTTAATACCACTAATAATTTCCCTCCCTGGCCCAATGCAGCTGTACCCCTCCGGTTCAGGTGTAGCCTGTCCCACTTGTACAGGTCACCCCTGTTCCAAAAGGAGTCCCAGTGCCCCATAAACATGTACCTCTCTTTCCTACACCAGGTTTGTTGCCACATGTTAAATCTCCATATAAAATTCTGCTTCCCATTACTAGCACGTAGTACTGGCAAAATTTGAGAGTAGACCACCGTGAAGGTTCTGCTCCTTAACTTTGATCCTAATTATATATAAATATGTCTTGCAGAACCTCAAACCTACCCTTACCTATGTCATTGGCTCTAACATGGACCATGACCACTGATCCACCCCTGCTCTGGCCAGGAGCTTGTCTGCGTGTTCCAGGAGGTCTCCAACCTGTGCACCAAGCAGGCAACATGCCATTTGAGACTCCTTTTCCCGTGAACAGACTCTTCCTGCAAGGGCTGGAATTGGTTGGACACCAGAAACTCTGGAGATGCTGCCCCTGCATGTGCGTGCCCTTTTATATGCTTGTGCCCTACTGTCACCTAACTTTCTCTCTCTACCTGCTCTAGAGTCTTCCCCTACCCAGCTTTGGCATGCATGCTAACTTTCTAAAGGGCGTACTAATAAGTTCCTGGAACTCTACAAATTCGGCAGGGCAGTCGAGACTAGCAAGTTGGGCTTCAAGATCAAGAATCTTGCTCTCGAGATGCTTCACAAGCTGACAATGGTCGCAGACGAAAGCCTCCTGGAAGTCTTCCTCCAGAAACGCAATCATTCTGCAACACTTGCACTGCACTGCTGATGACCACATTTTAACCCCTAAGTATTAGTCTGACTCTCCCTGCAACTGAAGGAATTACTGCCAAAGCAGAGGCACCAAGTCAACCAAAATACAACCAGCACTGAGGTGGTTCCGAACAGTCAGGTACAGAAATGATAAAATGGCGATAAAACCCCTCCTTATAGCTAACTAACAAACTTTAAGTCCGGTTGCCTGTAGTGGACGAGCTAGCAGCAGCCATCCGAAATGGTAATATCTCAATGTAAACTCACTGTTGGCAGAACTACAGTATTTCAATAGTACACTCACTGTTAGCAGAACATGTCTGCTGTTAGAGTACTGGAGGAGTTTTGAGCAGAGAAATGAAGAGGAAGAGGTTTGTGAGAAGATGAAGGATCCTTAAGTTTGAGAACTTATTGTTTGGCTGTATGAAGTTGGCTGTATGTCCAGTTCTGTGATTTAAATTAAGTAAGATGCGACAAAAGTAGCCTTGTTAATGTTTGTAAGGATTGAAACCTCAGGGTCATTATGGTTAATTCTGTTGGAAACCATGAAAATCACTTAACTCTCCATATTGTATAGTATAGTTATTGTATAGTTATGGCTGTATGCACCTTACTAACCTATAACATGGATGTCATCACAGTTTTTATATTGGAGATATAAATGTTTTACCGTTATTGTGAACTTTGCTCTGATTGGATTTAATGCATTTAATGTGAAGCACCAGGCAATCCATTGTTTCTTTAAATTGAACTCCAGACACTGTGAATTCAGCTATAATGAACTTATAACGTGTAATGTGTTGAGATCCACAGCATGTAATGTTTATCCAGAAGAACTACATTTTTATTCACTGAAGCAAAGTTCATCAGTAACACCAGGAATGAAAACTGTGATTTTATTTTGACTTTTAAGATATGCACACAGACCTCAGCCTTCAGCCTTTTTAAAATATTTTCTCTATGAATGACTAGCACACTGGTTTTGGCACTCTGAAGGGTAGGAAACCTTCACAGCAGCTTAGTTTTCCATCTGATGCTCATTTGAATTGATGAATATTTTGGCATCTGTATATTTTGCTAAGGGTTTATTTTTCTCCAGTTATGCATCAGGAGCCTACAAATAATCATTTCCGCTCGAATGCACAGTTTGATTTTAGTTTTTAGTATTCATTTGTTTATTTCCTAATCTGAATATCCATTTATTTTGCTCAGTTAAGCACACAGTGGGGGTTAATACGTTTCTTGTACTGACATGCTACTCTTCCAATTTTGTTTCTCATGGCAGTTTCAGGCTGTGCAGGACAGTCAGGAAAACACATCATTTTCATTTCCATGTCATTGTGTCAGGCTTGGTTTAAAATCGTCTTTCAGAAGTTGAGAGCTTGTGTATGTGTGTGTGTGTGTGTGTGTGTGTGTGTGTGTGTGTGTGTGTGTGTGTGTGTGTGTGTGTGTGTGTGTGTGTGTGTGTGTGTGTGTGTGTGTGAGAGAGTGTGAAGAGAGATGTATTTTGTGGGGGTTTACCTCCTGTGTGATGTGGGTCATGTCCTCTTGTTAATAATGTATCTGGGAGAACATTTCTTCCAGTTAGTTTCTTTAGCAGATGGGAAGTGAATAGCTTGTGTGCACGTTTGCACCTGTTTTATTTGATATGAATAATCTGCTGTTTAAATACCCTCAGTGTTTTTAGGAGTAATTGGTGTAAAAAGGAAAACAATCAATCTGTATTTGAAGAATTGTTTCTTTTGGTGAGACGCCAGTAGTGATAACCAATACAATTATTTGAATTGAATGTGGTAACAGGGACCCAGATTAGGTTAAAAGTTATACTTGTCAAAGGGCAAGTATCTTAGAAAAGATACTTGTCCTTCCTAAAAGTTACTTGTCCTTGGTCTTAGGGCTGACCCCATTTAGTCGACTGGTCGATTGTTTGGTTGATGGGCTGTTGGTCGACCGAGATTTGTTTTGGTCGAACAAACGTGCAAAAAAAATATATATCTCCACGCAGACACCTAGATTCGCAGACACCTAGATTGATCACAGATGGTAGATAAAAGCATCAGCTATTAAGTGGCCATACCGCAACTTCACAAGCGCAACGGCAGAATCTGCAAGCATGAACAGAGTTTTTTTTTCTTTCAGGTAATCTTGAACTCCGGCTCCATAAAGTGATTAGCCTATTGTTACTCATTTGTGTCATTCATTTAATAAAGTTATAAAACATGAGACAAGTGCAGTGTGCATATTGTTGTATGTATTAACCCCCACAGGTCTGTGCTTAATTCAGAGCAGCTTTGTGATTTTGGTGTCGTCTGATATTTATCTAAATTTCATCAACTCAACAAACACTTGTACTCCAAAGTGTTTGATATTTTTATTTGAAGGACAATCACAGCTTATATGCCATCAATAGTTTGGTCAGTATCATATGCAGCTTGTAAATAGATCTACAAACACACATGTTATAAAAGGTTTACTTTTTGTCTAATTAACCTAATTAAAAATATCTCTTGTTATTTGCCAGTGCTCAAATCAGAAAGTCGCGATTCTAAGGTTTCTATCAATGTTTTTGCGCGTGTGTATGATAAAATCTCGCAAAGTTAGAAATAGAAATACTTTTATTGCTGCTCGGATTGGCGGTGATCCAGCCGACCCTAAAAGGTTAAAACAAATTGGGTGTGTCATACAGAAAAAATAAAGTTTCGACAAATCGATTAATCAGAAAAAAAACGGACGACTGTGGTCGACCAAGATTTGTTTTAATCGGGGACAGCCCTACTTGGTCTATTCACCTTCCAGTTCTCCTGGAAAGTGTGATCTCTGCTTTCTGAATCATATTTTCGCTGAGCTTTTAGCTAATCTTCTTTGGTTTTAGCCTTTTTAGTGGGGGGTGGACTTGCACCCTCAATAAATCTCCACATCTTTGAAAATGCGATCACTACGTCGTATGTAGTCCAAAGACAGACACGATGGTTAACGTTATTTCTTTTCTACACAGATATTTATATTTGCAGCGTGTGCTCATGGGACTGTGCAGCAGTGAAGCTCTGACGGGGTCCGCAAGTGACATTAGCAACTAGTGTTCTGACTGTACAAGTATATCATAACGTACACTCTAGTCAGGACTTGAACGAGAGATTTTTACATTCCCAACTAGAGTGTGGTATGGCAGCTAACGTAATACCTAGCTAATAATTCCTAGATTTAACCAAGCAGGGATGTGGGGATGATTTGTGCTTGGACTGTAGGATGGAGAGAAATCACTGCAGGAAAATCACAGCGATTCTTCAGCCTGGCGGGAAGGCTCACTGAACTGAATATAGACAGTACCTAGTTAGCTAGTGTTCACGGATATTGCTTGCTAATTCAAGGCTTGGTAAGTGATAAATGCATGATCACTTACTAAACCTTGTGTCAGCAAGCAAGTAGCAACAACAGATATCGATACCCAATGTCCGTGAATGCTAACGTTAGATAGCTAACTAACTAGCTGGTTCTCGCTGTTGTGTCTATGTGCTGCGATCCGCGAACTTGCTGCAGTCTGGCATAACAATGACAACAAATGTGGTGAGCACAGACTGCATGTGAGTGACAATGTGCCGCTTTTCCCATTTGGAACTTCTGAAATATTTTTGAATATCTGTGCATGACGTGTTTGTTACGATGTGAGTGTAAAACAGAAATAGTTCCAGTTAGCTCATTATTATTATTATTTTTATCCTAAATTCACAGTCGTCAGCAGGAAGATCACTTTGAAATCAAAGGTTGTCCTTCTTCATTTTTAGTCGTCTGAGACAATAGGACGACTGCTAATCTGGGCCCATGTGGTAACAGTGCCACTGAATCCACCTTAGTTGTAGTCCACCCAAGAGTACCTTGTACATAGGCTTGGAGCCTAAGCAGATAACTAGGTCTAAAGGCACATTTTAAGGGTAAGGAAGTGCTTTTGGGTTTGCAAAGGACTGTTGGCCCATTTCTGTTTGCAATGAGTGAATTATTTATTTGTGCAGGTACAAACAGGAAATAGGGAGGGGGGCAATATGGAGCAAAATAGAAATGTAATACCTTTATCAATTTGGGAGGGGAGAGGTGAAAGTATAAAAGGGAAATTGGAAACTACAAATAGAAACACATTTTTGGAACGAATTCCAAATTTGGACCATACCAGTTTGTCGCTTAGTAACAATTAGAAACACTTTAAAAAAATGCAATGTGACACTGGGAGAGGTGGAGGGAGGAGTAGAGAGGGCTGCACCTCCCTTTTGGCTACTGTCAGGTGTTCCTGTTCCCTCCCACAGCCTGGAGAGGACTACAGGGCCTTGGACAGCAGCGGCCTCACTTACAGGCAGGCTCACCTGAGGTTAATGAGCAATCAACTCAGCTGTGAGCCATTGCCTTCATTAGGCCATTATAAAAGCACAGCCTGCCATGCCTGAGGAAGTGAGTTTTGGGCCATGGAGGCAGAAGTGCTGTTTTATTTGTTGCTGTGTCCCCTCTATTGGATAGTTTTTAATGCTTTATCTTCATGTTTTGTTTAATTGCTTGGAAAAAGGTAATAAATTGCTATTGGAACAACGTTTTTGTTTGGTCTTCCATCCACTCACCACCTGGCATGGTGGCCACCCCTGCCACCCTGCTACATGCAATAATGATGGTTTACCATCATGCATGACCTCTACAATTACAAGCAAATACTTCTCTAGTAATTTTCTCTATTGCCAGTTTAAGGTGTTTTTTTTGGTTTGGTTTGTTTTCATGGTGGACACACAGTTCTGTTTGTATTGTTGTGAATTGTGTATTTTCAAACTTCCTGCTGTCCAGTGAACATTGTGAAGTTCCAGGTTATATGCAGTGACTGCTCTATAGTATTTTAGTGGAGACGTGTTGTCTATGGGTCAGGCCTACATTGTACAGGATGCATGAAGCTTGAGAAATAATCAAGTCCTTCTTTGGCAGTAGGGCCAATCGCTGCGCTATTTTTAAGAAGTTGTGGTTTACTGCCTTTGCCCTGGCATATGCTGTATATGCCATGAACAGACTGTGTTTTTGGAAATCCTTTTTTATGCCAGTCAGATGGACTGTGGTTTAAATTGGCACGCTCACTCTACATTTAGCCAATGCGATGGACAACTGAGCGGGGAGTAAGCATAGTACTTTTTACTTGAAAATGAAAGCAGTTGTAATGGAGATCTTGTAAATGTATTTTGATAACAGATTTTGGCATCAGAAGAGCAATACAAAAATATGTCTCTGCTGTTTTGAGACTGATGTAATAAGCCACAACCACACATCATGTTTATTTGTAGAAGGCATATATGCTTAGGATAAGAGGTTTGACTGTGCTATATCCTGCACTATTTGCATCTAATGACAAGAGTTATTTTTTGTGTATAAAAATGAATAGATACAACAAGAGAATCAGTCAGGCTCTCTCTCACTCACTCAGTCACAAGTCACAAGGAACAATTTTGGTCTGGAAGCAGCCTGTACAATGGCCCTACTGTTGCACGTGAATCAAGAGGCAATACGCATGAGCAATGATACATGCTTATGTCACAATTGGTGACTTTAGGCTGGTTTGATGTCTCTTGGAAATGGTGTAGGTTTTCTTTGGATTCATCCAACTTTAACTGTAAGCAGGGGGAAAATAATACATTGCAGAGAACTTGCTTGCATATTCATAATGCCACAGAAGTTTACATCATTTGTTTATCAAGTTTATGATTTTTGTTTTTGTCATTACTATTACTGACAGGTGTGGTCACAACTACTTCAAGACGACTGGACAGAGAACAGCAGGAGGAACATATTCTTGAGGTAAACACATTATTTTTGTATTCGTAAATGTCAATATTTCGTTTAACAGATAGGCTACCGTTAAGATGCTTTCTGTACTGGGCTGAAATTGGTTACAGAGATCATTACAGAGATTTTATATAATAGTAGAGATGGTCCAATACCGAGTTCTAACATTGAAAGTTTGTGTCCTATTGTTTAGAACATTCCATGTTCGTAGAGTGCACTCCAACTCATTCTGTCCTTATTTCAATATTGTCAATTTCAATGGAAAAAGGACCTCATTTGATATTCAAGTGCTTGTCCCTATTAAAATCATTGTATTTTTTTATATTTGTCATCTGAATTCATACATCTCTTAGCTTCCTTGCCTTGTATATGTATTTCTTTTGGTGATTTGCAAACAGGGCTCAAGAGGGTTTTCCCAATAAGTGCTGTCCTAAAGCTATGAATATTCATGAGGGGCGGGGTTAACTTGCATTATCTGAGTGCTTCTTTCCTTTTGATCAGCTAATTCTGGTGCACTCTCTTGCTAGCCCTCTAGCCACTTCCGCTGATTCCGGTGGAAGAACAACATTATTAAAACAACAGCAGTAGTTGGCATGAAACACAGGCTAGCCCTGATCTTGAGCTGGTTAGCTACCGTTAGGCAGATAGCTAAAGTGCAGCTCACATGGTAATGTCACCTGATATATAGCCAGTGACTGAATGAACATGCCCTACTAATCATGCCCCTTTATGAAATACTGTGCTTTTTAGACTGAACTCTTCACATACATTCCTAATTAAACCTATAATATTTAACACGTCAAAGCAAAGAACACATCTTACTCCAGTAATAATCATCAATAAGAATTCATCAAAAAGTATTAAGTTGTGACCAACCCAGAGCAGTCTGAATATATAATGACGTATTTTCTGCATTGAAGTCAATAGAGAGAATTTAGCTTTGAGCACCATGTGTCTGCTCCCACTGTTGGGATGCAACCAGAAACTGTCTCTCTGCTTGGTTGTGTCTCATACCAAATAAGACACCAGACGGTACTTGCATATGTTCTTACTACAGTTTAATTTTGTGCCTCATCACTTTACTTCTACATAGAACTTTAAACAATGTCCATGAATATGCTGTTGTATTTTCCCATTTAGAAATGCCTGGACTGACACACAGTATTACTTTTTAAATCAGGGGCCATACTAGGTCCACCACCTCCGGACTCGGCAACAATTTCTGAGGCATAAGGTGCCACCCACTGGTCAGTGGTTTTGCCCTATAATTAGGGTATGTACTGAGTGTAACTCCAGGACACACAGTGTCAGGATCTGTTTCCATCAAAGCTGCCGAGCTATTTCTTTCCACTAATCATGCTTGTTTGTCATGGTTTCTGAAAGCTTCTTAAACACCCCCGCTCTTCCCGAAGTTAAAGAAGTTAATCTTCCTCTGCTGTCCAGCGTGTATTTTTTGCTTGAAGCTCAGACTGTGACCATTTCATCATTGCTCTTTGAATTAAAATACCTGTTTCTTGTCGGCATATTAGGATACCGAATGGTTATTTTTTTCATTGGTGATTAGCAATCCTTTGCAACCCATGAACCCAACACTAAACAAGAATTGGCGATGATGTCAAGATGCGCTCGTAGGCGCTTGCAAAGGAATTTGTCATCCCTTGCATTCACCTGATACAGGATGTGATCTGATGTTCAGCTGAGGCACAGCTCATTTTACCGAACGTGATATAAATGTAGTCAGTATTTTAAAGGCTTGTACGAAATTGTAGGAATCTTTCCATGGTGTAAATTTTTATATTTATAGAGTTTATTGGCTTGTCTTGATATTGTGCCCTTTGCATCTAATTGCTGCTGGAACTTTTGCACTTGCGTATTAAGAAATACATTCTTAATTAATGTTTTGTTTTTGTCTTGGCCTTTATTATTATGCCTTAATTACAAGTACAAGGCAACATTCCCATGATCACGGAACATGTTCCCACTTATTTAGTAGAGATTTTTTGTCACTATAAGGAGTATTTATAGGGTTGGAATGAAATGTGTACAGTCCAGGATTGTCAAAACATTCCAAAAAATTATATTAATAATTGAATAATTAATGTTTTATGGAACAAAAATATGACATGCTTCTTTAAACTGCTCCATTACTGTACGTGTCATAACTTTGAGTGCTTTGTTATATTTTAATTATTTTGTGTAATCAAATGTTGGAACAACCTCCGACCATTCTGAGGAATGAGAAATGCGTAGTGTTGTCACAGCTTGTACGAAATGGCGTGCAACCGTTTGGCTAATTGTGCTTTATCAAATACTGAGCACATGGTTTGGTTTATTTATGTATTTAAACCAAACTAGCTTTGTTAAGGTCAAGGTTAAACGTTCAGTCATAACTGGCGTTGCAGAACTGTGTATTATTCCAGTGTCGTAACAGTGAAGTTTGAATAACAATGGTCTATATTCCCTGAATCCAATAGCTTTTACAGTTAATTTCCCTTGTTTAAAGTTCAGCAATCTGTATACTGAACACAAGTTGTATTATGTGTTAAAACCCCTCACTTATCCTACATGTAAAATATATTGATTTGATTTAATATAGTAAGTACTACACAGGATACCAATTATCAATTAAATCACCGAATTTGAATTCATTGATAGGCAGAGCAATCTGGTGGATCAACCTTCATCAAAATATAGAATTCACAATTCAATTTAATTAAGAGCTGTTTTATTAAGTTACAACACTTGGAGAAAGAAAAAAATAGTCAACGTCCTACCTACAGACGTAAGCTCAACTACCTTAACAAATACTAAATCCTAGACATAAAAATGACATGTAACAATCACAGAAGAGATGAAATGGAAGAAAATGGTACCAAACCAAATTTGTCTCTCTCCAAATGCAAACAAACAAAAGGTGTGAGCTGGGACCAGCTGGCTCCCTCCCCTCCTTAGCCCTGGCATGATTAATTTATGATTTATGAAGCCAGGTTCAGTCCCCTTTTTATATTTTTGTTTTGGATCACTTACTACCACAAGATATATTTTCAAGGTCACCATTGATATGATCCTCTCATGGTTAGAATTGTGGTCACACCAAACATCGATAGGGCCTGGGGAAGAGGCTTGATTTATACAGAGATGTTGGTTGAGCTGGTATTTGGAGAGACGTAATATGCTCAGGCAACGGATATTGCTACCATGTGACAAGGCCAGTCATACGATGCTGACCTTTCTGGTGATCCATACTTCTTTTCTTCCTGACCCATAATTTCCAGCTCATGGATAGAACCCTGTAAATTGTGGTGTGTGACATAGACTTGTAAGTTTTGTGTGCTGATCTAATATGGACTGCGCTGGTTGCGAAAGCTACATTCCTTGCTGCTCTGGTTTCATTCACAGAGTAAAGAACCTGTCAATGATGGCACCATACTTGTTTATGAGCATTTAGGCTGGGCCACATTCTGTTTGCCTGTGCAGAATGACCAAAATTCACCTTCCCGACAACAGTGTACTATATTACTAGTATGTATGCTTAATTGGTTATGTTTAATTTGCCGTAATGAATGTTTTTATCCTATAATTAGCATGGGTTTAATGCTTTAGCATGGGAATATTTTGTTAATGCCACATACAGGATTCAGGCAGTTCTTTATAAGTGAATGCACACCTAATGCAATCATTGACATAAATATATACGCACACTGTATTGTCTTATGATATCAATACAGGTTTGCATATTCCCTATAATGTGTATACTGTCATTTTAACATCAACACGGCTATTTGTTCTAATCTAAAAATGTATTTACTTAAAGTAATAGCTTTCTCCTGTTTTAAACTAACATGTTGATGAAATCTGAGAATCTGGCAATGCACATCTGCCATCAAGACATCTTTAGAGCCAAACAAAATCCCACAGTTGTTATTTGTGTAGCATGTCCGTTAAACGTATCTTCCCTAAGCACACGGCTGAAGTGAGTCAAGCCTGACACAGGGCTGGTAATGATCAGTTTAGAGTGGTCCTCGCTACCTGTGTTTCATGTTTTGGAATAATATGAATCTATCGATCCCTGGCCGCAGTTGGCAACCTGCATTCTGGGCAAATGCTTTTGGTTACACCACCCGAGGCCCCGCAATATGAATCTATTATTGCTAGTTAGTAGGTTATACATTGTACATCTGTGTGATTTTTTTTACATTTCTTTAAAACATCGATATAGAAAAAAATAAATGCATATGGGATTGTTCTGTTTGATTTCCTTTTTGTGCTATAAATCAATCCATGCATAAAATCACAATACAACATTAGGAATTACTGCTTGGTATTTTGCATCTCTTGCAACTTTTATATTTCTTTTACTGTGTAGAGATATTAACAGCCAAGTCTATTGAGAGTTTTCATCATTGAAAACGCAAGCGGCATGCCATATTTCCGAGCATCAGCTATGATGTGAAAGCTTGCTTGAGTTTCTTATCCGTTCAGCTCTGCTTCCCTCCCCTCAGGTCACAGTCACCGATCAGGGCGTTCCCCCAAAGTCTGCGGTGGTGAGAGTGATTGTGAAAGTGCGGGATGAGAATGACAACAAGCCTCAGTTCTTGGAGAAGATATACAAAATCCAGCTCCCTGAGCGGGAGAAGGCCGAACGGGAGAGGGCTGCCAAGCGGGAGCCTGTTTATAGAGTCATCGCGTCGGATAGAGATGAGGGCCCCAATGCCGAAATATCCTACAGCATCGAAGAGGGGGACGAGCATGGCAAGTTCTTCATCGAGCCCAAGACGGGGCTGGTGTCCTCCAAGAAGTTTTCCACCGCTGGAGACTATGATATACTGACGGTAGGTTTGTCTAATACAGTGGTTCTCAATCCTGGTCCTGGAGAGCCACAGGTTGTGCTGGTTTTTGCTTATACTCAGTTGGATTCATTGATTCATTATAGTACTTGATCACATACAGGTAACTGCCAAAATAAAGGCAACACTTCGGTAACCTGGGGGTGACACTGAAATGGCCTTCACTCGGGCTAAGAGAGTCCCAGCCAGTACTGGCCATGGCACTCCCGTTAGACATCTTGCAGTACTGCTCCCGTTTACAGGATCCCTAATTTACTCAAGTGTTGCCTTTGTTTTGACAGTCACTTGTAATTAACTTGCTTCAGTTGGTTTCCTGTGTCTAAATTGGTTGCTGATTTAGGGTGAAAACAAAAACTAGGATACCCTGTGGCTTTCCAGGACCAGGATTGAGAACCGTTGGTGCGATGTAATGAGTTCTCCTAAAACAGACCTCTTCAATGTGCTGATTTCATTTCCAAATTTAACTAAAGCGATAATCTAAACATGCAGGTTGTCCTGACTTTGTCTGTTGTGTTTATATGCTGATGCAGATCAAAGCCGTGGACAATGGTCGTCCTCAGAGGTCTGCTTCCTGTCGACTGCACATCGAGTGGATCCCAAAGCCTAAGCTGTCCTCCAAGCCCCTGAACTTTGACGAACTGTCCTTCAGCTTCTCGGTCATGGAGAGTGACCCTGTGTCTCACATGGTGGGGATCATCACCACCGAGCACACCGACTCTCCCGTGTGGTTCCACATCACAGGTATGCAAGAACACCTGTGTTTTTCTGCTCCATGGCATGGGGGGTGGGGTATTGTTCTACACTAACACCTATCGCATTGTCTTTGAAATTGAAATTTCAGTTTCTAAGTTGAGTATACTTTTTTTAAACCCCTCATCATAGTGACTTGCTTTCTATGGTATTGACCACATAACATAGCTGATGAGTGATGAATTTCCTACTCTGGGTGCATGCCCGTCTCTTCTCTGTCCTAATCTATTTCCTCCCAAACCAGTCTTTGAATAATAACTCTCTTTTCTGTTTCTCTGCTTGCCCACTTTCCTTTTCTTATTGACCTTTTTTCCGGATTTTGCAAGGAGACATACAGGCTAAAGAAATGTTTCACATCGTTCAGATGGCTTGTGACCTGAACTGTACATCAGAAGGTATCTGCTGAGATATACGCCGTGGTATATTTAGAGATCTGAGCTGATGTTGGTGTCACTGTGTTGTGTTTGCTCAAGGTGCAGTTGTTTTCTTATTTGGGCATGTTTGTGCTTGATATTTTGATGGGTATTTGTCAGAAAAAATATTTTCTACATTTTAACAGGATAAATAGAGCTGCCAAAATGAAGGAAACACTTGAAGGCTGAAGGATACTGGTGGCTCTGTTATGGTGTGGGGTGCATTTCTCTGGGCAAGGTAAATGCCAACAAATACAAAGCCATTCTGAGTGATCATCCTATGGTGAAGTATTTCTATCCTGATGGGAGTGGTCTCTTCCAGGATGACAATGCCCCACCTATGGGGCAAGAGTGGTCACTGAATGCTTTGATGAGCGAGAAGATGATGGAAACCATATTTTGTGGCAGTCTCAGTGACCAGATCTCAACCCAGTTGAGCAGTAATGGGTGATTCTGGACCGGCGCCTGAGACAGCGTTTTCCACCACTATCAACAAAACCAAAGAATGGAATTTATCATCGAAGAATAGTATTCCTCCAAATAGAATTCCAGACACTTGTAGAATCTATGCCAATGTGCATTTAAGCTGTTTTGTTGGCTCCTGGTGACCCAACTCCCTATTAAGACACTTTATGTTGGTGTTTCCTTTATTTTGGCAGTTACCTGTATGATGGGTATTTCATGTATAGGTGTCCAATTACCCCCATGCTGCCAAGTGGATGTTATTAATTTAACCAAAATTATCTTTAAATAAAAAAACAGGTGGTAATTATGACAGCCGCTTTGAAGTGGACAAGGGCAGTGGAACCGTCATTGTGGCCAGACCCCTCGATGCAGAACAGATATCAAATTACAACTTGACGGTGGAGGCAACAGATGGAACCAACTCTATCAGCACCAAGGTAATTTACCTGCTAATGAAATATTTATAGAAAGTGTATTTTTTTAAACAGAGCCTTCATGTACACCTTGTCACAAGACAGTCTCATTATGGCAATCTACAAAAGATTTGCTGGAAGAGTGTTTAAAAAGTTTTTTAAAAGTAAAAACTTTTGGCACGGCAGCAGCACATCATGAATGCTTGATGACAGTTAATGTCTAATGAGCTTCAAAAAGTGTTTGGCTGTCCTATCCTGACAATTACAAAAAGACTGGAAAAATAGCTCCATCTCGAATTATGTGTTACGTGGACACTTTTGTGTGTGTTTTGATGAATTTTATCTTGATAAATTTATTTTTCAGGTGCACATCCTCGCTGTCAGAGGAATAGCCCCGTTGATTTACCACAAAGGATTCTCTTTTATTCTCTCCTACAACATTTCGGCGGGTTCATTAGTAATTCTGCACTGTCTTGCCCCCCAAGTGGGAACGGGTTTGGCTGAATCCACACAACAGTGGCGCATTTGCTTTCCTCTGCATTTCCCCAAATGATCTTTCTCAAGCTCTTATTGTGTGGCCATAGAGTTTACAGTTAAAGTATTTTCCTAAAATAACACGCGCATTGCGATCATAATTAAAGGTCTCGGAAGTAAAGGGCATCACTGTGCATCCAGGCTTTTACAATTACCGATGTACCAAAGCGCAATTACCAATTGTAACATGACTCAACTAGCTTTTATTATGGCCATATCTCTTTATTGAAATGCTTCTTTCAAGCTGCTGGGCAGCAGTGGCTGAACCACTATTATTAATGGATATTTCAAACTGATGTGACAATATTTAACATCAGTAAAAATGATGATGGATCTACGCACTAAATGGAAATAATTTAACCCAAATTGGGTATAACTGACACTTTATTTTTTTCTTTCTTTAAGGAACAACACACAAAAGAGTGCTTTAATTAAATTAGTCGGGGTGCATACAGGTCAGTGATGCTATGTATTTTAAGTCGGCACTAATTAAATTGATGGCTTTTGTGGGGCCTGTTTCCATCAGACAGAATCAGTCTCTGGTACATAGCACACATAGACTGCATTTAAATTATTTAGCCTTTGAGCGCCTGTCTCTCACATTTTAAAGCACAAGACAGTGTAAACAATTTTATTATTCCCCTTCCCCTTGTGGGTTTTGAATGAAAACACGGCCCAGTTCTTTCCCCCTTAAGGTTAGCTGAATTATCATGTCACCAGGCATGCAGACAGCAGACAGAGGCACAGGCCAAAGGGAGCGGCCAGACGACACAAAACGCTTGATTTCACCTGCCGACCCATTGTGGTCAGGTGAAATAGCTCGGGAATATTAACTTTATGAAACGTGTAAGTGCTGGTGTAGAGTAGGTGCCCGATCAATTTCACAAGATAATCCATTTTGAATGGAATGAAAGGAATTACGTTTTCTTTCTGCTCCATAAGCCACACTGTTGGGGGATGTATTGGAATTGGACTGTCAGAGGCAGTGCCTTTTTTCTGAAGAGACTTTCAGAACTTTTCACCTACTGGACCATTGGCAGAGCCTCAGTGTTACAATCAGGGGCATCATTTTGGTATGGCAAGGTATGGCACTCGCCATACCTTGGCTTCTAGCCACATTTTAAATTTTAAATCAATCTTAAATAGCCTATGTTTTGTCATTTTATGTGATTTTATCCGCTCCACAAAGGTAACTCAAAATCCTCCCGGCTCCTCCTCACTTTTAGTACACCCCACCACCCAGCCTATAGATGGCGATGTAACGGGAGATAGAGGTTGCTGCTCTGGCTAGTAACGTTACAGTTCCTCAGAATAAACAAGCCACAGACTAACGTTAGCATTAAAACCTTGTCCGTTATTCTCATTCATTCAGGTGGGTTAAACAAACTGTATAAACGCCATAATACTGTTGATTCAAATGTAACATATTCATGAACAAGTCCATGTCAGGTTGTGTCAATACGAACACGTTCTATATGTTATTTTAGTGAAAAAGCGGACTTAACGTCACCCGCGATTGTGAAGCTTACAAGCTAGATAGCTAACATGCCTTACGCTGATGAGGTCCTGTAGCGCTTATCACTACATTTCACTAAAAAAATATTTGTATAACACTATATCATTATGATCCACTGGAATTAAAAAATAGGTTTACTACTTACATACTGTAGTTGTCTCCTTTGTTTATTAATGTTACCTAAATATCATATAAGTAAATTGTACAGAAACAACTCACCAAAATTGACTATTGCACAACTGATTTGACAAAAAAAATCCACCAAGGGGGGGGCACCCCCACCCCATCCCTTGCCATACCCTGGCTTTTGCTGAAATGACGCCGCTGGTTACAATCTGTGTTATAGTGAGCTATGAAATTCTTCATTCTTCTATATGAAAATCTGCTTGTGTCCATGGGAGAAAACCAGGTCAACCAAACAATTTCTTTGATTTCTTTAATTGCTTTCACAAATGCTTAACTTTTACATGGAATTACCAGGACCTATTGAGTATTTTAAACCAGTCGATAAACATGCAGCCGTACTACATATGGTGGAATATATCTTACACGAGATGTTTGAACAGAGATGATACCTAAATTAAAGTTCATAGCATTCCAGCATTGCTTGCGTAGGCAATGGCATACCAATCTATTTCGGATTTACGATTAGTTCTGAGACTAAACATCTGTTATACCCGTTTATTGGAAATGTACTCCGCTCTATAGGAATCGTCCTTGCTATCCCATAGCTGACTGCTAACAATAATACTCATTGTGGTTTGGCTGATATCACCATGTGAGAAAGCTTTATAAAATGTTAAGAACAATTGAAATGGCCCACATGTGTGTGGTAAAAAGATTATCACTTCGCTTAATTAGATAACTTCAATATGAGTGTTTTGGAAGTGCCAATTTCATCAAACTGAATGTGTTTGTTTTCCTATGATGTTTAAAACCAGCAAGCATTTGACCTTTTTAGTGGGCTAAAACGGATTCGGATGAAGTGTATCTACATTGTACAAATATAGGAGTTAAGTTAGTGTCAGTATTAAAATAAGAATGTATAGAGAATCAGAAAGTATACTTCAAAAAAATTCAGAACAAACTGATGTTCAGATAAAATATTTAGAGTAGCGCTGCCGCAAAATGTTTAATCAAAATAAGTTGTCTGAAGTGTTAGTCTATTACAGTTAAAATCATGTTAAACCCATTTCTGTATTACATTCCTCTCATTTTAAAATGGCCTTTAAAAAAAGTTTTATTTTTGTTTCATCTGAACTCATTTTGTTTTTCCTCACCCAAAAGTTATGCTTTTGACAAATGTCTGAAAGCCTATAAATAAATTGCACTGCAAAAAGCAAAAATTGAAAAAGTTGAAAAACTATGGAAACATCTCATTTGAGTGGGTCATAAAACATTAAAGTGCAGAGGGAATGTTATTGGCCAGAGCTGCCACCTGGCAAGATGTAAACCTCCCATTACAGTTTACTCCACTCACTTTGTGTTGAGTGCAGTACACAAGTGACAGATGACTCCTTTGCACAGGCATATAGTAAGGCTTCTCATGGGTCCTCATCAGGTCAGCAACTCTTGTATCAACATGCATGGTGCTGTCTGAGGGGCTGTGGTGGATGTGAATGGGTTTGAAAGTGCCTTGGAAGGAAGCTTACAATGGTGCATTCAAAAAGAGAAGTGTTGCCCCTGTAATCAGCCTCTACGGGACAATCCTCTGCTGTGGTAACCTCCAAACTTGGCAGCACTCCAGATGCCAATGACACAGCCCCTGTTGTGGGCCATTTGATGGTGGCATTAATTTAGGAGCGAACGGATTCCAGTCCAGCCTTTCACTCAGTCACTCTCTCACTTAAGGGACTCGCGCTTTATTGGCAATACATCTGATAAACATCTCCAAATTGCGTGAAAGACCCTGAGCGAACTCCCGCTGACAAGGAGTCAAATGTCTGTGCTTTTCCTATCTTTTGTCGTTTAGGTATTCATCCGAGTAATTGATACAAACAACCATCGGCCTCAGTTCTCCCAACCCAAGTACGAGATTAATATCCCAGAGGACACTGCACCCGAGACGGAGATCCTGCAGATCAGTGCCACCGACGAAGACGAGAAGAACAAGATGACGTACACGCTGCTAAGCAGCACCGACCCATTCAGCCTGAGGAAGTTCCGTCTGGACCCGGGAACGGGCCTGCTCTACACCGCTGAGAAACTGGACCACGAGACCATACACAGGCACACCCTCACTGTAATGGTACGGCACCACTCCGCTTAACCTTTCGCTTTCTATCAAAAGCAAAAGTAAAGCTCCTTCAGGATGGGTTTAAATGAGGCACAGCTAACCAAGATGCTTTGAAATAGACCATTACTGTGAACTTTTTGATCCTTGTATCTGTTTGGCATTCAGAGGCAGCCGCCCGCTTCACATTTGATCGTGCCTCTCCAATGTTATGTTCTCAATTGATTTACAATAACTGGCTAGGGCAGTGAAGGTTGACACTGACAGATGGGGGGGGAAAAATAAATCAGTTTTTGTTCTGTTTTTCCTCCTCTTCTCAAGATATTTTTTATTCTCTGAAATACAGAGAAGGATTGACGGTCTGGTGTAATGCTTTTTCAGGTGCGTGATCAGGACATTCCTGTGAAGCGCAATCTGGCGAGAGTGATCATTAATGTGGAGGACACCAACGACAACGCCCCACGGTTCACCAGTTCATCATACTCCGCCCATGCTTTTGAGTCTGCTGCGGTGGGCTCCGCCGTGCTGCAGATCACCGCTCTGGACAAAGACAAGGGCAGAAATGCGGAGATCCTTTACAGTATAGAGTCCGGTACCAGTCTTCTCCGTCACACAAAACAAACCCACCCGCACAGAGTTAAATCCAAGTCCCCCCCACGTAATCCTCATGTCACATGCTGCAATCTAATTCAGGAACAAGGGAGCACACAGTAAAAATGTGACAGTGTCAATGAGGACAAACGTCTTCTGGTGACACCTTCAGCCCAATTAAGTGGATTGTTTGGAAATTGCACATTTGACCTGGGCTGTGAAGATGTAACATGCGGGCCAGGATAGGCAGGAAGACCCTGCTATGCCTTTTCCCCACTCAGCTGTCTGTAGGATTCCATGGGAAATGGGCTGATATTTTCCCAGCATTGTTTGTTTGATAAATAAAACCGTTGAGGGTGTAGGCTATTTGCGTGCCTGGAATGTGCATATCTGAGATATTCGAAATTTCTGAACTAATTGAAACAGTAACTTGAAAATGACTTTCAAGCTGGGGCTGAAAATTCTGGGATAAAGTATGGTTGTAGAGGCTTAATCTTTAGCAGATACAGAGCTATTACAGATTTGCAAAAAGCTGTAATGATGTTTTTCAAAAGGGGTGACAAAAAGCCAATTTTTTAAATATACAAAGGAATCTGTAAAATAATAAAATCCCTTTGAAAAGTTAGAATCATGGTGTTATGTGCTCTTAGTCTCGATTTTGCTCTTAATATCACCATGGTTTTAATTTAATTGGGAAGCATAATGAAGCATAAGTTATCCACATTTTGCTGAGTTTTGCCACGCTTTCTTGGGAATGAAAATCAATGTTTGTGCTAATGTGGTAATGCATCATTTTGTCTCTCTTCTGTTTTGTACAGGAAATGTTGCAAATTCCTTTGCCATCGATCCAGTCCTGGGCACTATTACGGTTGCAAAGGAGCTCGATCGCAGCAGTAGGAGCCAATTTGAGCTGGCTGTGAAAGCGTCCGATAAAGGCCTGCCTCCACTCAGCATGCTGACAACTGTCCACATCACTGTCACCGTGTCCGATAACGCCAAGCCCAAGTTCACCGAGAGGGAATTCTCAGCTGAAATCAGCGAGACAGCCACTGTTGGGAGTTTTGTGAGCGCCGTTACAGCCTCCAGTCAGTCCTCTGTATTCTACCAAATCAAAGATGGCAACACAAATGGTGCTTTTGACATCAATCCAAGCTCCGGTGTTGTCACCACTCAAAGAACACTGGACTACGAGACATTGCGTTCATACAAGCTGATTGTGCAGGCCACCAACATGGCAGGGATGTTGAGCAACACCACGCTCCTCATAAACCTGAAAGACGAGAACGACAATGCTCCAGTCTTCACCCAGGCGGAATTCACAGGGATGGTCAGCGAATCTGCTCCTTTTAACAGTGTGGTTTTAACCAATGACAAATCTCCACTTGTGATTCGAGCATCGGATGCCGACCGAGACATGAACGCCCGACTAGTTTACCAAATTGTCGAGCTGTTCGCCCACAACTACTTCGAAATTGATTCCAGCACGGGAGCAATTCGGACTATTGCCAGCCTGGATTATGAACAGAGGAGCAGTTTCCAATTCACTGTGCAAGTCCATGATATGGGAAGGCCACGCTTATTTGCCGAGATGGCGGCCAACGTAACGGTCCAAGTCATAGACGTTAATGACTGCTCCCCGAAATTCAGCCGTGACACGTACGAGGCGTCTATTATTGTGCCAGCGTACAAAGGGGTGAAAGTAATTACCGTAAACGCCACGGATGCAGACACTGGAACAAATTCCAAACTGCTTTTCTCCATTTCAAATGGCAACATCGGCGGTAAATTTCAGATCGATCCGATTTCTGGTGCCATCTTCATTGAGAATACAACACAGCTGCATAGCAGATACGAGCTGACTGTGAGAGTGTCTGATGGGAGGTTTGTCAGCAGCACAGCAGTGAATATCAATGTGAGGGAGAATACAAACAGCACTCTGAAATTTAACCGAGGCTCCTACATTGCGTCTGTCCCAGAGAACTCTTCTGAAAAGAGAACTCTCGCTGTTGTCGCTGTCATTGGAAGCCCAATCAACGAGCCTCTCTTTTACACCATTTTGAATCCCAACAAGAGGTTTACGATCGGACGTACCTCTGGGGTGCTGTCCACCACGGGGCTGCCTTTTGATCGGGAAGAGCAGGACACGTATGATGTCGTCGTGGAGGTGGCAAAGGAAGAAAAGTCATCTGGTTTTTCTCATGTCTTAGTCAAAGTGACTATCGAGGATGTGAATGACAACAAGCCAATGTTTGTTAACCTGCCTTATCACACAACCCTGGTTCAGAGAGACGCTGCAGTGGGTCAAAGCCTTAGACAGGTTACAGCTGTGGATGGAGATGTCGGCAGAAATGCAGAGTTCCACTACCACTTGAGAGAGCATCACGAGTATTTTCAGATAAGCCTTTCGGGTGAAATATTCCTGATAAAGCCATTTGAACAGGAGACACAGATCTCTGAGTTTGTGATTAACGTTGTGGCCAAAGACAGAGGAGAACCTCCACTCTCGTCTATGATAGAAGTGCCAATTACTGTAGTGGACAAGGCCATGCCAGTGTTTGAAAAACCATTTTATAGTATTGAAATTCCAGAGAATATACAATTACATACTCCAATAGTACATGTCCAAGCTAATGGCTCAGAGGGCCCTCGTATAGTGTACAGCATCACTGAAGGGGACCCATTCAGTCAGTTTTCTATTAATTTCAACACAGGGGTTCTGTATGTCATTCAATTGCTGGATTTTGAAACTCACCCTGCCTATAAGTTGAATGTGGGAGCGACGGACTCGCTGACGGGTGCACACTCTGAGGTTTTTGTAGACATCATTTTAGAGGACGTAAACGATAACTCGCCAGCATTCAAATCGACGGCGTACGCTGCCAGTCTTTCTGAAGCCTCCGTAATCGGCACGTCGGTGTTACAAGTGACAGCCACCGACTCTGACTCGGGCAACAACAAAGAGCTGTTTTACCAGCTGGTCCAAGACGAGGGACAGAGTTTCGACTGCTTTGGCATTGACCGTGACAGCGGGGTGATCTGGACAGCGTGCGCATTGGACCATGAGGAAACGGCGCAGCACAAGCTGGTGGTGAGAGCTGTGGACGGAGGTGTTCCTCCCCTGTCCAGTGACGTCAGTGTGCTGATTGACGTGACAGATCTGAACGACAACGCCCCGGTCTTCACACAGCGGGTGTACGAGGTCAGAGTCAGCGAGCTCGCCTCGAGCGGGCACTTTGTCACGATTGTGCAGGCCTCCGATGTGGACAGCTCAGACGTCGGAAAGCTGGAGTACTCCCTGCTCTCCGGAAAGGAAGACCAGGACTTTGTCATTGATGCAAAAAGCGGGCAAATTGCAATTTCGAGCCGTCGCAGACCACAAATGGAGCCGCTTTATAACCTCAACGTGTCAGCGTCCGATGGGGTCTTCCGGGCCACGGCCACAGTCAGGGTCACAGTTGTTGGCGCAAACTTCCACGGCCCTGCTTTCGCTCAGATCGATTATGTGGTTGAGCTCTCTGAGAATTCGCACGTTGGCACACTGGTCACAGAAATCAAAGCCACAGATAAAGATCCTGGTATATACGGCCGGGTGACGTATCATATAGTTAACGACTTTGCCAAAGAAAAATTTTCCGTCAATGAAGACGGGCAGATCTTCACACTGGAGAGAGTTGATCGTGAAAAGCCCATTGAGAAAGTGATGCCTATAAGTCTGATGGCGAAAGATGGTGGTGGAAGGGTGGCCTTTTGCACCATCAATGTGATACTGACTGACGTTAATGACAATGCTCCACAGTTCCGGGCAGCCGAGTACAGAGTTAATGTTGCATCAGACATCCCAAGGGGAACCACGGTTGTCAAAATTTCAGCCTCGGACATGGACGAAGGAACAAACGCTGACATTACCTACTTTATTGAAGGGGGTGAAAAGATTGAAGAAAACTTTGAAATAAACCCCTACAATGGTGTGATAATAACAAAAGAAAGCATAATTGGGCTGGAAAATGATCTGTGTGCTTTCTATGTTAGGGCCAGGGACTCTGGAAATCCATCAAGACAATCAGTTGTACCTGTTTCTGTTGAAGTCCTGGCCCCTGAAGTGCCTGTGCCAAAGTTTGTAGAGCCACATTATAGGTTTGCAGTTGCTGAAGATCTTCCGATTGGATCAGAGATTGATGTCATCCAGGCTGAGAGTGAACAAGCTGTGGTTTATAGCCTTATCAAAGGAAATACCCCAGAGAGTAACCAAAATGAGGTATTTTTAGTTGACAGAGAAACAGGGAAGCTAAAGCTGGGGAAAAAACTTGATTACGAGACCACAAAATGGTACCTGCTCACACTGCTGGCACAAAGCAACTATAAAGGCAGTGACATCATGTCCACCGTGGATGTCAACATCCAGATAAAGGATGTCAACGATAACAGGCCTCAGTTTGAATCGGACCCTTATGAGGCCTTCGTCACAGAGAACTTGCCCAGAGGGACTTTGGTGATCCCGGTGAAGGCCACCGACCTAGATACCAACACAAACGGCCAAGTCATCTACAGCCTGGATCCAAACCAGGAGACAGAGGAGATTGCGGAGCTGTTTGCCATCAACAGCGAAACAGGCTGGATCACGACCCTAAAAGAGCTGGACCGGGAGAGGCAGAGCAAGTACATCGTGGGCGTGATGGCTTCTGACCGAGGAGAGAAAGTCCAGCTGGTCACCTCCACCACTGTGCGGGTGACCGTGGCAGATGTGAACGACAGCCCCCCACGCTTCACGGCCGAGATCTATAAGGGAACTGTGAGCGAGGATGACCCTCCACCCAGTGGGGTCGTGGCCATCCTGAGCACCACAGACGCCGACTCCGAAGACATAAACAAACAAGTCAGCTACTACATTACGGGTAGGTGGCCATCTGATTACTATGCCGTGCTAAAAAAAAGAATGTGTTTATCACACATTTACATACAATGTTCTGAAACATATATTTTCGACATGTAAACAGGCTTTTAAATGGCTAAACCTCATAATTATAATTATAATTGGGTCATTGTGGAAAGATTCAAAATGTATAATTATCCCAGTGTTAAATTGACAAGGGAGATTCAACCTGTGCTAATTAACTTGTGTGAATAACTATGTCAGGTTTAATATCAGGAGATTATTATACTAAATTAGTGTGCTCATTTGTGTTGAAGTGCTCAAGTTGTGATTGCTACTGCTTTTGAACATGGCACATCGAACAATCAAAATTTGGGGAGAAAATGAATCCTACCGCTAGTTTCTTTTAATAACATGGCATGACCCAGCATGTTGGATGCATTGAATTGGGAAAAATCACTCAGTCCAATAATTGTATTACACTTCAATTGGCAGCATCAGATGTTGCTCCCACAATATCAGGGGTTCTCTGGGAATGTGAGAATTGCATTGGTTGCTGCCCATTGCAGATTGCATTGTTTTAAGTATTAGCATTTGGGTCGATAGTGATGCAGAGCACATAAAAAGCTGAATCGTGTCTTTAGAATCGCTTCCAAATAAATGTTGCTTTTTAGAAAGCAGGGCATGCTCCTGGTGCGGTAGAATGCCCACATAATTGAGAAAAGCTGCTTTCTGCTGTGAAACAAAGAAAATTATAGTGATTTAACAGTCCTTTGTATTGTAGTGGCAGTTCCGTTTCTGTGTGTTCTGTTTCTAGAGTGCTCTCAAAGCCACAATTGTAGGTCACCGCAAGCTACCAAGTGTATTCTTACACCATTCAGATCCAAATTGTACCAGAGGCCTGTTGTTTTTTTAGGGGTTTACTTTACTTTACTTATTGTTCATTAGTTTGAATGTCATCCTCCTATTGACTTTATAGGAGGAGACCCTCTGGGACAGTTTGCCATTGAGCACATTCAGAAAGACTGGAAGGTCTCTGTCAGGAAGCCCCTTGATCGGGAGGAGAGAGACAATTACCTCCTAAATATCACTGCCACTGACGGAACCTTTGTGGCAAAGGCAGTGGTCGAGGTTAAGGTCCTTGACGCAAACGACAACAGCCCCGTTTGCGAGAAGGTACGTTCCCAAATGTCACATTACCTGCGGTGTCCTGCCAGTCAGGGTGCATTCGTGCATGATAAATTCTTGAGGAGGAAAAAAAATCTATTGGGAAAGGTTGAGAGAGGAAGGTCAATGAAACGCTGCATTGCATTAATAAAGCGTATCCCTCAGGAGTTGATAATACTCAAATTTCGCAAGGTTTGTGTCCTTGCACAATGTTTGTATGTTTATATATAATTTTGTATGGTGATGTGACACCCTGTCTGCAGGTACTCTATGCTGAAACTGTACCAGAAGATGCCCCTGCCGGAAAGCTGATCTTGCAAGTCTCCGCCACTGATGCAGATATACGTTCCAATGCAGAAATCTCTTACAAGCTCATTGGTGCAGGATCGGACCAATTCAGCATCGACCCAGATACAGGTAAGTGGCTTTGTATTCTACATAATGTTGCTCAAGAAGATTAATATCTATGTCCATGTAAAAGTTAACAAAGCAAATGTCAAGAATGCATGTAAATGTAAATGTGTTAGGCATTTGTATGATTCATTTATTCAGTATACTTGTCCAAAAAAACCCTGACAAGGCAATGGTGAAATAAAATGCATATTAATACAGCGAAAATGGTAGGTGAACCTAATTGCATTGACAGTATGCAAGCTATTTGTGCTTTTGAGTGATGGGGAAACGTTTTTGTATTAAGGAAAGGAATTGATTATATATATATATATATATAAATGCAATCAATCCCAGTGGTTTGGTTTTGATTATAGAATTTAAATTAGCCAAGTGATCTCTTGGGAATGGGAATGGGAATGGAAGCATTGTGTGGTTGGAAGGGCACCTTGGGGTTTAAGTGGAGCTTGCTCTTATTTTACAGGTGAGCTGAGAACGGTCCTGACACTGGACCGGGAGGAGCGGGATGTGTACAACCTGAAGGTGCGAGCTCTGGACGGGGGCAGTCGATACTGCGAGGCGGCCGTTGAGATAACCGTGGAGGATGTCAATGACAATGTGCCCCAGTTCGTAGCTGACACCGTCCCTCTCACCGTCTTCGAAAACACAGAGATACGCACCGTTGTGGCTCGCCTACAGGCCAACGATGCCGATCTTGGTAGGTACATTCTAGACGCTTGAAAAAACAGCATTGTTGTGCCTGCATTGTTGTTTTGAACTTGAAGTCAAATCTAGCCAGGAAACATAATGGGTGCGCTCCTTTTCTTACACCTGGGGCATGATTTGGCATGTCATGGCAGCAAGCAGTAAGGGAGGAGCATTTATTTTAAATGTAGGGGAAAACATTTGCCGGCCATGGCATTTTAAACAATGCGTATGGCACCAGGATCCAAGCCATGAGATATTGAGTGAAGCAAGCACGGACATCCGCCCTCTACTGGTAGGTTTGCGGTATAATTGGGGAAAAACATGACTTTTTAAGACATTTCAAACTTTGTCAAGTCCATGATATGGTCTATGGTAGAGCTCAAAATCTCTTCAAAAATGCCTGTTATTGATTGTCATTTTGTCACAAAATTAGATTATTTTACACCTGTTTGCATGTGGCGTTGCGT
The DNA here is from genome assembly GCA_029706075.1 of Aldrovandia affinis. Classification (NCBI taxonomy): domain Eukaryota; kingdom Metazoa; phylum Chordata; class Actinopteri; order Notacanthiformes; family Halosauridae; genus Aldrovandia; species Aldrovandia affinis. The sequence goes on from JAINUG010000006.1 coordinate 8,607,694, forward strand.
CTTTTCATCATTGTTCACTCTGCCATCACCCTTGCTAGCGAACGGATTCAGACTCATCAGTGCAATTTAGCGTGTGAAAAGGATTTGATATTGACAACTTTTCTATCAAATATCAAATAATTGGCTGCATGACCTGCCTGAATATTATGCATGGTTATTTATATAGAGACAAAACAGGTTTGCAATGCTAATCTGTTAGTTCTAGCGATAAGTTATGGCGTTGAAAATTTAGTAACCATGACAGATTTACATGTGCCCAAGGTACAAATGCTAACGGGACAATTCCCTACCTTTTAAGCTAAACAGAAATACTGTCAAATATTTATTTATGGACCTTAATAATAGCCTACCTGTGGAAAGACAAAACACTTGACGATTATTACAACCAAAAGCTGCACATGATGGCATTTTTAGGAGATTTAATAGAGCAATAAATTGTAATTAGACTAATGCCAAGTTCATTCAGTCCAACGCATTACAACAGATATAGATATAGAACCTCTTGAAAAGGTTAAAAGAAGGGAAACTAAATTGGTACCTGGTATGAAAGGTAAAACTTATGAGGCTTATAGACTTAAGGTACTCAATTTATTTAAGATTAGCAAAAGGAGACTTGATTTGATTGAGGTTGATCCCTAAAGGGGATTAACGAAGTGAACTACCAAATATTTTTTAGTTTGGTTAGCAGAACAAGAGGCCTGAAACAGTTTGCCAGGTCAGGCAGTAGAGCCAGAAACACTTGCAGTGCTAGATACTCTTTAGATTAGTACATAACGAACGGCCCATTATGTATTCTTATGTTCTTAATTCACGACATGAACTAGAAATTGAGGTAACGCATAGGAGTCATGTTAATCGCATGAAATGATTCACGTCAATGTTTTCCCACGAAAGTCAGCAGAGCAGTTTCAATCAATGATAAGGCAGGGGAGGTGTTTTTGTTAGTTTACTTTGCTTTCTTCATCAATCATCTATACTGCCACCTATTGGCCTGGAGTTTAATGATCAACTCCACTCTTTGGTAAGAACAATGTTTACAATGACCGGGCTCTCCTTTTGTGCCTATGAATGCCGTGGATGCCAGATCAAGTATAATTTAGGGATAAGCCAGTCCCATTAGACATGTTGATGAATTAATAATGTTTAAACATTGTTATATTATGAAGTTCTGCGTTCCTCTGAAAATAATCTAATCTAATATCCTGGCCTGGCCAGTGGTGAGTGTATTGTTTGAAGTAGACCATCATAGATGCAGTACCGTAGCAGGTATCAATGTATTGTGTGTTGGAAGACTCAGTACGTAGGTCAAGATAGTGGTCGAGGTGCTCGGGTGAATTTCCCATATTTTTTGTCTTTTGCCAACCATTATCTCTAACTTAAAACACATTTTTTGGGGTTCAATACATGTATGTAGATTTAAGTTGGTATAGTTAATACATTTTGCATCTATAGTTGCCAGTTAAATGAAAACCTTCCAGCTGAGTATTGTAACATAACTTTTTGTCCTTGAAATTTCTAGTTTTATTTTTGTATACAATTACTGTCATCTCATAATGCCTTTTAAAATAATGTGCTGTGTTAATGTTATCACATTTGCAATACGATATTCTCCAGTTACTTGTTGTGTGGGCCAAAGCGGAACACAGTGTTCAAAATCAGTTTCCACTGAATCCTCTTTTATGAATGCTGAGTACAGAATGGGAGAATATCTGCAACCGCAATAATTCAAATGCAATACAAATATTATTTTGATTACAGACCGCTTTAAAGTATTTGTCACTAATACATTTTCATAAAATATGTTAAAATGGTAATCTCTTTTTAATGGGGAAACAGTGTTCACATAAGACTAAAACCTAAATCCAATTAAATAACAGCAGAAGCTAAAAACAACCATGGAAATAGAAAAACAAAAGGATTGCAATTCATTACACGCCTCAAGATTGTACACAGCCTATTGAAATAATTTCATAGAGCTCCAGACAAGCAGAAAATAACTTTTCTGGTACGTTCCTCTCCATCACTGTTATGGTTTCTAAATCTTTCTATTGGCCTGGTTAGTATGTAATATAGTTGCAAATCTCCACTGTCTTGAAATGGTTAGGGTAGTCTGTCTTTTTTGGTAAATTGGATATAAATAGTGAATGCATCCAAATCCATGCATATCTAAAACTCATTGTGGCAGTTTGGGAATATATTCTAATAATGGGTACATTGGCATTGTCATCAATTTTATCTTGTAACCGTGAAACGTCATTATTCTATAATAGTTGGTAAAGTGGGTCTTTATGCAGTGGTGGCCACGGAGGCAAAAAAGAAAGCTTACCTTTCTTTAATCTGAGAATGGTGTATAACCTGATTTTCATGATTAACAAGGATGCCAGTTTAAATGAATATCGTTTTAATTACCGTGTGTCTAATTTGTTCCCATTAGTCTGGGTTTCATTGACTAGTTTTGATAAGACGGTTGGTGATCAGTTTTAGCTGAAATATTTTTCTTTATCACTTTTTGTTATAACTGAAATGTTTGTGAGTACACCAAGGCAGAGCTGCCACATTACACACAATCATGTAAAAGAAATAATCATCTGCCAATGGATAATCCAAGCTTAATTTTAATAATGTTACTCATGCAAAATCAATAAAGAACAGGCTCAGGACACTTTTTTTTTTTTTTTTTCTGTGTCCACCACCACCCCCCCTTTGGGGGACAACTCTTTTTTATACACACATATACATACAGATGCAAATGATGTCTGTCCCCCCCAGGAGCCCTCCCCTCCTCCCACACTACCCTTCCCCCCACCCATCTTGATCCTACCACCCTCCCACCCCAATACCATTGTGTTATCTAAGTAACTAGACAGACGGACAGATAAACAAATACACTGAGATTAATCCAGACTAACAAACCTACAGATAGATACACAAACATGCAGATGGAGGACAGGATGTTGCACAGAGTCAGATGTGCAATATAACGCAAAATAAAAGTAAAAAAAAAATATATGTATATAATAATAATAATAAAATGAAGCAATAATAATAAAGAGATTTATATTTGGGGGGTGTTAGAATGTTAGGGAGTGTAAAATATGGTAGTGTATGGTGGGTGTTTCTATTCTAATGTTGGTATATGTGTGTATTTTGTTTGTGCAAATTTAAGGACTGATGAATGTGTTCCAAGTTTCTTCAAAATGTATGATTTGGTTTTGGAGAGAGGCTGTCATTTTTTTGCATTGATATGTATTCTGTGAGAAGGTTTAATCATTGTGTGATTTTTTATGTATTTCTGCTCTTCCAATTCAAGAGGATAGTTTTCTTGGTGATAGTTAGGATGATGAGTATCGGTTTGGTGGTTTTGATAGGGGGTTGAGTGTTGAAAGACAAAGAGATGGAGAGAGTGGAATGTCGCAGCCCAAAAGCAGGGATGTTCTGTCAATGACTGCTTGCCAGAAATGTTGAGTGGGTGGGCAGAGACAGGTGGCATGGAAGTAGCTATCCAGGGTGTTCAGCGTACAGTGTGAGCATGTGTCAGAGTCTTAAACATCTTGTGCTGAGTTATATGAGCTCTGTGAATGACTTTATATCGAATTAGTGTTCGTCATTGAAAAGGTGTTCATACAGATTTGTGTCCAGAAGTTGGTGTTGGTGCTGATTGAGAGGTCTTTTTCCCATTCTTTAAAGAAAAATGTGGTGTAGGTGTGTGATACCTTTTTGTTTCCATGTGTTAAAGATAAGTGGTGTTTTGTTGAGTTGAAAGTCAGGGTTATGCCATATTTATTTACAGGGTGTCAGTGTGGACTTTGTGATTTTGTTGATTTTCCACCAAGCTGTCTGAGTCGTTGAGATTATGGTGTTCCTAAAACAGTCATGGTGTTTTATGGCTGTACTGAGAAATGGTAAATCTGTGATTGAAATTTCCTCACACTCTGATTGTTCTATTTCTATTCATGGGTTGTACTTTTCAAATAAAAGCAGGTTCTCTGCATCCTGTTTGTGGCCTAGCCTACCGGCCACCACAGGGCTTGTGAGACCATGTTGAAATAGTCCACTGCTGTTCCACCTAAATGGTCAAACAAAACAAATAAAATCATATATGAGTAGGGCCATGCAAAATTCCTTGGTTTTCTCGTTAACCTCCAATTCTATCCTCCCAACACCCAAGAGGTCGAGGTACGACTTTGAACCTACTTGAAAATATTATGATGTCAACTAATAGCAGTAGGCTAGTCAGCAGGTGGAGTGAGCATGCTGATTGATTTATAAGTACTGCCGTCAAATATAAAAATGGATATATCATACCTGTTCTGGAACATTAAAGAAAGAAAAATGTGGAAATGAGTGGGCTGATATTTTTAAACTGCAATAACCTATGAAAACAAGTAAAAACAAAATGAAAAGCTTTTTTGTGTAGCCTAAGAACAAAATAAAATATATAGAAAAAAAACTTCTTAATGACACATAGGCTGGATTTTTTCAGCTAAGGGGACAATATTTTATGCTTTGTTGTTGAATTTAATCATTGTCAGATAATTTGCTGCTTCTTCTGTCATGGACTGTCATAGCAGTGTTAAAACTTGTCCATAGCAGGAATCACTCCTGTCTGCATCAACATAATTGTTGACAACTGATAAATATCACTTTGTCATTTGTATCAGTCTGGGAAGGTAATTGGCCTATTTCAGAACTGTTCCAGAATTCAAGTAAAGAAATTGCACAGCTGCCACTTTTTGCATGGCATGTGTTAGTCTTCCAGACAACACAAGCTATGTGGTGATATTCTGTGAGGCTTATTTCATAGTTCTGTTAATTTGACATGCAATGCCCACATCTCGTCTCTTGAGCAACTTATGTGCTGACAATTTCCCAAAGATTGACAAACTTGTTTCGACAATGAAGAAGGTGTTCAAACATTGTCTGACTACCCAGACAGGTAGTTCTCAACCAATAAAACTGCTACCTGCGCCAGGTAAAAAGCATTGTCTGGAATAATACCGTGCCACGCAATGAGCGGCAGCTGTGTGCAATTTCTTTACTTGAGTTCTGGAACAGTTCTGAAATAAGCCACGTGGTTCCTAGTCTGACAGTCTTCAATTCAAGGCAAGCCTTTTACTGAAGTGTAACAGTGTAAAACACATTCAACTACGCTGCAGCCATTCTATAGATATTTTATCTGTTTATTCAGCTGAATAGTAAAGGTTGAGCGAGCACTTTTGCTTTCTTCTTTGTGTAATATTTTATATTTACTTGTTTGCTTTGATTCCTGGAGCTTATCTGTAGACTTGCACAGGCCCTCAGCGCTATCTATGTAGAGCAGAAGTTATGTGGGAACATAACATCCATTTTGTTGTTTTTTTTTAGGGGCGGGGGGGGAGTTTGCCATCATTGAGAATATCTTCCTGATCACAAACACCATTGTGTGCACTAATCACCAACATAAACAATAAACAGACATCCTACAAATCATGCCTGAATGGATTGTCTCGATAATCACAGCCGAACACTATCTCCCCCAACATGTACATCAGTTTCAGCGCTGCTTAGAAGGTTTGTTTATGGATGTTTACTGATGGCAATAAAGATTACTAAATGATTTGGCTCACTTCCCTTAGCAGTCATTAAGCAATTTCAACAAAGTAATTTGGTCAGATATAATTGATCTGGACAACAGGGTGGCAATAAAAATGCACTCCTCTCTCTGGCTGGCATAATATAAAGGGATTTTAGAGAAGAACTGTCACCTTATGAATGTGAATTTGAATGAGAAATGATCATATAAATTATATACACATTAATCTTTGCTAATTCATGTGCAAAAATACTTTAAAATGACCACAATGATCTGTCTTTGTCTGGTTTGGATGCCACAGTGTTGTGGCAAATGATTGATTTCATGCAACTGTGTGATCTTTTTTTCCAGGTTCAAACAGCAATGTTCTGTATTCGTTTGTGGACTCTGCGGACGGCCAGTTCTCCATAGATAAGCGGTCGGGGATCGTCAGCTTGGAGAAGCCCTTGGACCGGGAGGTGCAGGCTGTGTACATGCTCCAGGTCCGGGCCACGGACCAGGGCGTCCCCAGGAGACTATCCTCCATCTGCACGGTGGTGGTGTCCGTGCTGGACATCAACGACAACCCCCCGGTGTTTGAGCGTAGGGAGTACGTTGCCACGGTTCCGGAGGACGTCCGCGTGGGGACGCAAGTCCTCCGCGTCTTCGCTGCCAGCAAGGACGCCGAGTCCAATGCAGAGATCTCCTACGTGGTGGTCAGCGGCAATGAGCTTGGGATGTTCAGCATTGACTCCCGTATGGGTGAGTGCGTCTGTCTTGCCACGGCAGCCTGGATGTGGGAGCGATTACCATACGGATGTCACGGCAACGGATTCCACATGGGTCGTCTTGCAATATCCAGAGCCGTGGCTGAATTGCCTATGTCTGTCTCCCCCGTCCTTTAATGTCTCTTAGGTGACATCTTTGTAATCGAGGGTCTGGATTATGAAACCACCCGGGAGTACTACCTGACCATAGAGGCCACGGACGGAGGCACGCCGTCCCTCAGCGACATGGCGACAGTCAACATCAATGTGACGGATGTCAACGACAACAGCCCCGTGTTCAGCCAGAATGTGTACGCTGCCGTTGTCAGCGAGGACAGCGATCTGGGGAAATCCATTGTAAATGTGAGTGCTTAGCTCCCAACAGCTCACCTAGTTGAATAACTAGCATGTTGTTGTATGGCTCCTGATGTAGTTTTATCTCTTGTTGATGATGTCAATGAGGGCAAGGACTAATCAGGGCCTGTGTAACTTCTCAATTTAATGATAAGGCATAGATCAAAATTGACTGTGTCTTGTTAAAGAGCATGTGTTGACAGAACCCGTGAACTGACAGCCAGGTACTCCTAGCTGTCACTCCTACTCCTAATGCAATCCTGCGTGCATTACATGGATAAAGATTGTTATTTTAATATCTGTCTATGTAGCCACTCTCAATCTGTCACAGCCTGATTTCCCCATGGATTTCAGACAATATTTATTGGCCTTGGAACACCTGCGGCAACCGCTGAGAATCGGATGATTAAAACAGGTGTTTGTAGTCTTGTGGGTGGATTATAAAACTCTTAATTTTGTCAGGTCATGGCCCGGGATGCTGATGGACCTTCCAGCAACCACGTCCATTACTCCATCGTCAATGGAAACCAGGGCAGCCCCTTCACCATTGATGCAGTCAAAGGCGAGGTGAAAGTCGCTCGCCAATTAGACCGAGAGAAGGTAAGATATTTCTTTTCCAGTTAATAAACAAAAGAATGAAAGCCTTTAGAGTTGGTTTAATTGCACTGCAGATGACAGACAGAAGAATTAGAGGGCTAAAAAGAAAGATATGTTGCTACGGTGCTGTGTTTAATTGCTTGTGGAAGCTGCAGAGAGGCTGAAAGTCTCTTTTTTTATCCCACTGTTTGAATTAGGTATCGGGATACACGCTGACAGTGCTGGCCTCCGACAATGGAAATCCCCCTAAATCCAGCAGCGCCACAATCAACATTGACGTATCTGATGTGAATGATAATCCCCCCGTTTTCTCTCAGGCCAACTACAGCCTCATCATCCAGGTAAAAGTGTGCATCCGCCTTTGGGTGGGGGGGTTCAATCTGAAGCTAGGTACACCGTCACAGTCCACTTCCTAATGAATTCCTAATGGAGGATTGGTTCTGCCGCTCCTGAATGTTAATCGAAAGCTGGACGTGCAGGGACTTTGTGTGACGGGTCGTGTGATACTATCTCCCCCGCCACCCCCATTCCAGGAGAACCGCCCAGAATGGACCAGCGTGCTCCTGCTCGGTGTGACGGATGGGGATGCCTCCCACAATGGCCCTCCTTTCTCCTTCACCATCGTGGGTGGCAACGAGGGAAACGCCTTCCAGATTAACCAGCAGGGGGCGATCCTCACAGCAATGCGGCTGGACCAGAAAACGACAGAGCATTACATGCTGCACGTTCAGGTTTGACAAGGAGCTGATAATAATGGTTTAAAAAATTGCACTTTGTTTTGCTGCAGGTAACATTTTGTAACTGAAAAAGAGGATAATATTGGGGATTATTCTGATACAGTTTGTCTGTTCTTAAGAACGTGCCCTTGATTCTGATGAGCACAATTATAAGCTTAGTTGCCTAAAACAGAAGAACTGATTGTTAACCACTTAATTGAGAATTGGTGTAGAGGTGAAATCATCACTAATTACAAGATAGTGGAAGGGATTATTTTGACCAGTGTAGCAAATGCAGGATGAATGCAGATTAATTTCCAGTTTAAGACATTACATGATCTGTATCAGTGTTTGGTGGAGAATTATCCTATGTATTGCAGATCACTTATAATAATAAAAAGCAACAACAACTACGCTGGGTATGTTAACCAGACCTGGGTGAAATATGTGTTTAGTTGTATAAAACACTTCTCTAAAACTCTAAAAACATTCAATAAAAATAAAAAAAAATATATGAAAGATGATTTTCAATATTGGTGAAAATAGATTTTAAAATGGTGAGTAATCTGGAGGACTTTTACTGGTGTTTAAAGGGTTAAGTATTTCACATTATTAATTGACCCATGTCTGGTGTTGGAATAAGAATGGAATGGTGATTACTAGTCTCAACCCCAGACACTCTGTAGAGCAGGTGGAAAAGGATGGAAGTTAGTTCGTGAGATTAATTTACTGAAATCTGATCTGGTTCTGGCAAGTTTTACCCAGCATTATGTTATAGATCCGTGGTTGAGTCAGCCTGAATTGCCACCTCCAAATGCAGTTCCACCCTCACAAGATCATGATTCATTAGAGGAATTAACTGACCGTTGGGTTTATTAGCAAAGCACATCCCCACACTTATTTCACATCAGTGAGTGTCAGCCTAGTCAGACTCCTAGTATTATGAGCCTGAATAGTGAGGCTTGGTGATTGCGTTTTTCATCCTGGAAATCTTTTTCATGTATGAACATTCCATCATCCTCAAACCATGGTAGGATGTTCACTCAGGGGAAGACTGGGGACTAATCACCGGTTCATTAGAATTTTACATGGCTGCTTATGAGAACAGATGTATATATATTCACAAATTCACAAGTTCAGAATCCCACTACAACCCAAGATTTATATTTGTGTGGGAATTTTACTTTTTTCCGCTTCAACAGCACATTTACCGAACTCCCTTTTGGTTTAAAAGCAGAATATCTGATGCGTGACACCATCTTCTGTAGCCCCCCCTTCTGTTTGGTAACCATCACAGCAGCCGTTTATATTGAGTATATTTCACGCAGTGAGTTTCACAGAATGAGATTTTTCCCCAACAGAAGAACCCTATCAGTTTTCCATACACAACAGATTACTGCTCTCAAATTAATATTGATCAGAAGTCAAAGCTTTGCAGTTAGCTCTGAAACATTTGTTTATTTTTTCAATGTTCCTCTATATTTGGTGGGTGGGTATTGGTGCCTGTTGTTCATGTTTGAAAAAAATCATTACTTTCATTTGTATTCAGCTGGGTGCCATTGCTGTTTTCCCAGGTGGCTGACAGTGGGAAACCTCCTCTTGCTTCATCCACATTCATCAGCATCAGAGTAATTGAGGAGAGCGTGTACCCTCCGGCTGTCCTTCCCCTGGATGTGTTCGTCACCACCCAGGGGGAAGAGTACCCCGGTGGGGTCCTGGGGAAGGTCCACGCCACCGATCAGGACATCTACGACATGCTGACGTACAGCCTGTCGCCCGAGCCCTTTGGCCCGTTTTCTCTTTCCGCCACCGATGGCAAGCTGGTGGCACGCAGGGGCCTGGATGAGGGCCACTACCCCCTCAACGTCACCGTTACCGACGGCCGCTTCACCGCCGGGGCTGGCATCAACGTGCACGTGCGGCGGATCACCCAGCGCATGCTGAATGGCTCCATCGCCGTGCGCTTTGCCAACGTCGCCCCCGAGGAGTTTGTCGGGGACTACTGGCGGAACTTCCTGCGGGCGCTGCGCAACGTCGCTGCCGTCCTGGAGGACCGACGTGCAGGTGGTCAGCGTGCAGCCGTCCGAACAGCCCAGCGGCAGCCTGGACGTGTTGTTCACCCTGTCCGATGGTCCTTCCCACTCACGCGAGGTCCTCTTCTACAAGCTCAACTCCTCGGTGGACGCCATTGAGGAGATGACCGGGCTGCACATCGCCAGGGTCATCGACAAGCTGTGCGCGGGCCTGGAATGCCCGCGCGGGTACTGCGACGAGGTCATCACTCTGGACAACAGCGCCATGTCCACCCACAGCACGGCTAGGCTGAGCTTCGTCACCCCACGCCACCACAGGGCCGCCGTGTGTCTCTGCAAAGGTATGCAGGGGCCAGGCTGGGATCTATGACTGTACCATACTTTCATACAAATATACAATACGTACAGGTAGCTGGTAAAATAAAGGAATCACTTTAGTAAATCAAGGGTTATGGCAGCTCTTATGGTGTGCGGTGCATTTTCCTGACATGGTTCAGGTCCTTCCTTCGTTATTCGTACATGCATTCATCACTGTGTATGGTTTTTACCCTTTGAGCTGATGTTGTTTAAATGTATTGTGGGCCCTTTCATTTAAGGTAGTAAATGTCCTGTGTTGAACACGGTCTGCGAGGGTGACCCTTGCCCTGAGGGAAGTGTGTGTATATCCAGCCAGAAGGAAGCCAAATACAGCTGTGTATGTACAGATGGTAAAGTAGGAACATGCTCAGGTAAGTGCCCTGGTCTCTGCTCTTCTAGTATGCAGTATGTTTTGCTATTCTAGGACTGCTTCCACAGTGCAGAATTTTATTTTCCCCCCAATTTGTCAGAAAAGTCAAACTGCATAGCAGCTGGCAGATAGCGTAGCGGTCTAATGCACCCGTATTTGGCTGGTCCTATCAGAGACGCGGCTCGAAACCAGTCTCTGCCAGACCGGCCCGGGCCGTTAGCCCCGATTGGGGGCGATATTTGGCTGTCCACTCCTGTGGGAGGGGGGACGGTGGTCGGCATGAACTCGCTGCGAAGCACGTAAGGGTGTCTGCAGAAAAGGGGGTCGGTGAGTTCCGTCTCGAAGGAGGCGGATCATTGCCAGCCTTGGAGAGTAGCTTGCCCCGTAGAGACTGGCAGTGAGTTCATGGTGGTGGGTTAATCAAAATAAACAGAGGGTATAATTGGCTTACAAATTGGGGAGAAAAATGGGGTAAAATCAGAAAGAAAAAAAAAACAAAAAAAAATGCATTAAGGGTTTAACATCAGGCAGCCAAATTCCTTTTCACAATGCCTCATGTTTGCCTGTTTTCTGCAGACCTTATGTTAGCTTGCTCTTGATATGCTCAGGGTTAGTGGGCAGTGATGTTTTTATATGGCTTTCCTTTTATTGAAAAAAATGCATATACAGTATATATATATTTCTTTACATGGCATGGCTTAACCCCACTGATGGATCCATCATCCGTGTGCTTCAGGCGGGCCCTCTTTGACATTCAGTGGGAACGGTTATGTCAAGTACCGGCTGATGGAGAACGAGAACAAAGAGGAGATGAAGCTCTCCCTCAAGCTGAGAACCTTCTCCAGCCACGCCATTCTAATGTATGCCAGAGGGACAGACTATAGCATTCTTGAGGTAGGTGTCTGGTATTTATGCAGCTGATAGCGATGCCATATTACAAGCGCAAACCAGCCCTGGTTTAGCCATTCCATTCATTGCATAAAAGAGACGTGCACATGGAGACTGTCAGAACACGCAAGCACAGACAGAATTAATTTTAGACTTGGATAGAATTCAGGAGCTCATTTTCTCTCATGTTCACACAAGGGTCCTTCACAGTCTGAACAGGCATGTGAGCAAGGCGAGCCCCTCTGGAGGTGCGCCAGTTTTTGGTGAATG